>CM076572.1:688640332-689237233 GCA_034641835.2 Pinus albicaulis | reverse complement strand
TGAGAGGGAGTTGGAGCTTGCCTTTGCATCACAAAAATAATAAGATGTGGTTTTCTCCCTTTATGGGTTCACTACTACATTTGGCGCAAATTCCGACACTTGGTTCCGACGCTTTTGACCAAACGTCGGAAATTTCCCCAAATTTTTTCCATCCCGCCCGAAACCGTCGCTATACCGACGTTTATAGAAAGGTGTCGCAATACCGACACTTAGCAAAGTGTCGCCATTGCGACGTTTGGAGGAAGATGTCGCACTGGCGACACTATGGCCCAACGCGTCGCTATTGTGACGACTACAAGTGCGACACAATGTCTAAGTGTCGTAATTGCGACGTTTGGAGGCCTTCGTTGTAATAGCGACGCCTTTTCCGCCGTCGGTATAACGACACTTATATGCGCGCTAAAATACAAATACAAAAACGAAACTTATATGCACGCTACATAAAAATTATTTTATTGTTTCGTATCCGTCGCAATAGCTATATTAACGTCTGATATCACGCGCACATCCGCCCTCGGCTCTTGCAGAACAGCATTCGCCCTCAGCTCTTGCAGAACAGAATTTTCCCTCAGCATTCGCCCTCAGCTCTTGCAGAACAAAATTTTCCTCAAGACGCTCGCTGCTTCGCTTCGCCTCTGCGAATGTATTTTCTCGCATTCGCTCCGCGTTCGCTTCGCCTCTGCACGCATCTTCCCTCAGCTCTTGCAAAATGGTAAGTTCTTACTGCAGGCCCTTCCTCCTATAGTAGGGTTGACTCTATTTGGGTTTTTTTGGTCAATTCCATTGGATTGTGTTAGGCTGTAGGGTTCTTTCTAGATGTCAAGAATCAAGATTCAATACCCTCTATTATCTTCATCACCCAATACAAGATTTAAATTTTTCCCAAAGAAACGCTTATTAATTTGGCAGCCATTATTTCTCCCTGCTTTAAAAACCCTACATTTAAATGAAAACAAGCATTGCATTTCAATTACAAAAATCTATTAGTGTTCAAATGTACATGTGTGCTACATTAACGTCTGATATCACGCGCGCATTCGCCCCTCGCTCTTGCGAGAACAGCATTACAGCCCTCATCATTCGCCCTCGGCTCTTGCGAAACAACATTCGCCCTCGGCTCTTGCGGGAAACGACATTCGCCTCGGCTCTCGCGGAGACGACATTGGCCCTCGGCTCTTGCAAAATGGTAAGTTCTTCTTGCATGCCCTTCCTCCTATAGAGGGTTGACCCTACGGCCTAACCAAATAGCTCCACTTGAGAAAACTTTTCATAATATTGAGGTCTGGATATCTTTCATGAGCAAACAATTGTAGTTATCATTCGTGCTCCAATATATTAATATAATTTTTACCATTGAGCTGAAGATAGGGAAACAAGCAAATGCTAGCCATCATACAATGCTTTGACATAAGAGTTTTGAGTGACATACTTGAAAAAAGAACTCATCATTGATATTATAATCATTTGAGTTATTCAAGTTAAACACTGATGTCAAGAATCAAGATTCAATACCCTCTATTATCTTCATCACCCAATACAAGATTTAAATTTTTCCCGAAAGAAACGCTTATTAAATTGGTGACCATTATTTCTCCACTGCTTTAAAAAACCCTACATTTAAATGAAAAACAAGCATTGCATTTCAACTACAAAAAATATATTAGTGTTCAAGTGTACATGTGTGCATCACTTGTGTAGGGTATTCCTTTCCACTTTCACATTATCCAAGAATGTGTATGCCGGTATAGTTCATATTTTTTTGTGATTTAGATTATCTTGAAAAAAGGAAAAGGTAAATTATTTCCCATGGAAAAAGAAGGTTTTCCCTTTTTACTACTAGAAATGGTACAAAAAGTTCCATTTATACCAGAAACTCTATGAAACGAGGAACCAAATAAAGGCCATGTCCTCAATAGGACATCATTTGGCTTTGAAAATGGCCATTACTGCAGTGTTGTTTCTTATATTACGTAGACCGATAGTTTACGAGGTCATTTCTTGTTTCTTGAGATGAAAAAACAACCAAAGAAATCGTAGAAGATCCTTTTAAGAAATAAATGACCATTTTCTCAATCATATCTCAACTATTTTTTATTTTATTAGGTGGTTGCTTACTTTGAGAGAAATTTGACACTTTTATAAGGAATATAACATAAAAAACACAAAATGGGAAGGAATTGATGATGTAGATGACCTTTAGTTGTTGTCAATTAAATTGATAATACACGATGCATGTTCCGTACTACAAACTAGATTCCTTCATGGAGTTAGGACACGAGTATTGAATCAAGAGTTGTAGTTTCTAACTTCTTGTATTGGTTCATCAATCTTGAAATTCGGACATTGCATGTCTTCATTGCTTCATGTTTGAATAATTTGCATCATATCGATACAGATAGGAAATTAGGAATTATGATTATTATTACTTTATGGATCTGTTAAGTTACTTTTAAGTTTGCATGGTTTAGTGTGAAATTATTCTAGTCCCCAAAACACATATAATCAAGGAATTATAACGTGATTTCAAACATTAAATATCAACAAAATCGTTTAAAGGATATTGAAAGGAAAAAGGTGATGGAAGATAGAAAGTGCCTTACTTAAATTCTCTAAGGATTTTTCAATAGTTGCTCCAAAAAGCTTCACTTCAAGGCCCTTCAAGATCGTCTCCAACAATGCTATACCATCAGCTTCAATAATGTTGCTCCAAAAATGTCCTCAAGGTCTTCACAACAAGTTTACTAGAAGTTGCTCCAACAATATATTCAATAAGGTCTTCATTGTCAACTCGTCTCTTGTTTGGGTGCCTTAATGTGCAATGACATGTTTCAGAATTTGAATTCAATGCAAGGCATATTTGAAACTCTAACTTTGTCGTCGGTGTCTTATTAGAAATTATTTCAGTTTTCATTTTTGTTTTTTAAGTTAGATATTGTTTTCAAGTTTTTACATTTATAAATTTGTTGCAATGTGGCGGTACGATGAGAGCGGTGCAAGAACAACCCCGGAGATGGGATGATCACGGAAAGAGGCCGGCGGAAAGAACATGTAAAGTGCCGACATTGCTCTATCTTCGGGTATTTTAGTTATTTATATAATTGAAATAATATTAATTTTGTTCAAATATGCGGGACACCTAGCCATGGTACGCTCGAGGTGATTCCCTCTTTGAGGAAGAGCTTTCTTCATCCGTATCTCCGGTGTTCTTGTTGCAAAAAAAAGGCACGAAATGCAAGGTCGGAATTTAATACTTTGATAGACGCGCCTCAAACACACGAAACAGAAGAGAGATAAAACAACTTATGAGCCGGCTAGAAAGATATCGAGTAATAATAAAAAGTCAAAAGGATATTTTTTTTGTTGCATGAGATGAATTGTGATAGTTTGATTTTTAATTTTTACATTGACTAAACTAACAAAAAGTTCTTTTGTATGTAGCGTTTTTACGCATTTGTTGAATCCGGTGTTGGTGGTAGTGGGACACAAGGGCAAGAGATTGCCCAACAACCCTCTTGTACACCTTCTACTCCTTTAGGTGCCGGGCAAGAAACACCACACCTAGTGAGACACCCAGATAGCCGACTGAACTTGTTGGAAATGATGAGGCGATGATGGCCAACTACATTATTGCGTTTCCCGGGAGCTACACGTGTCGGCTCCACGGGGACCATTAATGGAACGTTGTTGGTGAACGATGAAGGTGTCCCTATAAAACGCATGTACAACTCCCGGGTAAATTTTTAATATTTTAACTATTTCATGTACTTTATCTAAAACATATTTATCACGATTTTTATTTTTTAAATTAATGATAATATCTTCTTCTTCTTTTCTGTAGTAGGAAACAATGAGTTCTACAGGGATATCACGGGAGAGCCATGTGTTGGTAATTTTGGCCCAACCATACGCACAGGGGTGGAATTCCCCGGAGTTCCAACTACGAAAAAAAGAACTTCTAGATTATCTAGAAAACCCTTTTTGGGGGTCGGCATATTTGACGAACAACGGTGGCTCGGGTTGCGGCAAATATTTGAAATATACTAGGGACACCTATAGGGACGCAATTGCAATTTAACCCTGAAAGATATGAGCATCCTCTCACGGTTCAGAGAGTGAGTGGAGAGCACTCATCCATGACGGAAAAGAAAAGGAGCAAGAAAGAAGGAAAAAATACCAGTTGGACCCGCAAGGTAAATTACAACTTTAATTCAATAGCTTTAATTTTCTCTATGTCTAAAATAAAAGTGTGCTACGTCATATCCGACTTTAATCTTTTGATGCTAGGTTTCTACGACACCTCAAAGGCAACCAAATCTAGGATTGAAAAAAAAGAGGGCCATCTGCAAGGCTAGGCAGAGGCTACTCAGAAATTGGCGCAAGAATTGTAATTAAGTAGCTAAACATCTTATAATTAATTGTATCGCCTTCCAACGTTTTTGTAATCCTATCAAATATCAAATATGATTAAAAATACACGACATATGTAATGTAGGGTGATGACTTCGAACAAGCAAACATGAGAGGAAGATAAAAATATCGCTTTCCATTTCGGCTATCAAGCGTAGTTGAGCGTCGCATAAGCTTGAGGCGGGTCCCAAGATCTAGAATGCACTGATAAGGTAAAAAAATTAACCTTTCAATATGTTTGTTTTCATCCATAAATTTAATGTCTAACAACTTTGTTTAAATCGGGGGGAGCAACACTACAGACGACACAAATAACCCGAGTTTTAGAGCCAAATGTAGATGATCCTCCGTGCAACTTTGATCATTGTAGTAGGGACCGGAGCCGACAATGCTACTACTCGGTGAGGGGTCGTGACGGTAATTAATTTCCACTTATAATTTTTTCTAATTATACCTTGATGGTTGTCCTTATAACGTTTTTTTGTTTAAATGACAGAGAATGTTTCCATGAGGATCTTACCACGAGAGAGGAAGATAGGGCAACGATCCAACGGCGACCAACTGGTGCACCCAGGTAAATAATCTCATTGCAATTTTTTTATTAATATTACCAAACTAGTTCAATGATATTTAAAAAAATGACAATTAAAATTTAATATTATACGTTTTTGTAGGCGATGCCACAATCGCTGGATGAGACCGGACATCGTGACTACGTAACTAGGTCGGCTGGCGACAAGCTGGTGCACGGGAGTAAATAATCTCATTGCAATTTTTTTATTAATATTACACAAACTAGTTCAATGATATTTTAAAAAGCGACAATTAAAATTTAATATTATCATTTTTTGTAGGCGATGCCACGTCACTGGATGAGACCGGACATCGTGACTACTGCTTAACTAAGTCATGAGCGACAAGCGGTGCACCACGTAAATAATCTCATTGCTAATTTTTTTTATTAATATTACCGAGACTAGTTCAATGATATTTAAAAAAATGACAATTAAAATTTAATATTATCTATTTTTTGTAGGCGATGCCCGTCCTTTGGATGAGACCGGACATCGTGACTACGCAACTAGAGTCGTGGCGACAAGCTGGTGCACTGCAGAGTAAATAATCTCATTACAATTTTTTTATTAATATTACCGAACTAGTTCAATGAGTATTTTAAAAAGCGACTAATTAAAATTTAATATTATCTTGTTTTTGTAGGCGATGCCCGAATCACTTTGGATGAGACTAGACATCGTGACCTACGCAACTAGGTCAGCGGCGACAAGCTGGGTGCACCGGGTAAATAATCTCATTGCGATTTTTTTTATTTATTAATATTACTTGGGAACTAGTTCAATGATATTTAAAACGCGACAATTAAAATTTAATATTATCGTTTTTTGTGAGGCGATGCCCAAAGATCCTTTCGGATGAGACCGGGACATCGTGACTACGCAACTAGGTCGGCGGTGCGAGGGTGAAAGGCACGAAACGGGAGCGAAAGCATGATGATATTGATGATGTAATTAGGAGCTTTAAAAATAGGAAGAAGAAAAAGAAAAATTCGATAATGTAAAAATATTGTATTATTATAAGACAAACGTTACAATGACCATACTTGGAACGTTTTTTGCGTTATATAAAAAAACTCATTTATCATACTATTTTTATGTCAAGCATTAATTGCAATGTTTCCTTGCGTACTTTTTGTTGAATTGTTTTTTTATTAGTTATTGAATATTTTTTTTATGCTCATGAAAGTAAAAAATGAAAATATAGATTTAGGTATTAGAGTGCGAGAGAGTGATGTGAGGGGGGGGAGGGGCCATAAGAGCTTCCACCTTCACAGTGGTTGTACTGTTTAGTATAGAATAATTTATTGGAGCGATTTAATCTTGGAGCAAACCACCCTCGATCAATGTAGCAACAAAAAAAGTCACTTTGTTGACTTAGTTGCTACTCTTTTCGGATCGTGGGAGGCTTGTTCCAAGTTCATGCGACTCCAATAAATTGTTCTTGAAAACTGAAAGAGGAGCTTATTCGAGTATGTTTTGACATTTTCAACATATGTTCTAACATTATCATAAGAATGCATCTTAGAGTAAAAAAATACTACATCAATTACTTGTATTTATTGTATAGATAATGATGGATTTTAATTGACTTGGCGGTGCGGGTACAAATCCTCTTGCATCATGAGCAATACAACTTGTCAACTCAGGGGGTCATGTCCGGGATATTTTTGCTTGTACGCTTGACCCAGGTTAAACGTAATGTCACATTTTGTAAGTTCCTTCTGAGTTCATAATTCAATATTAAAGCTTGTTCATGATTATTATCTAGGTTTTTTTGTATGTGTTTTTTTTCATGTATTTGATTGTAAGCAACTTTCTGCATGTTTCCTGTTCGTTCTCTATGATTTCTCCCATTACCACTCCCCAGAGATAAATACTGACTTTATTGTTACATAGGTTACTTTATTGTTACTATGATTTCTCCATTTACGATTTCATAGGTTACATCATGTAAAGTTGTCAATCTCGGAGTTCTTTGGTGATGAGCTTTAGTTCTCCAGATTTGGGGCTTTTGATATTTTCTCCCTCATGTCATTCACGCATCACCTCGTTGTTTGAGCATGCCAATTGTCTACCACTTGTACGATTGGCACATGTCAATCCACGAGTGGTGCTACATTTCACCTATTTTCGAGTGAGAGTTTAGGGTTTCTCTAACATAGCTTCGAAATCCAGATTCGGTTTTACGCTTGAGATATTGTCACATAATACTCATGGTTTGGATTGATGAGCATGTTACGAATGGTTGGTTGATTCATAAGAACCACCCATATAGTACATCTTGAGATATTTCAGAAGTTTTCTCGAGTTTCCTTTTTCATAGTTTCTAGTGGGTGGGATGGTGTGGGGTGATCCATCTATCTGGTGCTCTTGTAGTAGGGAATTTGTTTTTTGGGGGATATAAAGGAGCATTTGATGTAGATATCCCATTGGATGCATTCATAGATGGGCATGAGAGGTCTAGAATTTAAATTAAAAAATATGCAACCTCTACAGCATGGCAACTTTGAAAGTCATGAGAGACCATGGTTAAAAGATTGTTTTGTGGTGGCCTTAATATAGTCGTGATTTCTTTCTATTATCTTAATGCAAATATATAGTCCGGTCTCATTAAAATGAGGATTGTGGTTGTATTTCTCTTTGGTTGTTTCTCTCTTAATGCTCCGAGAGTTGCCAAAAGTTGCGATAGTTGTTTAGTTTGCACATTACAACTTAAAAGTGGTTTTTAGCAATGGGAGTCATGTTTTTTAAGGTTCATACTAATATGAAGATCTTGTAATTCTATTCGACATCTAAGAGAAGATGGCCTCACTGCTTTGAGAGCGTGTGACAACAATTGCCACATCTACCTCATTGGGTAACAATGGAAAGGGGGAAGAAGTTGGGTGCAATGTTTGATAATTATAGCGGAACAATTGTCTTCTCTTTCAGTTTTTTCACCATTTCCTTTAATCGCTCAAGCAGAAGAGGGACTGCGAAGATTACATGACGAGAGAGAAGGTAGTTAATACAAGAGCTATGGAAAAGGAGTTGTCGTACTTCAACAAGGATGGCTCATTGACAAAAAAAATTGAGGGTCGGAGAAAAAAATATGTTTAAAGGAAGGTCCCACAACACGTGAAACTTCACTGTGGTGGATCTTTCCTTATCACTTATATTCGATTTTAATGTGTTATTTTAATTTTTTTCATGGAGGGTTGTTATTTTTAGATGTGTGCTCTGGTTTTCTTTTTTAGCGTTGTATTAGTTCCCCTTCTTAAATGTCTTAGATTTGGTAGGCATAATTTGAAAACTCAAAGGTGAAAGGAAACATATTTTGTTACCCAGTGGTCTAAAAGGAAAGGGTTATGGTGAGTCAAATTTTATTGTTCATTAGACGATGTAATGAAATGTATCTCAATGCTATGGTTTTGGCCTTTTTATTGGTTGAATTAGAGGACCCAGTTGAAAAATATTGAGGCCAAGTAGGGTGGTTTTCCTTTTCTTTGATGGTTTGGTGTATCTAATTGAATTACTTGCCTAAGGTATTTTTGGTTGCAAAATCCTTTTTCATTTTTCATATAGTATTGGCCTTGTGGAATACATTTGATTGTGTGGTCTTGTTAGATCTACAACATTTGTAGTTGTTTAGTCTTATGGCAAGGTGCACTTTTATTATGGAAATAGTTGATGCAATATTGTCATTTAATCCTTCTACTGTGAGGTAGCATGTTGAGAAGTTTCTTGTGAAATATTTGGTATTGAAAATGACACTTGATCCTATACAGCATCATGCACTTGACTTCAAAATTCATATTCAAAGTGTGCTGAGACAATTCTTGCAAAATTTCAAATATTTATGTTGTTTTAAACCATTATCTTTTTCATGTATTGGATCTTTGAAAATGTGAAAAAAGACTTTGGTATGAAACCAAGCGGTGAATAATTTCCCAGCAAAAACAACCACTTCCAAGACATGATTTAGAAGTAGAACATATGTACTTATGTAGCATAGAAAGATATCCTTGATGCATTGTCGATGTTTGGCTAGGGGTTATTTTTGGAGAAAATAACTCCTTATTCCTAGAATAGTGATCTTCAATATCAAGTAAATGCCGGAGAAGAGAGATCATCGTGTGACGCAACAAAGCTGAAATTGGACCCCTAAGGAGAGTTTGGTGTGTCTACAATCGCTGCGGCGGCATTTTCCCTACTGGTTTACATTCTTTTTCCTCCGACTCAGGTCTTCATTGACTTCTTCTTTCTTCGGGTTTATTTATCAAATTAGTAGAATTTGATAAATAAATACCATCCACAATGGTTGGACTTTAATTTATATTCCAGACTTTATATTACCTCCAAGCCTTATAACCAATGTTTAACTTTCGAACACTTTGTATTTATACTCCACGTTTTCTTTTTAAATAAATAACTTGTAATGAACTTTCGGCTCTATATTTCACCACCCAGCCTTACAACAATCACGCTTCAGACTTATGCTAATTATCCGCCAATCGTTTAATTAAACAACTTCATTATACTCCGGCCCCACCTATATATATCAATAACCAATCAAACACTCGTATCGTACCTGGCTATCCTCCGCACACCTTAGTTAACCTCCGGGCAAGTTCAACGTGCGACCACCGTCCGATGGCCCTTCTCAAAATCAACGACTCTTTAGTATTTTAGCCTAAACTGCTTGGAAATGCTTTGGCGATAGATGTAGCAGTTCAGCGATGGTGAAAGGGGTCCCTTGCCACGTGTTAAACTTTCCTAATGGAATCGTATGAATGAAATCCTTTCTGCTTGAAAGCGCAGTCTTGATATATGGGCAACCCGCTTTTGTGATTCTGCTCGTGGTTTTGGTACAGGGCTTGACCACGGGTGCAAGTCTGGTTCCGCTCTCCTTTTGTTTGTTAACTCATGTCCAATCCTCGGGTCAGGTTCCGAAAGCACAACAATCTTGTCTCTTTATTAAGCGAGATTTTTATATTTGAACAGTGTTCACGACCCCGGTTCTCTTAAGTCGAGCCCGCCGGACTTCAAACGACGATAAACCATAATTCAAACCAAATTCGCGTTCCAAAATAGCCTGCTGACGTCGGCCAATTTTGTGACGCGAAAACCAAATGAATTCCGCCCTAATCTTTTTCGAGTCCGAAGTTGGGCTGGCGTACGGAGGGAGAGTTGTGACGCGAATTTCTTATCAAATTCGCCCTAATCTTTTTCGGGTCATTTGTTTCTTTCACATACCCCTTTTGACTTTGTAAATAAACAATTTGCATCTGCGTCATTTCATTATTAAAGTGCTTTATCCCAGTCTTTATCTACTTGATCTTCCAAAACCAGCTATTAGCTGCTTGACCGTTACCTTCTTGAAGATAATTGAAAGCTGAGAGTATTTTAAGTTCTTCTTGTCATACTTGTTTTCATTTAAACTATGTTTCATTTCCAATCAACAGAATTATGTATTCCAATTCCGCTAAACTGAGAAAAATCCTGGTTTTAGTTTTAATTCTGCACTAAGGTCTGAAAAGAAGTTCAGTTTGGTCTTTTTCGTTCCCCGAACTGCAATTATATTCCCAAAACTGGTAATTGTGCCCCTTTTCCACAAAAACCCCGAAATTCCATTTCTGAATCCACAAGAACCAGAAATGGAAGTTCCTGTAGCTCCGAATGTCGTGCCCATCAATGCCCCTCACAAGGACTTGGATTATTTGCCTTTAGCTGATATGGATTTTCAAATTAAGGACTTGCGTCTCAGTGAGAATCCTCTTCGAATATTTTGCCGCTGCAGAGACAATTATTTGAATGGTTCTGACATATTTGGACTTTGGGAATCAAATCTTCCTATGTACCTTCTCCCCTCAGTCCATATTTTTCATGAGTTAATCCATTATTGCTACGCAAAGTATGATCCCAACCAACGAGCAGTTTTATCCCCAAGTCAAAATGTCCTTTTCCCAATAACTGCTCAGTCCATAAATGAAATGCTACAATTCCAACCTGGTCAAGCTCTCATTCCCTTGTCCATGGTTGAATTACTTGAGAAATCTACTAAGTTATCCCATGAAGAGTTAAACCGCCTATGCCAAACCTTCATGTTACCAGAGCATCAGCCTAAAAACCCTCCCCCTTATGGTTATGCTTTCTTTACTAATGAGGGTAGAGTTATTTTAGACATGATATCTTCCATAATGGGCTTCAATACTAGTGAGTATGTTGATCACTTAACCCTAGTATTTTTATCCATTTTTACCCCTGGACAACCTCCTGCTGTCAAGTACGATTTTGCATCTTATATTGCTGACAAAATCCATGATCAGTTCATGAGATTTGAGAATGAGAGAGTATTTAAGTATTCTTTTGTCATATATCATCTCATGATTTACTTTCAGTCAGAACATTTCCCTTTTTATGTTAAGAAACTTGATGCCAAAGGGAATCCTAGGTCAGTCATCTTTTGGTCTGCCATTACTCACAATTCCTCTGATTCTCCTTATTCCTATAATGAGTTTGTCGACCTTTTTGTTCATCTTGCAACTACCTTGTTGACAGGAGTCTCTCCTCCTAGAATTAACAATGAAATCAAGAAAATCCTTCAGCTCTCAAAGCAGTACAAGATAGGTGACTGGTACCTATATCAAAACTACCGCGAGAGATGGAAGGATATATGGATTATGAATTATGCATTCTATTGCCCAAGTATGTCAATGAGACTCTTTGCATTAGAATATTTAGGCAAATGAATAATTCAGATATAATTCATTTTTTCAATGCGAAGAAAAAGGCTCAACTCAGGATCAAGAGCCAATTAGGTCCCTTCATTTGTAACTCTAGGGAAGCTGGAAAGGAAGCCGAAAGGATTTTAGAAGACTATCTCAGACTACAAAAGAGTTTCTATTGGGTGCCTTATGATCCAAACAACTTTATCTGTGATAGAAGAATGAAAAATAAACTGTCACCATACATCCATCAAAGAATCCCAGAAATAGAACAATATGCTAATATGGATGAATGGACAGAAGGGACATTGGTTGAAAAAGATAGTGAGCAGGTCAATGTTGAAAATGTAATGAAAGATCTTGAAAATATACTTGACCTAGAATATTTTGGACAGGTGCAGGGATCTTCTTCAGCCAGGACTTTACAACAAAATTTGCAGGAGATTAGTACAGTAGCAGTAGAATCTAAAGGAAAAGAAAAGGAGCCTAATATACAAATAATTGAAAAATTCATAATGACAGAGCAACCAGAGACTTCTAAAGAACAAGGTCAAGGACAAATTCCTCCTACTCAGATCAGTGAGCCAGAAATTTCTATTTTACAAACTCCTTTGAATATAGAAAAGGGCAAAAAGAGAGAGGCTGAAACAACTACTCCTATTGGTGGCTCTTCTGAACAGCAAGATGTTAAAAGGCAGAAATTAACTCCCCTTCCAGAAGATGAATCATTTCAGGAAATCTCTGACAGCCAGGGAACAGAAGACAGTCAGCAAACAGATATAGGTAGTGGGACAGGAATACAGAGGCAACAAAGTGCAGAAATATCTTCTTTCAAACCTCCAGTAAAAACTGCCTGGGACATCAAAAGAACATTCACCAATATAAAGGCCAGGAACGATCCACTTAGACTTAAAGTGTACAACCAATATTTGAAGATGGCTCCGAAAAATCAAGAAATATTGATGTCAGCTTATGACATCCAACAAGGTAAGATGTTAATGAGCCATTTGAAGCCCAAGGTGCAGCAGCCTCAGACAGCTGCAGATTACGTTAGGACTAATTTTGAAGTCTTAGCAAAGGATATCCATCCTTTAGATCAAATTGAGCTACACAAGCAAACAGGTGAGATGATTTATTCTACTCTGAAGGATAAATCAATGATGACCCATAAGTTGCAGGATTCTTTGGATAATACTAATACACAGTTGCAGCTTGAAAAAGCCTCCTCCCAGGCTAAGGATAATAGAATCAAAACTTTAGAGGAAATAATCATTGGTTTGGGTCATAATCCTAAAGATGTGAAAGGTATTGAAGCTTTGATCAAGAGAAAATATGATGATATTGCAGCTCTGGGAAAACAATTAAAGTTACTGGCCTCAAGACATCCACAGACTACAGAAATCATCAAACAAAATTCTGAGGAAGAACTAATGGATTTGCTCTTAAAATTGAATGAGCAACTTACTGCAACTGAAAAAGAGCTTGAGAATGCATTAAAAGATAAGCAGGAAAATATTCTAGTATCTACAACAGGAGTAGTGACAGGTACAACAACAACAGGTCAGCCAGCAGAATTGTCACAGAGCAACACTACAAATTTGAACACTGATGAATTAACAAAGTAAATGGAAGATATGAACATTCGGGCCATAGAGCTTCACAAAACAAAGGAACAATTGGCCACTCTAGAACATAAATATGATCTTTCAAAAATGAGTGTTGCTGATAAAACAAGAGAAGTGAACAAATTAGAAAAAACAGTCAAAGCATTGGAAAATGATCTCACATTGGAGAAACCTTTAAAAGAAATAAATGATATTCTTTGGGATAATATCATTCAATCAATAAAGGATGTTTGGCCCTCAATTCAGATAATGGATGAACAGAATAACTTAGTTAAATTGGCTCTGGATGAGATTGAGAGATCAAGACAAGAGTTGGGAAATATGCCAGAAGAGGCCAATAGACTTATACATTTTTGAATACTCACACTAAGAATCAACTTGCAGAAATTAGTATTCAGGACAGGACCGGAACAATTCTGGAAATAAAGAAAGTTTTTACTAAAAGAAATCTGGTACAAAATTTAGAACAAAGGTGCTCAGATATGCAAGAAGAAATCATTGCCTTCAGAGAAAGATTGAATATTTTGTTAAATAGAGGATTGCCCAGTCCTATAGTTGCAAAAGGTAAGCTAATGGACCTTGATAGTTGTGTTGAAAAATTGGACAAATATGTTGATAATCAAGCTAGTTCTTCAACTAGTTCATCAACAGCAGCATTGCCTACAGGGAAAAACCTTCATGACAGATTGGAGAATTTATTTTATCTTGAGCATGAAGTAAATCATTTTATTCACAAATCGGCTTTGATTTTATTGGAACATCTTGAGAAATTTGATGAAACACTAGAAAGTTGCAAAAAGGACAGTACTTGGGTTAGTGATTGGGAAGAAATGATGGAACTTTTGTAAAAAATTATCCTTACATAAATTTTTGCCTATTTACCACAGTATATCATGATAAAAAGGATAAAAGGATGAGCAAAGGTCAAAGAGTATCAGAGCAGTTAAAGAGTATCAGTGAAATGAAATAATCAACATAGAATTACTAAAGAGGACAGCAGCAAGCCAAGATATAGGGCCTGCCTCCAGCACATTCTTAAAAGAAGGAAACAGCACAACATCAGTTATCATTTTTCTTATCTACGAGACAATTTGTCTCTATATTGTTTTAATGACTTCATGGACTATTTTACTTCATATAATATATTAAAAACAGCGTTTTTTCTCTTGTGAAAAAAAAATGATTAATGTTTATCACTCTGCCTTCAAAACTAGCGATGTTGGTCTATGTTGTTGGTTTATTGATATGGTCTGATGGTCTTCCTCACATGATTAACGTTTTTCTCTGTTCATGGATTTTAGGTACTTTAATTTGTATTTGGAACAATGGACGTCGGTATTCTATCTGTTGCTTTACTATTCTACATACTGCTATTTCACTTTCTTATAGATGCCTCGGGCATATTTGGATGCTTTCTCAGATTGTCGATAATCTCCATATGGACCGTTACTGGGTTTTATATCATGTCCCTGTATGTGACATGGGGTATTTTTCTATCATTGTCTGGGGTGGGACTTCCACTTTTCTGGATGGATATTTGGGTTCCAATCTTCGGATGTGAAAATGTAATGACTTCATGGACTGTTTTACTTCATATAATATATTCAAAATAGCATTTTTTCTCTTCTGAAAAAAAAATGATTAATGTTTATCATTCTGCCTTCAAAACTAGCGATGCGGGTCTATGTTGCTGGTTTATTGATATGGTCTGATGGTCTTTTTATATTTTGGACATATCACACTCCTCACATGATTAGCGTTTTTCTCTGTTGCAGGATTTTGGGTGCTTTAATTTGTATTTGGAACAATGGACGTCGGTACTCTATCTGTTGCTTTACTATTCTACATACTGCTATTTCACTTTCTTATAGATGCCTTGGGCATATTTGGATGCTTTCTCAGATTGTCGATAATCTCCATGTGGACCATTACTAGGTTTTATATCATGTCCCTGTATGTGACATGGGGTATTTTTCTATCATTGTCTGGGGTGGGACTTCCACTTTTCTGGATGGATATTTGGGTTCAAATCTTCAGATGTGAAAATGCAATGACTTCATGTACTGTTTTACTTCATATAATATATTCAAAACAACGTTTTTCCTCTTTTAAAGTTTCATTTTTTTTTTTAAAATTGAACCTTCCGTCGCAATTCCGACGTCTTGTAAGCGTCGGAATTGTGACAGTTTACAGACGTCGGAAGCGCAACGTCCAAAACGTCGGACCACATTTCGTCGTAATTGTGACAGTTTACAGACGTCGGAAGAGCGACGTTCAAAACGTCGGACCACATTTCATCGTAAATGTGACAGTTTGCAGACGTCGGAAGAGCGACATTCAAAACGTCGGACCACATTTCGTCGTAATTGTGACAGTTTACAGACGTCGGACGAGCGACGTTAAAAACGTCGGACCACATTTCGGCGGAAGTGCGACAGTTTATAGAGGTCGGAAGTGCGACGGTTTAGGAGACGTCGGAAGAGTGACACTTGTTTGGATGCGACGGAAAAGTGTCGATACTGCGACACTTTTTAGTTGTGTCGGAACTGCGACGGCATGGTAAAACACGGTTTGCCCGCCCTCTAACTGTCGCTCCTGCGACGACAATGTGTCGGAATAGCGACGATTTGGCCGTCGAAATTTCCGCCAAATTCTCTAGTGGTTTCCACTTATATCTGGTGTCTTTGTGCATGATGTTTATGAGTTGATCTGGTTTATATCATCTGCTTAATACTTTCTGCTCTCATATTAAGTCTACTGTTACATTATATTAATGCTTGCTGCTCACATCCTAAGATTACTCACATGTTAAGTTGAACATGAAATGGAGTAAACAAGTGTTAATGAAAAAGTTTTAAAATTCCATGAATGTGTTAAACTGATTCACCCCCCCCCCCCCCCTCAGTTTAACTAAGGGTTCAACAGTTTGGTCAAAAAATTGAGACTGGGGACTCATGACCATCCTAGCCCATATCAACTAGGATGATTCAACAAGGAAGTAGAGTTAAAGGTAACCAAAGAGTGCAAAATCAGATTCACTATTAGTGCTACCTTTATTGATGAAGTAGAATTGGATTTAGTTCCACTAAACAAATGTGGTGTTGTGTTTGGTAGTCCCTATATGTACATGTGGGATGCAATCTTCATGCATAGAGATAAACGTCCTCATTAAGAATGAATAATCCTCCACATCAACATGCACAAGGGAAAGTCGAAGATCTCACTTGTAATTGAAAAACATGCCAAAAAATTAATCAATTCTAGTAAGAATATGTTTTGTTATTTTTAAGAGAAATTCAAGGTGTAGAAGAGTCCATGAGAGCTAAGTCATCACTAGAGGGGTGCACTAGGGAATAGAAACAACAATTGGAAGAGTTGGTATAGGCATATAGGGGTTTCTTCCGATAGCCTAAAGGGATACCACCCAAGAGACAAGTGGAGCATGAAATCAAATTGTTTTTAGACTCTATGTTTCCAAAAAATTTGTTGTACATGCAATCTGTTATAGAGGAAAACAAGGTGAAGAAGCACTTGTAGCAACTACTAGAATAAGGTTTCATTTGAAATTACCTCATCGAGTTGGTCACCCATCATCAATTTGTCAAAGAAAAATAGGACTTGGTGGATGAGTATTGATTACGGGATATTAAAGAAAATTACACTCAAGAATAGGTACATCCTACCCAATATAGATGATCTGCTAGATCAGTTTGAGCAAGCCAAATACTTCATCATGCTAAACTTAAAGTCGAGATATCACTAGGTTCGACTTGGAGAAGAAGACACTCAAAACACCACATTTAAAACTAGGAAAAGTTTATATGAGTGGTCAGTCATGTTGTTTTCCTTATGCAATGCACTGGCTACATTTATGAGGTTAATGAATGATATATTGTGCCCTTTTATAGATTCATTTGTTATCATTTATTTGGATGATATATTGGTATACATTGCAACTCGGGAGGAGCACATCTCACATTTGATGTAGGTCCTAGAGACATTAAAGAAGCACTAGATGCTAACAAATCTCAACAAGTGTGAGTTTGCTCAACATTATTTGGTGTATATGGGATATGTGATAGAATGTAAAAAGTTGTAGATAGATTCTTCCAAGATGGAGGCCATCACAAAGTGTCCAACGCTTACTAATGTTTTTTACGTCAGGAGTTTGGTTAGGGAAAGATAGTACCTAATGAAATTTATAGCCTCATTTTTAATAGTAGAAACACCACTCCACACCATAATGGCAAGTGACAAAATTTCCAATTATGAAAGGGTCAGCAAAGGGCCTTTAAGGAGTTAAATAAGATTATCATTCAAGCTTCGATTCTAGAATTACCGAACTTGTAAGCCCTTCGACGTGGAAGTAGATGCCAGTGGGTATGCTATGGGAGCAGTATTGATACAAGGAAGAAGATATGTATGCCACCATTCTGAATTATTTCATGGGGTGGTTCTCAACTTACCTACTTACAACAAGGAGCTCTATGCCCTAGTGCAAGTTGTGAAGAAGTGGAAACACTATCTGATGGGAAAGGAGATGGTAATCCACACATATCACAAACCACTATAGTACCTACAAGCATAAAGTAAGCTATAGTAGGTCAATAATTACAAGTGGATGGGGTTTATGTGACAGTTTAATATAGTGATCAAGTATAAGAAGGGTAGCACAAACAAGTTGACCAACATGCTTTCAATGGCACCCACATCAAAGATCACAACTTTGGGAATGCTTATGCACATGGATCCTTTTACCCATTATGCAGAGAAATAGGCATACATAGAGGATGATGATTTGAATGAGGTGTTTCAGTAGTTGTAAATATAGAGTCACATGTGTAACACCCTCCTCCCACATCTGCCCAAGTAACCGACCAACCGGGGTAAACATGTGACGAAGAATTACTATGATATTATTCAACCTCCTAGGTGATGATCAGAAGATCATGTGTTTTTATCAATATTGAAAGTGCTCGAAAATATACCGAACCTGAGCGACTGGATAGGTCTCGTCGTTGCGATTCCAACGCAGTGAACGGTTCGAAAAACCGATGTCGTATGAGGAAGATATCGCATTCTAATTTTTTTCCTAAACAACTAAAATTTTTGTGACAGGAGTGACTGGGATGCCCAGTTAGCATGCAGGTACATTTAGCAAGTGGCATAGACTGGGAATATTCCCTTTTCTCAAACCCAATCAGATTTCAACAAGTGGCAGATTCAGGGCCGTAGATCTGGTTTGTATGAATTTGATGAAGGTCGTTGGATGGAGATGTACGTGTTTTATTGTGCACCGTTGGATGGGTGACACGTGGCAAGCCCAGAGGCTGCCACGTGTCCCTAGGAGGTTAGTGTAAAATTTATGTGAGGTTTTGGGGGTTCGACACCGCAACCTCTGGCACGCCAGCAAAGACCTCCACTGTCTCCGCTATACATTGTTTCTTAACCTATAGGTCTGCCGCTTAAATTTAAAGTGTAATGTTTTCATATTTGGGGGGGGGGGGACCGCCAACGGTCCCAACCCGCTGGTGGCCCCATTGTATGTGGTCACATGAAAATTAAACCCTGACATAAAACTTAACTGTCAGCTATACAAACCACTACTCTGGCGGCTTCGGGGTCATGGTCACATGTCACACCGTGACATAAAACTTCAACGTGATGGTTTCCGATAACGTAACCTCTGGCAGAAAAGCGCTATCACATGCACGGTAGGGTGACATCTTATGCGACGGTTTCGGATCCAAGGTTTATCAAACCGTAGCATTCAGGGTCGGGTTGACCTGTCACATGGCGGAATTTGAATGCTTGGTTGCGTTTAAGTGCCGACGGTTAATCCAAAAGGGTTTCGGAACATTGACCATAATTTGGGTTCCACTCCAATATGTGGAGTTTAAAACCATGACCACGGGGGTTCTGGGGGTCGGCATGTGGCCACCCCCACCCCTAACCACTTGTGTTAAATGCCAATGGTTTAAATTGGCAGAATTTTAGCGCAGGATAATTTTTTGGGATTGTTTCCAAACTAACTGCAGCTCTCCACAATTAGTGGAGGTTTTCTAGCTAATATTGGTAAAAATATTTGGGAGGTCAATTTTCGACCAATTTGGGTGAAACAAGAGTCTACCTAGACTAATTTGAGCATTATGGAGCCACTGGTGTAGATAAAACAACCATTAGAGGCTTGTAAACACATGTATTTGAATTTTTGGGCATAATGACAAAGAGGGACATGCCATTGGGAGCTGGACCAGTAGATGTATCCCAGGAGGGGTGAAATGCTTCATCATGCCTGCTGTGTAAGGATTTTCATGCTTACTAGGCTCAATATTAAGAGAGGAGAAGGAAAATTGGTGGAATAAAGAGGTTCTCAAAGTGAGCCACAACAAAGGAGGGAAAGATTTCCACATTCTCCACAACCTAGTTCACCTCCAAAAGAAGCAAAAAAAGCATTAAGCATGCCTCCAGAGGAAGAAGAAATCCATGAAGAGGTGGATCCCAAAGAAGAAGAAAAGGTGTTCAGGAAATAATTCCTTGACATGACTGAAATGGTGAGAGCCCTTTATTAAGAAAGGAATGAAAGACTAGAAGGATAAGGATCCAAACTTCACAAGGAAGGTCGAGGATCATCAAGAGGTCACAATGATGAAGATAAATCAAAGAAGGGAAATGGAGGAAATGGAGGCAATGGAAAGTCACCATCCTCACCCTCATCATCATCATCCTCTATTTCATCTTCAATACGCCAGTCACACAAGTCAAAGAACACTGGTAAAATTCCTTTTCTAAAACTTGATGTTAAGTTTGAATTGCCAATGTTTAATGGTGAAGTAAATGTAAAAAAGCTTGATAATTGGATTAGGCAATTGGAGGTCTATTTGAGAATTCAAAACATTCATGATGATGATACCAAAATCCAACTAGCTTCATTGAGAATGGAAGGTGCAACACTTATTTCGTGGGAAGCCAAGACAAAGGAGGAGATCAAAAAGCGTGGTAATATTATCCTATCATGGACTGATTTCATTACTGCAATAAAACAACAATTTTATTGATCAGCTCACATGCATAAATCCATAATGAACTGGCAAAAATTTAGACAATTGAAAGGACATAATGTGCAAGAATACACCCAAGAATTTAGGAGAAGAGCTCTTTTATTAGGGGTAGAGTTGTAGAGCCAAGATACTTTGCTCAAGCACATAGGAGGCTTGCATAGCTACCTAAAAAATACTATTCTCATGTTTAACCCTAATAGCTTAGATGAAGTTTGTGTTTAGGCCACACATCTAGAAGCTAGAGGGAAAAACATTATTGATGAGAGTAGGAAGAAATTTTTTAAGGGGAAAAACAAAGACAAGACCTCAAAAGGTAAGGGCAAAAAGAATGCATCTGTCAAGAAAGAGGGAGAAAAAGTGGTTTGTAAACATTGTTCAAGAGAAGGCCATGAAGAGAAAAATTGTTGGAAATTACATCCTGAAAAGAGACCGAAGTATAACAATAAAAAAGGGAAGTAGAAAACTGCAGTTACAACTCAACATGACTTAGGAGAGGATTCAGGTGATGAATCAAAAATTACAGCCATGGGATTGAATAACATGAAGGGGAAAGAAATTGAAACAAAACCCAATACTAGTACATCAAACTGTCACATACAAGCTCCAAATGAAGAAGAAAGAATTGAACTGTTTCATGTGAGGGTCATACCCAAACATACCAATATTAACACACTATTTGACAGTGGGTCACAAGAAAATTTAATCTCTGAAGACTTGGTCAAGAAAATTAACCTTGAGACCATTCCGCATCCAAAACCATATCCACTTGGGTGGATTTGTAAGGATGCAAATTTACAGGTTTCAAAGAAGTGCATATTGCGCTTTGCAATAACTGCACATTTTGTTGACATAGTTGAATTAGATGTGGTTCAACTTGATATTACAGGTATTGCATTGAGCAGTCCTTACTTGCGTGATAGGAAAGAGATCTTCCATCGCTATGAGAACAAATACCATTTATTCAAAGATGGCAAGGAGTACATTGTTAGATCACATCGCATGAAGACAAATATTGCAATGGTAAATGATGGACAGGTGAAGAGGCTAGTGAATTCAAGTAAGAATTTTGTTCTTCTAATGATTAATCCTAAAGCTGATGTTAATCATGAATCATTAGAGGATTGTGATCCTAAGTTTAAATCATATTTATATGATGTAGTTCATTCACATCATGAGATGTTTCAGGAGCCAATAGGATTGCCTCCAAAAATGGATATTCAACATGAGATTCAGTTGCAACAAGATTGTCCTCTTCCAAACATCGGCATGTATCGCATGTCGATAATGGAGAATGCTAAAATAAAGAGGAAAATCAAGGACATGTTGGACAAGGGAATCATAAGGCCAATCACTTCGCCATGCAGTTCACTCATAGTCTTGATTCCAAAGGAAGATGGGACTTGGCGCATGTGTGTAGACTTCAGAGCTTTGAAAAAGAGAATGGTAAAGAATTGATACCCACTCTCAAGGATAGATGATTTGCTAGATCAGCTGAAAGAAGAAATTTTTTTCACTAAGTTAGATTTATGAAGTGGATATCATCAAGTAAGAATTGCAGAAAGTGATATATGGAAGACTGAATTCAAAACAAAACAAGGACTCTTTGAGTGGTTGGTTATGCCGTTTGGTTTGTGTAATGCACCGAGGAATTTCATGCGTGTTATGGATAATGTGTTGCATATATATTTCTTGATGAATTTGTGATTGTGTATTTAGATGATATACTCATTTTCAGAAAAACAAGGGAAGAACATGTCTTGCATGTGAAAAGAGTGCTTGATGTTTTGAAGAAAGAGAAATTATTTCTTAAGATGTCAAAGTGTGAATTTGGAAAGACTTATCTGCTTTATTTGGGACACATTGTAGGAGGAGGCAAGTTGATAATTGATCCTTCTAAAGTGGAAGCCATTGTGAATTGGCCCACTCCTAAAACAATAACTGAGGTAAGAAGTTTCTTAGGTGCAGCTCAATATTGGAGAAAGTTTATTACTAAATTTTCTCCCATAGCAGCTCCTATGCATGCAATGACAAGTGTAAAGAAAGGCTTCCAATGGGGAGGCAAACAACAACAAGATTTTGAATCTTTAAAAGACAAGATCAATTATGCTCCGGTCATTGCATTACCAAATTTGAGACATCCATTCGAGATACAACCCAATGCTAGTGATTATGCCATGGGCACAATACTTTTGCAGCATAGTAAGCCTATCGCTTTTCATTCTGAAACATTCAATGGTGTTGTAACTAACTATCCTACATATGAAAAAGAGCTGTATGTGTTGGTACAAAGCGTCAAGAAGTTGAAACACTACTTGATGGGTAAAGAGACAATTATACATACCGATCACCAACCATTACAGTACTTGTAGTCGCAAACAAAATTGCAGCAATCATGACATTTTAGGTGGATGGGATTTCTTCAACAGTTTCACTTGGTTATAAGGTACAAGAAAGGTATTTTCAATAAAGTTGCTGATATGATTTCAAGGCCAATTATAAGTGCTTCTACTTTACTTAAAAATGATTCTATTGTACATGAGAGTTACATAGAACAATATGCATCTGATGCTGATTTTCAAGATGTGTATGCTAGTTTGAGTGAAGGGAATCAAGTTGAGGAAAATGATTATCCCATGCATAAAAATTTGTTGTTTCATTTGGGCAAGCTGTGTATACCACAAGGAGAGAGGCTTAGTGTCATGAGATAGGATCATTCGTCTCTTATTGTTGGACACTTTGGGGTAAGAAAAATAGTGGCGCATCTACAAAGGTATTGCTATTGGCCTCACATGATAGATAGTGTGTCACGTTTTATAAGAGGTTGTTCTATGTGTGCAACAAGAAATCCTAGCAATAGGAATCTTGGGTTGTACATTCCATTACCGGTACCATCAAGGCCGTGGGAGAGTGTCTCCATGGAATTTGTTGGAGGTCTACCTATTTCAAGAAAACAACATGATTATCTTTATGTAGTTGTGGATAGATTCAGTAAAATGTGTATACTTATGCCATGTAAGAAAATCATTACTGTTGAACAAACCACTGAAATTTATTTTCAACATGTATGGGTTCATTATGGATTGACAACTTCTATTGTTAGTGACAAGGATTCCAGGTTCGTTGGGAATTTTTGGTCCAATCTTTGGAATATGATGGAAAAAAAGTTGAAAAAGAGTACTGCTTTTCATCCGCAAACTGATGGCCAAACCGAGGTGGTGAACATAACCATTGTGCATCTATTGAGAAGATATTGGAGCAAACATCCAAGTTGTGGGATGAACAACTGCATTACATTCAGCACGCTTACAACCGGGCAAAGCACTCTTCTCTGAATACTTCACCTTTTGAAGCCTACTTTGGGTATTTTCCGAAATCACCATTAGACTTCATATTTGAGAAGGATGTTGCAATTGATGGGCATAGTGATATTCACAAGGCTCGAAAGTTCATTGAGAAAATTCAAATTATTCATCAACAAGTTCAAGAACAACTTGAGAAGAGTTAAAGCAAATACAAGGAGAGGCATGACAAACATAGAGTTGATCACAAGTTTCAAGAAGGAGATGAGGTATGGTTGCACATAAGCAAAGAAAAGATGCAAAGAGAAGGTAAAAATCTCAAGCCCATTCACTATGGTCCATTCAAGATTATCAAACAAGTTGGTAATAATGCATTTCAACTTGACTTTCCTTCATATATGCAAATGTATTTCGCTGTAAATGTGGAAAATTTACGTTTGTATGAGCCTCCTTTGATTGATGATCAAGGGAGTGATGTACAGCTGCCATCTATAGAAGATTTCTCGCCTGAATTTCTGGATGAGCTCAAGGAGGATACCATCCTTGACACAAGGACACACAATTCTAAGAGGGAAAGTGTCAATTATCTTCAAGTTGGGCTCAAGGGCAGAAAACCAAGTAAGGCAAGGTGGATGGAAGTTGAAAAGGTGAGGGATTTGTACCCTTATCTTTTGAATAGGTAATTAAAGTCTTTGGGGTCCAAAATATTCCCAATGGGGAGGTGTGATCAGGAGATCACGTGTTTTGATCAAAATTGAAAGTGCTCGAAACTGTACCGAACCTGAGTGATTGGATAAGTCTTGTCATTGCGATTCCGGTTTCGTGAACGGTTTGAAAAACCAATGTCGAATGAGGAAGATATCGCGTTCTGATCGTTTTCCTAAAGATGCCCAGTCAGCATGCAGGTACAGTCAATAGGTGGCATATACTGGGAATATTCCCTTTTCTCAAACCCAATCAGATTTCAACAAGTGGCAGATTCAGGGCCATAGATCTGGTTTGTACGAATTTGATGAAGGCCGTTGGATGGAGATGTATGTGTTTTATTGTGCACCATTGGATGGGTGACACGTGGCAAGCCCGGAGGCTGCCACGTGTCCACAAGAAGTTAGTGTAAAATTTATGTGAGGCTAGGGGGGTTTGACCCCGTGACCTCCGACACGCCAACAAAGACCTCCATACACTGTTTCTTAACCTATAGGTCTGTCGCTTAAATTTAAAGTGTAATGTTTTCATATTTGGGGGGGGGGGGGGACCGCTAGCGGTCCCAAACTACTTGCGGCCCCATTGTATGTGGTCACAGGAAAATTAAACCCTGACATAAAACTTAACTGTTATCTATACAAACCACTATTATAGCGGCTTCAGTGTCGTGGTCACATGTCACATTGTGACATAAAACTTTAACGTGACAATTTCTGATAACTTAACCTCCGGCGGAAAAGCGTTGTCACATGCGCGGTAGGGCGAAATCTTACGCAACAGTTGCAGATCCAAGGTTTATCAAACCGTAGCATTTGGGGTCATGTCGACCTATCACATGGCGGAAGTTGAACGCTTGGTTGCATTCTAAGTGCCGACGGTTAATCCAAAAGGGTTTCGGAACATTGACCATACTTTGGGTTCCGCTCCAATATGCAGAGATTAAAACCGTGACCGCGGGGGCTCCGAGGGTCGGCATGTGGCCACTCCCACCCCTAACCACTTGCGTTAAATTCCAACAGTTTAAATTGGTGAAAGTTTAGTGTCGTATAATTTTTTGGGATTATTTCCAAACTAACTACAGTTAACTGCAGTTCTCCACAATTAGTTGAGGTTTTCTAGCTGAGATTGGGAAAAAGCTTTGGGAGGTCAATTTTCAACCAATTTGGGTGAAAAAAGAGTCTACCTAGACTAATTTGAGCATTCTGGAGCCACTGGTGCAGAGAAAACAACCATTAGAGGCTTGTAAACACATGCATTTTCAATTTTGAGCATAATGAAAAAGAGGGACATGCCATTGGGAGCTAGACCAACAGATGTAGCCCAGGAGGGGTGAACTGCTTCATCATGCCCGCTGTGTAAAACTTATGTGTGATTTTTTTTCTCTATTATAAACTGTTGTACAATTGCACAATGTTATTTAAGCTTATTTTCATGCTTAAAACTCACAAATTCGTCTATGTTTCATGGTTAAAATACTTATTCCTTAAGAAAAAAAATGGAGACAAATTGTACATGTTTTTAATACTAAAAGGACACTTAGCACAACAAACTCATACACTCCTTTCAGGTCAGGTGACCTTAAGGAAGTGGAATCGATGGAAACACATCAAACAAGACTTCCACATCAGCAACAAAACTTTTAGGAGCCAACCCAAATACTCAGGTATCCAGCCCCTGGGTCCGACTGAGATTTTAGACTATTAAACTCCTAGATACTCCCTTGATATAGGCAAGGGTGCATCTAGGAGGCTATAGATTCTCCCACAACATAGGCATGTGTGTGTCCAGGGAATTTTTCCCACGCACATGTGCCAGCGTCCCCAGCATTTTAGACACTTTTTCAGCCCAGATCCTAGGTCACTGCCCAGAACTCAATGACAAGTTCAAAAATGAAATATAAGAACGGAATAATGATGCAAAAAGAAAAACTTGAACAAGGATTTGACTAGACCCCTACTAGCTATGATATTCATTTCATCAAATATGTCACAAATATGTATTCTACAGGTTTAAATAACAGATATGAGCATAAGGGTCTCATACTTATCTCAGAATCGCTAAGAAGCATTGTTGCCTCATCAAATTAACTGAATTATCATCTATTTAGGCATAGATACATTGTTCACTCATTTGCGAATCAAAACATGATGAGATCCATACAATCATCACCATCATAAGACATATTCATAACCAACATATAAACAACAGAAATGTCAAGCACATAACAACCATATAAGCCACATAATAACAAGCATATTTACCTACCAATACAAGAGGAAAATAGATCTTATTGACATAAGAAAAATGCAACTAAGTCTGGGACTTCCACGTTCCACCCGACCATAGACATGGTTGAGCCAAATCTCTCTTCAGCCAGTCACCCTCGTGCCATATTCCAAGCATGAATGTGGGATCTCATAAACCAAATCCATCAAAACCAAACCAGGGCTTCCAGAGGCCAAACCACCTCTAACTTCAACCAGTGATTCCACCTCACGGTCGGACATCACAACCATCACCAGATTGGTCTCCACCCAAGCTTTCCAGGGCTCCAGATCGTTTGTTCCAACCAAGGCTCAAGGACTAGTAACTCAACCCAAGTTGTTACAGGGCTCCAGAGCATTTTTCTAACCAAGGCTCTAGGACTAGTAACTAAACCCACCTAGGGCTCCAGAGTGTTTGACCAACCAAGGCTACAGGACTAGTAACTCAACCCACAACTGCCGCCGGTCTCCAGAGTGTTTGTCCAACCAAGGCTCCAAGAAATAGTAACTCAACCCACAGCTAAAGGAACATGAGAACCAACCAGAAAAACAAACAATGAAATGAACCCACAACACCATGGCTATCTAGGAAATGGCAAGGCTAGGAAAATCTATTTTCAATCCAGGAAATCCTCCATGTCAATGACTGATCATGCCCAAGAAACCACATGCATACACAATGCATGCAAAAACTAGTGAGGAAAACATACATGCAACTCGGTACCTGCAATCAAAACTCGTTGTAGTTGTTGATCATGTTGTCCTCTTATGCTTTCCTGCTCTCCCTTTGCCTTCTTGCACCAAATTTCCAAGTATGTCACACTCTCCAAGAGTGCTCCAATAAAACTCTAAGTATCCAAGAGTATGAGAGAGAAAGAGAGAGAATAATTAGAGCTCCAAAACTGCACTAAGAAAATCCATGAACTGGTCCTTAGAATCCTTTTTATTAATATTGCCTCTATTTTCTCCGTTTTCCATTATTTTCCTTCATTTTCCTCCTTGCATGCAACCTGTGACCTTTCATCTCCCTTTTCTCCTATTTTCCATTATTTTCATAAATAAATACCAATAAATGCCACTTTTCCTTTCCAAAGCCTTAGGCATTGCCTTTGCCACTTTCCATAGCCATAATAAACCATATGAACACTCACACTAGGATGTTTTGCCCAACATTTAGCTTGGAATATGTGTCCCACAACCTTGGTTATTATTTTGTCTTTATTAACTTTTATTACATGGAATTTTCATTAGGGTTGTTACAAAACCCTCCCCCTTGGGGGTGTTGGGTGTGTGTTATATTATTTCCACAACTAACTCCAGGCGGGAAGCGGGTAGCCCCCCTATACGGGGTTTGTGGCAAAGCCCCAAATTTTTATTTACCCTACATTAGGTGGGTGGTCATGCCTATGGTTTTGTCCATGGGTTTGCACATGGTTTTGTGCATGGGTTTACAAATGGTTTTGGACATGATGGTTTTCTACCCTTGGTATTTTGTAGATCCGATCAAGAGAACTACAATTATTTTCTAATCCAGGGTTAATGGATTGGGGTTTATCAATGATTTGGCATGTATATATATGTGTTGTAACATTTAAAGGAAAATAATGAAAAATATAGTTGGTAGTCTTGGTTTTGGGTTCCACGGGAAATCTCTTTGTATATTTTTTTTTATGTTTTATGCTCTCGCTATTGTTTTATTTTATGTTTTAAGATTTTGTTTGCAGATAATTTCTATACAAGGTTAAAACCTACAGGGGGAACATCGTCCTTGATGTTCAACGACACCTATAACCAACAATACTGTTGTAAGTAAAACATACTACCCATGGAGCTTTATAACTTAACTTGTTGTAGTGTTTACAATGATCAACTCGCTGAAAAGCAAACCAACATGACACATGAAAACTATAAAATAATAATGACATGACACGCATACCACTTATTGGAGCTTTATAACATAGCTCATGGTGGTAGTTCCATCCATACACATGTACATATACCAAAACATCATACCAAATTATACCAAAACACCTGTGAAAACATTCGCTCAACCAACGAATAAGGAAGGATACATAGCCTGCATCTAATTTGTCATCTCCCATGTAGCTTCATCAGGCCCAAAGTGATTCCATTTCACTTTAACCTGCTCGATTACTCGATTCCAGAGGATGATATTTTTTCTATGAAAAATGCACTGAGTTTTCAACTGGAATTCTCCTTCTGACTCCACCTACAATACATACCATTCAATCACATGATCAACATATTTAACATATTTCTTAAGAAATGACACATGGAAAACATCATGGATTTTCATTTTCAGAAGCAGTGCAAGTCGATAGGCTATTGGCCCAATCCTTTCAAGAATATTGAAAGGTACACAAAAACTTAGGTGCCAACTTGGCACATGATCCAATCCAGAAGGAGTTGTTATTTGGCTTGATGCGCAAGTATGCCTGTTCCATAACATGAAAATCCTTAAACAACATGTTATGATCTGCATATCTCTTCTGCCTATCTTGTGCTGCTTTGAAATTCTTCTTGATTACCTGCATTTCTTGTTCCATCTTTGCCGACATGTCTTGCCCAATTAATACCCTATTAACTAGATCACTCCAACTAATGGGAGTATTGAAACTCCACCCATACAATGCCTCAAATGGACTCATCCTCAAATATTCATGATACCCACTATTGTAGGCGAACTCTACCAGTGGAAGCAGGGAAAATTTTAGGGGTTAATATTCATAGGTGGGCTATTTTTCCATGCTTTTTCCAAAAAAAATATTCGCCAATTTCCATTTTTTGAAAATTGATTCGCCCAAATTTTATAGTATAAAATCGTTTTACCTAAAAATTGCCAAAATTTTATATATACTAATATAAAATAATTAGAAATCTAAATATTTAAAAAAATATATATATCATTAAAAATTTTACAATTTACATATTGGGGACTAATAAGATTCGCCAATGTTTCTAAACTTTAGGATGAACTTTCAACCTTAAAATTTTCCCTGAGTGGAAGATACTCTTCCCACTTCTGCTACTCATGCATCACATACATCTTCAACTTATCCTCCAATATCCTGTTGACCCTCTCTATATGTTCATTTGTTTGCGAATGATGAGTTATACTAAAGGCCAATTATGTGCCCAAACCTACAAACAAATCCTTCCAAAACTTGGAATTGAACTTTGTATCCTGTGGAACACCATGTGGAACTTGGAATTCAATATTTTGTGGAACACCATGCAATTTGGCCACATCTATGATGAATACTTGTGCTACATCACTAGTTGAGAATGTATAATTCACTAGAATGAAGTGTGCTACCTTTGTCAATCTGTCCACAACAACGATGATGGGATCGTGTTGTCTCACCATCCTTGAAAAACCTGTGATAAAGTCCATGGAAATGACCTCCCATTTCCATTTTGGAATCGTAATCGACTATAATAGTCCACCTGGATGCTTACACTCTTCCTTAACCTGTTGAACATCCAAGCACCTAGGCACAAACTTTTCTACATTTCTCTTCAAATTCAAACAATAATAAAACTTCTTCACCATTTTTAGTGTCTTCCGATAGCCTGGGTGACCTAAATATGGTTTCGCATGAAACTCCCTCAATATCACCTTCTTGAGCTCACTACTGTCTGGCACATATATCATGTCTCTAAACCTAACCAATCCATCTATTGTGAGATGATAATCCACATCTTGTGTTCTTGCACATGTACCTGTACCTGTACCACCACATTTACCTATACCTATACCGCTACCTGTACATATACCTGTACCACTACATGTACTTGTACCTGTACCACTACATGTACCTATACCACTACCTATACCTATACCTGTACTCTATTGAAATTGTGCCTAAGCTCCATATACTTGACATCCTATTGACCTGTACATGTACTTTATCCTATAAATCTGTCCCATAAGAGCTTATGGTTGCTATATGATTCACGTGTCTCTGCCTGCTAAGAGCATCTGCAACCCTGTTCTCTTTACCTTTAATATACCTGATCTCAAAGTAAAACTCACTAATTGTAGCCAAACATCTAGCTTGCTTGGCATTCAGATTCGGTCAGTCAAATAGATACCTCAATTTACTGTGATCACTCATCAATAAAAACCTCATGCCAAGAAGATAGTGCCTCCACATATTCAATGCATGTATGATTTTTTCTAGCTCAAGATCATGTGTTGGATAGTTCTGCTCGTGCTCATTCAGTTTACATGACTCATAGCATACTACTTTTCGATCCTGCATAAGGAATCTACCAAGTCATTTCTTGCAAGCATCTATACATACTACAAACTCTTTGTTCGAATCTGTGATTTTAACATTGGAGCATGTGTCAAAAACTGCTTAAGCTACTCAAAATTGGCCTCACACTCTATCCATTCAAACTTCTTACCTTTCCTCTGCAATGACGTAAGAGGATAAGAAATCTATGAGAAGTTCTTGATGAACATCCTGTAATAACCTGCCAATCCCATGAAGGAACTCACCTCATCCACATTCCTAGGAGCTACCCACTCCATGATGGCCCTTATATTTTTCGTATCTACTGTGATTCCCTCCTTGGAAATAACATGTCCCAAGTAATGTACCTATGTCTGAAAGAAATTGCATTTGATAAGCTTAGCATACAACTGATGCTCTCTTAGCAATCTAAACAGTGCTGCTAAATGTTCAGCATGCTCTTCCTCACTTTTATAATATACCAATATATCATCAATGAACACATAAAAAACTTGTCCAGATAAGGATGCAACACCCTATTCATCAAAAACATAAATGTAGTTGGAGCATTAGTAAAACCTAAAGAAACTACAAAAAACTCATAATGCCCATAGCTAGTCCGAAAGATTGTATTGTGAATGTCGTCTTCTTTAATGCCTACCTGATGATATCCCGATATCAGATCAATATTCAAGAACACTGTTTCTCCCTTCAGTTGATCAAACAAGTCATCATTCCTCGACAATGGATACTTGTTCTTGATGGTCACTTTGTTCAACTGCCTATAGTCAATGCACAATTTGAGAGTACCATCCTTCTTCTTTACCAACGATATCGATGTGCCCTATGGCGATACACTTGGCCTAATGTATCCTTTGTCAAGCATCTCTTTTAGCTGTGAATTTTACTCTACCAACTCAGTTGTGCTCATCCTATAAGGTGATTTTGATGCTGGCGCTGCCCCTGGTACCAACTCAATAGAAAATTCTACTTCCCTGTGAGGTGGAAAATCTAAAATATCTGCGAGAAATACATCCTAAAACTGTTGTAGAACTGGGTACCTACTCAAAACATATGCATCCTCAACTTCCTTACCTTTGTCACTAGAAATACGCACTGCAAGCACACAATTTCCTGCGACTGCACTTGTCCTGCATAGTTGTAACCATTATTACCGATGTTGCTTTCTTCTTACCCTATAAGACCCTCGGTTCCCCATTTTCATCCAAGCACTCAATAGCCTTGTCATAAAAATCCAACTTGGTCCTATGAAGGTATAACCAGTCCATACCCAATATCATACTATACGATCCCAATGGAAATATGTTCAAGTGTGCTATTGTAGACATACCATTCAACTCAAATACACAATCTCTTTCCCAATGATGAACTCTCTTCTTAGTACCTGTAGCCAATTGCACTAACCAATATTTTGCATGCCCTTCTTTACTCAAACCACACTTATCCACCAAGTCAAGACTAACATAACTATAATTATATATAGGGTCAATAAAAATAGAAACTACTTGATCACAAAGCTTATTTTCCATCTCGATAATAGACTGTTGGTGATCTGCCTGCCTTTTATCCAGTGTTGCATAGATCCTAGGAATACTATGTCCAACATATCTCATTGTTTGTGCCTCTTGCGCATTGTAGATCTGTGATCTACCACCCTGATGTTGTGGAAAATATTTCTTACAATGATCTCCTCTACAAGTCCAACATCACACGGGCTCCCTATTTTCATTCTTATTCTTCTCCTCCGACCGAAGTCCCTATCCTCTACCATACGTATTGAACTTCTTAGGTGGTGCATATTTCTCTTTCTTACCCGTATCTTAAGGTCTTTCTCGCTTCTTGTCCTGTTTTCCTTTGTTACTTGCATTACCTTTCTAGTATGGCTTAGTCTCATATCTACACTTTGATTTCTCTTAACAATGATTTAGTTTCCATATGGCCTCCTCCAAGGATCTAGGCTCATCAAACTCAATCCTATCTTTGAATTCTATCGACAAATCACTAATGAATCTATGAATCTTGGCCTTCTCATCCTTGAGGTAAGGCACATATCTCAATAACTCCAAGAACCTGCTAGTGTACTCCTCATCAGTCATAGATCCCATCTTTAGCTCATAAAACTATTTTTTCCTGTCATCATAGTATATATCTGATAAATACTTCTTCCAAAATAGCCTTTCAAACTCACTCCAAGTCAGTTCCTCCTCATAAATATCCTTGACATTTTTCACATCTTCCCACCAAATATTTTCCTTACCTTTAATGTTGAATGTAACTAATTTGGATTTCATGTTTTCTGAGTAATCATGCAACCTAAATAACTTCCTCATACCAAGAAACCATGCCTTTGCATCCTGTGGTTTCTTCATCTCTTTTTCAAATGTAGGTGTTTTTGCTTTCTTAAACCCATCCGAAAAATATCCCCTATCACTCCTCCTGTAAGGATGATAATGATGACGATCACGATGCTTGTCAAATCCAGAACTAGAATAGTACCTGTGTATGTCACCTCTCCTATCCAGAGTGTCCAAGAACCTGCCATCTCTAATCGTGTCATATATATCTGACCTATGACCACTAGGAGACCTACTTTCATATGCCCCATTAGTCCCATCCTCCTTTCCATAGTTGTTCCGAAGTGGTCCCTATTTTTGCAACTCTAACAAACTATGAAGGATTATCACATTAACCTTTGCTTGATTTTCCTATGCCTGTATGAGTCTATCATTATCTGCCTTGCAACTCCTTATTTCTTCCTTCAAACTTCTCAGTGTGTCTACCAAGTCATAGGAGTGACCAACATCATTTTGCTCATCTGATTCATAGGGAGAATCTTTGTAGTCTACCATCTTGCTACTCATCTTTGATTTCTTTCCTGGAAATCATACTATGTCAGCTAAACCAAATCACAATAAACCCACGTACCTTAGCATAATTTGGGGAGGATACTCATGTGCAATACCAACCAATCAACGTAATGCATATATAGATATAATCATATGAGCATATAGACATATAACACATAGGTGTATCAACACATAAATGTCATTCCAACTAGAGTCCAGTCATCAATGCATGACCATATCACTACACATGCCATGACCTCATGCATGACAACATAAACCATACCAATGTACATGGAAAATACACAAGTATAAACATGGAAAATACATAAGCATAAACAACATGTAACCAAGAATAAACAGAGAATACACGTAACACCATGTAAGAACATGTAGCCATGTATTTACAGACAATACATGTAACAACATGTAACCAAGCATACACAAACAATACATGCAACATGATCCAGGTGGATATCGGTGGCCACCCACCTATTCCATTTGGACCAGCACCATCAATTCTTGCAGCTTTTCACATTCAGCGCAACTTACTATTTTTAGCAGGTTTTCGGGTCCTCCACTCTCGGAGCCGTTTTGGGGGCTTAATGATCCAGGTGGATATTGGTGGCCACCCACCTAATCCACTTGGCCCCCCACCATTGTCTCTTTCAGTTTTTCAGTTTCGGCATAACTTACTATTTTTAGCAGTTTTTCGGGTCCTGAACTTCCGGAGCCGTTTTGAGGCCTAGCGACATTTTTGGGAAACGGAGAGCAACATGGGTCCATGGACCGATGTTGCTCATTCAAACAGATTCCTCGGATAGATATTTCTAACGAGCTATTGAGCGCGTCAAACGGAGATCGGGTGCCAAAGTTATGCCGCCGGGAAGTTGAAAACCGCAATTTACCCAAACGGCCCAAACGAAGCCCACGGTTTTGCGCCTCATCTCCCTCTGATTGGGATTTTGGACGTTTCGGATTCTCATTGTTTCTCAACAATAAATAGGCCCTCGAGCCTCATTGTAACATATTTTAGAGGTATGTCGCCATCACATCTCTTCTCAGAGATTCGCTACCAGCACCCTAGCTATTTTATTTCCATTATGCCTGTAAGCATATTTCTGTTATTTGATATTAATGAAATGAAGCATTATTTCCATTGCATCTCTATGTTCATGGTTATTTCTATATTTTGTTGCATTCCTGCATAAATCCGGATCAGTGGTATTTGAACCCCCATCTTCAATTCTTTCAATTTTCAAGTTGCAACAAAACTTACTATTTTTAGCAGTTTTTCGGGTCCTGAACTTCCGGAGCCGTTTTGAGGCCCTAAACGACATTTTTTGGGAAAGCGGAGAGCAACATGGGTCCATGGACCGATGTTGCTCGTTCAAAAATTGAAGTCCTCGGATAGATATTTCTGAGGCTATTGAGCGAAATCAAACGGAGGTCGGGTGCAAGGACACATGGGAAGTTGAACCACCAATTTACCCAAACGGGCGCCCACAATTTTGGCGCCTCATCTCCTACGGTTAGGTTTTTTTTGGACGTTTCAGATTCTACATTGTTTCTCAACAATAAATAGGCCCTCGGGCCTCATTGTAACACAGTTCAGAGGTCTGTAGCCATCACATCTCTTCTCGGAGATTCGCTACCAGCATGCTAGCTATTTTATTTCCATTATGCCTATAAGCATATTTCTGTTATTTGATATTAATGAAATGAAGCATTATTTCCGCTGCATCTCTATGTTCATGGTTATTTCTATATTTTGTTGTGTTCCTGCATAAATCCGGATCAGTGGTATCGGAATGGTCTGCTTTTTCTTTGTTTTTCTTTGCATGTTGCTTGCGATCGGGGTATAAGGAGTTAGGGCTCGATGCAGTTGAACCCTTGCAAGATCGGCCTCGACCCCCGACGACCTCCATGGCGGAAGAAAGAAAAGACGAGGAAGCGAGGAGATCTATCAAAATCTTTCTCGAGGAGGCCCTCAAGAACCAAAGGAACATGATGATGGATAACTTTGCTCAAATCCTTCAACGACTACCCACCTACAGCGCATCTACATCCAAAAGCCACTCTGGAGGCACCACTCCCTTCAAGGTATAGGTAAAATTTGACATTCCTTTATTTTAAGGCCAAATAGATGCAGACGTTGTAGATAGATGGTTGAATTTGCTGGAATGGTATTTCTCGGTCCATTATTTCTCTGACCGAGAAAAGATTATTTTCACACTCCTCAAAGCCGCCCCCCATGTCAAAGACTGGTGGGAAACCTACTGTGAGCAAGAGGACGAAGGGGAACCCTCTCTATTCTCACCCACTTGGAATTCGTTAGAGATTTAGAGACGGCATCAAGGAACAATATTACCCCCTTGGGGAGCTATGAGGACAAATACATCAATGAATGCTGCGGCAACAAAGGATCAAGATGTGCACGAACCTTACGAATCTGTTCCATACCCTGCGCACAAAGTTGGGTATTAAAGATTCAGAGAGACATTTGGTGCTCAAGTACCGCGACTGTCTGCACAAACACATTTAGGAGGAAATGGAGTTCCTCGACATTACATCGCTTGGCACGACATATCGCTATGCCGCCAAGATCGAGCAGAAATTTAAGCAGAAGAAGCGAGACTTTGGATCTCCGAATCCGAAAGGTGCCCCCGAATCGAAGAACAAGGGGCAAGGCCAAAGCAATGCGACTCAGAACAACACCACAAATCCAAAGAAGGACACAGGGAAGTGGTGTGAATTCCATAACAGCCCCACTCACAGCACAAACGAGTGTCGGGCCAAACAGTCTTTGGTGGCTGAACTAAAGGCACCCGAATCAGATGCATTTTCTGATCCTGAGTTAGAACCAGACAAAGGCAATGACAAAGGGAAGCAAATCATTGATGCGGATCCCAGTGCCATTGTTGCCACCACCAAGATCCAGAAGGAGGGTCCAGAGGATCCAGAGGAGGGGGAGCGCCTCTTCCAGTCGCAGATGTGGGTAAAGGGTTCTCCGCTGCAATTTCTCGTCGATAGCGGAAGCCAAAAGAACCTCATTTCAGCAGAGGTCGTGAAGCGGCTCGGCCTACCAACCATAGCACACTCGTAGCCATATACCATCGGATGGCTCCACCGAGGGAGAGATCTCCGCATCCGCCGTGATGCCGACTTCCAACATCAAGCCATTCTGGATGAGGTATGTGTTATGTTGCTCCTCTTGATGTAGCTGATGTATTATTGGGCCAACCATACTTGTGGAGGCGACATGCTGTGTATGAGTCAAGGCCTCGTGCTGTTATTATTACTTTGGGAAATAACTTGTACAGGATACCGGAGGTAGTACCGCCTCGTGCCATCTCTTTGACAACTGCAAAACAACGCAGTAAGATTGTTTCCCAGACCAGGAAATTCATTTTCCTTACGACTCACTCACAGGGAAAGAAGAATATTGTGGCCACAACCTCGAAACAGGGCTCCCTTTCACGGCTGCAGCAGATGGACAAAGTCATGGAGGAATACGATGACAATTTCTCCTCACTCATAGAGGTTCCTCTGCACTGTCAGGACAAGCACTCCATTGATCTGACTCCCAATGCACCACCACCTGATGTTTCCATACATCCTGCAACTACACATACAGAATCCAAACATGTACTGTATGAGGCTGATAAAGAAAACAAATTTACTAAACGCATCCAGCATGTCCACCCGCAGGTCCATGACATCTTCAACACATCTAATACTCAGTTCAATAGAATTTTCCTCATCTCATGGAGGATCTCAACGCAATGGGGACCATTGCTTCCTAAGGAGGGAGGAATGATCCAGATGAATCATTTGCCCATTGGACGGCCTCTTTTCACATTCGGCTAACTTACTATTTTAGCGGAGTTTCGGGTCCTCCACTCTCCCGGAGCCGTTTGGGGCTTTAATGACGGGAGTGGATATTGGTGGCCACCCACCTATTCCATTGGTCCCCATCTTCGATTCTTTCAATTTTCAAGTTGCAACAAACACTATTTTTGCGATTTTTCGGGTCTACTGAACTCGGAGGCGTTTTGAGGCCCTAAACGACATTTTTTGGGAAACGAAAGGCAACATGGGTCCATGGACCGGTTTTACTCACATTCAAAAATTGAAGTCCTCGGATAGATCTTTCTAACGAGCTATTGAGCGCGTCAAACGGAGATCGGGTGCCAAAGTTATGCCCCCGGGAAGTTGAACCACCAATTTACCCAAACGGGCGCCCACAGTTTTAGCGCCTCATCTCCTACGGTTAGGTTTTTGGACGTTTCAAATTCTACATTGTTTCTCAACAATAAATAGGCCCTCGAGCCTCATTGTAACACAGTTCAGAGGTCTGTAGCCACCACATCTCTTCTCAGAGATTCGCTACCAGCACCCTAGCTATTTTATTTCAATTATGTCTGTAAGCATCTTTCTGTTATTTGATATTAATGAAATGAAGTGTTATTTCCGCTGCATCTCTGTATTTATGGTTATGTGTTTATTCTGTTGCGTTCTGCCTTTCATCCAGGATCGATCGGAGCGGAGTTACTTGCTCTTTCTTTGTTTTCTTTGCATGTCCCCAACGGTCGGGGGTATAAGGAGTTAAGTCTGGTTGAACCCTTGCAAGATCGGACAGCTGTAGTCCTCGGATAGAGCTTTCTAATGATGTATCATATGCGTCAAACGGAGATAGTATGCCAAAGTTACGTCCCTGGGAAGTTGAAACACCAATTTACCCAAACTGGGCCCATAGTTTTGGCGCTTCATCTCCTAGGGTTAGGTTTTTGGGATGTTTAGGGTTCTCCATTGTTTCTCAATAATAAATAGGCCCTCGCGCCTCATTGTAAAGCAGTTCAGAGGTCCGTAGCCACCACATCTCTTCTCAGAGATAGCTACCAGTACCCTAGCTAGTTTTATTTCCATTGTCTGTAAGCAAATTTCAGTTCTTTGATATTAATGAAATGAAGTGTTATTTCCGCTGCATCTCTGTATTTATGGTTATGTGTTTATTCTGTTGCGTTCCTGCATAAATCCGGATCACACACCCACTTGGAATTCGTTCCGAGACGGCATCAAGGAACAATATTACCCTGTGGGGAGCTATGAGGACAAATACATCCAATGGACCACGCTGCGGCAACAAAAGGATCAAGATGTGCACGAACCGACGAATCTGTTCCATACCCTGCGCACAAAGTTGGGTATTAAAGATTCAGAGAGACATTTGGTGCTCAAGTACCGCGGCTGTCTGCACAAACACATTCAGGAGGAAATGGAGTTCCTTGACATTACATCGCTTGGCACGGCATATCGCTACGCTGCCAAGATCGAGCAGAAATTTAAGCAGAAGAAACGAGACTTTGGATCTGCGAATCCGAAAGGTGCCCCCGAATCGAAGAACAAGGGGCAAGGCCAAAGCAATGTGACTCAGAACAACACCACAAATCCAAAGAAGGACACAGGGAAGTGGTGTGAATTTCATAACAACCCCACTCACAGCACAAACGAGTGTCGGGCCAAACAGTCTTTGGTGGCTGAACTAAAGGCACCCGAATTAGATGCATTTTCTGATCCTGAGTTAGAACCAGACAAAGGCAATGACAAAGGGAAGCAAATCATTGATGCGGATCCCAGTGCCATTGTTGCCACCACCAAGATCCAGAAGGAGGGTCCAGAGGATCCAGAGGAGGGGGAGCGCCTCTTCCAGTCGCAGATGTGGGTGAAGGGTTCTCCGCTGCAGTTTCTCGTCGATAGCGGAAGCCAAAAGAACCTCATTTCAGAAGACGTCGTGAAGCGGCTCGGCCTACCAACCATAACACACCCGCAGCCGTATACCATCGGGTGGCTCCACCCAGGGAGAGATCTCCGCATCCGCCAGCAGTGCCGACTTCCATACAGTATCAAGCCATTCACGGATGAGGTATTGTGTGATGTTGCCCCTCTTGATGTAGCTGATGTATTATTGGGCCAACCATACTTGTGGAGGCGACATGCTGTGTATGAGTCTAGGCCTCGTGCTGTTATTATTACTCTGGGAAATAACTTGTACAGGATACCGGAGGTAGTACCGCCTCCTGCCATCTCTTTGACTACTGCAAAACAACGCAGTAAGATTGTTTCCCAGACCAAGAAATTCATTTTCCTTACGACTCACTCACAGGGAAAGAAGAATATTGTGGCCACAACCTCAAAACAGGGCTCCCTTTCACGGCTGCAGCAGATGGACAAAGTCATGGAGGAATACGATGACAATTTCTCCTCACTCATAGAGGTTCCTCTACACTGTCAGGACAAGCACTCCATTGATCCGACTCCCAATGCACCACCACCTGATGTTTCCATACATCCTGCAACTACACATACAGAATCCAAACATGTATTGTATGAGGCTGATAAAGAAACCAAATTTACTAAACGCATCCAGCATGTCCACCCGTTGTGTCCATGACATCTTCAACACATCTAATACCTTACCAAACGAATTTGGCTCTATCTCATGGAGGATCTCAACGCAATGGGGACCATTGCTTCCTAAGGAGGAATGATCCATTCAAGGATACCTGCGGCCACCCACCTATTCCATTTGTAACGCCACCAGTCCTCCATCAATTCTGCGCATTTTATCTTTCACATTCAAGACAACTTACTATTTTTGTTCCATCTGAGCTGCTGAATAATGATTCAGTGATATTGGTACACCACCTATTCATCGAATTTGACTCAGTCTTTAATTTTCGTTGTACTAAACTTACTATTTTTAGCAGTTTTTCGGGTCCCGAACTTCCGGAGCCGTTTTGAGGCCCTAAACGACGTTTTTTGGGTATGAAAGCGCCAGCGAATTTGCTAATCAAATTCGTCCCGACAGTTGTAGTCCTCGGATAGATATTTCTAACGAGCTATTGAGCGCGTAAAACGGAGATCGGGTGCCAAAGTTATGCCCCCGGGAAGTTGAACCACCAATTTACCCAAACGGGCGCCCACAGTTTTGGCGCCTCATCTCCTACGGTTAGGTTTTTGGACGTTTCATATTCTACATTGTTTCTCAACAATAAATAGGCCCTTGAGCCTCATTGTAACACAGTTCAGAGGCCTGTAGCCGCCACATCTCTTCTCAGAGATAGCTACCAGTGCCCTAGCTAGTTTTATTTCCATTCTGTCTGTAAGCAAATTTCAGTTCTTTGATATTAATGAAATGAAGTGTTATTTCCGCTGCATCTCTATGTTCATGGTTATTTCTATATTCTGTTGCGTTCCTGCATAAATCCGGATCAATTCTGTTCAACCTCTCTACAAAGCCTGATTTTAATGTGGGCTTTTCTTCTTAGGGTTCTTGAATCTTAGGGGATACATCCTTTGTGTCCATGTCATCTCCCTGCAGTCCATAATGATGGTCAATGAAGCAACCACTTTATATGTTGACAAAAATAGTAAACTTGCATTTCAAAGGCAGTGATATCCATTTTGAATTTTTTTATAGGTCATTGTTTTATGATCAAATTTAGTGAACTTAAATATGTAGATATGCTTGAACAAACATTTATTTTCTACAGTCAGAGCCCATGCTTTGATTCTCGAGGCAATGTTGAGGTGACAAAAAAACTGAGCCAATTTGTGTTTAGCAATGTGGTGTGTGTTGTAAACTCTAGAATGTTCACAAGAATTAAAGAAATATCCACGCTCTAGCTTGTATGGCTAGTCCAACCAATAAATTTCATTTTTATGGTTGCCATGGAATGGTTTGTTAAGATATATAAACCCATGAAGCTCTGAGGTGTGGCACTACTCAATAATTCCATCATTTGAAACAATTACGACCTTCATTGAACTTTTAGCCTTTGGCTCCAAATTCCTATAAATAGACTGAACTAATTACATACTAATTAGTATGTGATTGCTTCATAGGAAACTGATTATGGGCCAAATCAACAACCAATTTATTTCCCCATAATATTCTAGGCATCTAGGGTATCTATAATTTTAGGGCGTGCTCTGAGTCTTATTTGAATGATATCAAATAGCGTTGTGCTATTCTATGATCAAGAAAAAATTTTATTAATTTTTGTATATGAGCCATAGTAGAAGAAAAAATTATGCAGATTCACGATATGCAATTCAATAAGAAAGTCTAGAGAAATCGAGATCGCTTTCAGCACTTTACAGGTCTACCCCTTTGGAAGAAATCTATTTTTTCACAATAAATTCCAATCCATGTTCCCTTTTGTTAATGAAACCCTTTGAAATTATCCCACAAGGCAACAACATGTTTCTCAAATTTCTCCATTTCACTGCCATAAGGTATATTCTCTTATTTTTCAACATTAAATCTACTTCTCTGAATGTTGGAGCTACAGAATTCAAGTCGGGCCCCTGATTTGAACAATGTGATCCGTCGGTATAACTCTGGACCTCCTTTAGGATCATCTCCTGCATAATAACAACAAACTTCCACCATGATTAGTAGAATCGACTAAACATCCTTCATGGGAATCGTGCTTGCCCGATTGCAATTTTGACAATAGTCAACATCATAGCCATGGCTTCCTCTATCTTCAAGTAGCCACTAATAGGAAACTGATTCGCAAACCAAAATCCAATCTACTATTGATAAGCTTAACATTTTTAGATTTAGTTTCAGAGCTCTAATTTGTGGGGTTTCATTCTCCACTGATGTTATTCTCCATGTAGCGATTGTTGGCTTGAGGGGTCCTGACCTAGGTTCAAATTTATTGCACAACCAACAAACCCTCCAACTAGTAGCCCTTTCGATGATGACCTGCTTGCGCAGATCAAAGTCTCACTCGAAGAAGTATGGGGGGTGTTGGAACTAGGTTTTCGCACCCCGAGGAAGAATTTAATGTGGCGGCCCTAAACAGACTTATAATAGAACTTATCATAGATAATATGCAGATGTGTGCAACAACCGAACAACAAAATAATAGATCAACTCTTCATAGATTATCCTCGAATGCAGTATATACATATGCACAATAAACAAATGTATTTTAATTAGATCTATTGATCAACATAGTTATTCACACATAGTAAACTTCATTCATTCACGCAAATGCATTTGATCATAAACATAAGTAAATATAACACATCACTGAACATATTCTGATCTCAAAGCATATAACAGATAATTAAACAGCAATCACAAAACAATTTGCAATTTTCCAAAAAATTCTTCTTTATTAATAGATATAATATCTCCAATACATTCAATCCTTTTATACCAATTACCCTTCCGCGCACACAGCCAGTGGAGTCCGCACATAACCAGGACTCACGTCCCCACGCACATAGGAAACAAGAGCCTTTTCTACCCAATAACCTAGACTTAGATCAAACCCTTAAAAAAAATTCATCATCAAAAACATATTATAGCTTTACTTGACTCGATCTATCTATATTTATACTAATATTAGCGCGCAGATACCATGGTCTCAAACCATGGTTTGAGACTCATAGTTTTCCCTTAAAACCCATTTACATTGAATACAGACTTTGACCTGCCCCAAAGCCCCTTTGAATCTTCCATGCAATGTGCACATCAAAAATATATACAAAAATTTATCAAAATTGACCCCAGGGGACCCCGCTCCAACAGGCCCCCAACAAGAACTTGTGACTCATCTCGAGTCATTGTGGGGTGGGCTCCTTCATCTTTGCTTTAAGCACACTGATATATTTTTTCAGTGGCACAACCACTTCGACGCTCTGTGCAGCAGCTCCCTGTGCTTCATTCACCAATTTTTAAGTTATTGGCCCTTCAGCTGTGAGATCAATGCTGCGTTCGGTCTACTGAAGGCTCTTCAGTGCACCATCCAATGTCTGTGATAACTGCAAGGCTTCCTCAGCCCACGGCCGCATCCGTGCTTCTAGGAGCTGCTTGCGATGATGCATGTCCTTTATCTCTATTTGAATAGACTGGCCCTCCTAAAGGCAAGCAAGGTGTTGTGCTATCACCAATGTGGGCACCACCATCCTGATATCTGCGAACTGCTGCTCTTTCACGTGCAATTCATTGTGCAACTGTTGCACCATTAGATCATTCTGAACCGAAGTACATACACCCATGGTATCATATAACAGTTGGCCAGACTTTGTGACTGCAGATGATATACTATCTGTCATTGCCTTGACGTCGGTAGCACGCTATGCTATGACCCACGGAGGTTTTTCCGACAACAGCTTCATCTGCAAGTCTAAAATTGTTACTTAAAATATGCTAAAAAAATATGTACTTCCTCGCGCGATGACTTCTGTGCAACAACAAACCCTTCCAATTTTTCTGCAGGTGCGACTGAGGCATGGACCGTTGGAAAACTACTGCAGACATGATCAATCTTGGCCTTCAAGGTGGTGTATCGAGCCTCTACTGCACGACATGCTTCCTATTCTCTCTGTTGTTTGTGTTGGAGTTTGGCTGGTTGTTGTTGTGACTCACTTTCAACGCGTTAGGCTTGGTCCTCTCTGTACTCCAACTCATCGACAATCATGCTATAGACAATGTGAAGCTTTCTATCTGGTAGCATAACTAGATCAACATTACTCTCTCCAGGTGCTTTGAGTGTCGCGCTCAGAGTCGACAACTTGACATTGATGGCAACTACAGGGATATGGATCAAGCAGCTATCCATGGTCGATGGAAAAACTGTGTTGATCGGCTACGCACTGGAAGTAGGAATGCTCACTTGAAGCTAGCTTGCTTGGGCCAGACTCCCTTGAACCTTTAATTCTTGAATGCCAGTATGTACTCCATCGGGCATAGCTTTGTACGACACGTCCATATATGTCCACATGTCCTTGTTTTCGAACGATACGATATTGGCGATCTCATTAAGGTCATCTTCAGCCAGTGTGAGGTCTTCATCTCCAGCAACTTTAGACCCTTTTCTCTTTCTTCGTGGACCTCCCATGGCCTGAGAGCCACGCTTGATCCCCTTAGTGGTTTGCGTTGTCAAATCCTCGACAGTCTGACCCTCGGTCTCCTTGGTACCTACGTCGTTCTTTTAAGGCGCTGTCTCTTTCTCAAGATCAATGGTCTTGCCAGTTGTGGTTAGCGTGGCCTTAGCTCCAATATCTTTACCTATTTTCTATGTACCTATTATGGGCTTAGTTGGAGTCTTTGGAATCGACGAGGATGCAACTTTTGTGGTGTGCGGCTCCAACCAATCTAGCAGCCACTTTGTCGTGACGCACACTAAATCGTCCTCTGTGACCAAATAGGGCAACTCATACTAGATGCCCTCAATAACACTCTTCGCGCGGATATGGATATTATGGAACGTCGATTTAAAGTCTGTGATCAAATTTTATTGCTCATACAAGGTTGGGGACAACCTTGGCTTCGATTGAATGGCTTGGAACATCACAGAGTTAAAAAGGATCCAAATTTTTTTATTTTCTGTGACTCGCGCGGGGATTGTTGAGTTCCAAATCATGGCGTACCATGTGGCTTCACACATATCAAGCTTAATGTCAGGAAACTGTGTTTCTTCTAGAATCTTCCAGCCGATGAGCCCTATCAGAAGAAATAACCATGCGTAATAAAAATGATTCCCACCTTCCTCTGCCTTGCGCACATTCTCCAAGAATTCTTTGCAGAGGTACTAGGCCCATTTGTATTGTACACCCTTGTTGCATTTCGTAGCAAGCACAATGACTTGTGTTGGGACTTCCTTTGGTCAAAACTTCCTCATCATTTTTTCGTCTAGGATGAGAGTGCCAAATTAGAAAACAAGGTCATTAATCTCACTTACCACAAACCCAAGATTGTGGCACATGACCTGATAATCATTCTTAATTTTCTCCGCGACATTCTTTTCATGGCCTTTACCTCCAAAATCTGCCACAAGATTTTGCCTTGGTCAGGAAAGACGGTGATTTGATGGATCAACGCGACTGGTATGTGCTCCCCGAGCCATAAAAAAACATCATGGATTAGTGTGAGTAGCTACTGCACACAGATATCATTGATCAAGCTATGCCAGAAGTGTGGAATCTGCAAAAAATTGAGCATCGTTGCTTTGTGCAGGCCCAACACCCAACTCTTCGGATCAACACGCAATATTGCTCCCTCATAAGGAACCTGATCTAAGTATCTCTGAGGCACGAGCTCTGGAAAATTTTCCTAATCTGCGAGGTCCCAGTCCTCCATTTTCAGCATTGGAACTTTGGCAAACATATCGCCTTCCATCGGCATGTTCTCCAGGATTAATGGCATATTAATGTATGCACGCACTTTGTCTAGGTCCTTTTGGAGCTTAACCGAAGTTTTGCGTGGTGTAATATAGGTAAGAAACTACGAGATAGAACCAAATTCTACCACATCCTCTTCCTCTAAGATTGTCTCTGGCAACTTTACCATGGGCCTCTTTTGGCGCTCAGCCGCAGTGGAGTGCGACTTAGGGGTCTTCTCTCTCAAAGATTTCAGGGACCTTGAGGTCTGTTCCTTCTTAGTTTTAGCTAGTATGGAGGTCTTAGCGCTCTGTGCAGCGGGTTCCTCTCCTAGTTTGGTGGTTGTCATACTGGGCGGAATTACGTGGCCTAAACCTCGATGAAACAACTCCTCCTCAAACAATGGATCGAGACCAGACATAGACTGCAGACATGATGGAGAAATCAAAGAGCTCAATTCATAAAAATCACACTTAAGGCAAAGGGAACTAATGCAACTCCTTCGGTCATATTTATAGCTTAGGCACCTTTTAAATGGTCCCTTGTGCATTAATGTAGCTCCATAAATGAAAACATGGCTCCAAATATGGCATAATCTCTTCATTAAATGCAACTTAGACGCTCCTCCAAATGGTAAGAATAATATCTTGTCTAGATTTACTGTTCCAATGGCTATATTCTAGCACTTCTGCGACTTAGTCAACCTCCGCGCACGTGTCACACCTGTTTGCACATCTGCCATCCCTTTTGTGTAGATCCAATACTCTGGCCATATAGTCATTTGGTGTGTGCATGGAGAGGGCCACCCCTGTAAGGCTTCAACTGAGTCCTGTTGACATACCCAGGCATATTTTCAGTGCTCAACTGGTCATTTGTAATGCACCTCTGTTAGTTATCTCCTTAACAATATATGGTCCTAACTAATGCATCTTGAACTTCAACGACATGCTAAAAAGGTCGGAGGATCGAAAGCGCCAACGGACCTGGAAATAAAAATAGAGGCAGACACGTGATGACATTTGCGTCACAACAAATTATGAATACATGCTATTTCCTGACAGGCTTTGGACATAAGACGAAAGTCCTCCAGAGCAACTCCCCCTTAAAAATAACTTTGGTGTAAATATATCGATCAAAAAAGAAAATTGGGGGTTTTGTGTAATGAAAACATTACTGGATTAACAATTTCTTCATTGTAGCTAGTACATGCACCTAAGTTGAAAAATAGTTAAACTGAAATAAAAACATTGAAGAATTAAAATTGCATATATCCCATCTTGCAATATTAGGACAATTGCATTTAGGCAAGAAAATGTAGTAGTCTTTGATGCATTTATTATTTATTATCTTTGTTCATGCTACCATTGAATGTAGTCACAATAATTTTGGATATAGTTGCATTGTGAACTTGGTTTGTTTCTCAAGTTACCAGTGTTCATATTTCCTATGTTAAATACGTAATGCACTAATGTTTGGATGTGTAATTTCTTGAATAAATGTGATATTTAAAAAGTTAAAAATAACTAAAAATTATTTCAATGTTTATTTTAAGTAAATATTTTTATATAACACACACACACACACACACACACACATATTCAATTGGATTTAACTGTAGTATTTAATGTTGTAAAATATTTTGGCACACCGAAAATTGACAATTTTCAGTGAGAAATTGTCATTTTCTCAATAAGCTAAAATGCCGAGAGATATAATTACTTTGATTTTGAATAGTTTATTATATATATATGTGTGTGTGTGTGTGTGTGTGTGTGTGTGTGTGTGTGTGTATTACTTTTTATTTAAAATATATTATTTTTATAAAAATATAATTATATTTATTTATGGAAATATTTATTTTAAATTAAAATTATATTGTAAAAAATTTAAATTTGAGCCTAAGTAAAAGAAAAAATTCATAAGAAGCCCAAATCTCATCAAATTAGAATATCAAAATTAAAATATCTTGGGCAAATCAAAGTCAGTGCATAAGATAACGTTCGGGCAGTTTTGAACGACTGATATTGTCATAAGCAAATCAAGGGTCTCAATACTATTTCGGACCCCAGGGTCATTTGAGCTTTAACAACTGGGGAGGGTCCGAAATCTTGTTTTGCCAAAAACAACTTGCGAGCACGTGGCATATTTTAGAGTAGTTCTTGTTAGCACCCTGTAATTAGCAAGATTGGCAAGATTCCAACTGCAAGGAGAACATTATTTCAACCACTTTGGGATTCTAGGATCTAGCCCTCCTGAATCCGGAGAGGGATCTCTCCAATAAGTGCAAAGATGGATTTGTATTTGAAGTCTTGGGTAATGATATTAGGCTAGTTATGAAGGTCGAGGGTTTTGTTTTGTTTTTGGATGGTTGATCATGATTACTATTTGAGGTGGAATGTTTTGAATGCAAAGAGTTTCAAAGGTGAAAAGTTGCAAGCAAATAGAACAAGCTTTGGCCAGGAAGATAGATAATTGTAGGTTTTAGTCCATTGGGCTATGGAGTCATAATAGGGTTTAATTGGAACAACAAGGGGCAAGAGTGGTCCATGGGGCAAGTCATCTATGTCTTAGGATCTCTTTGAATTTTGATTTATGGAATGAAATGATACAACAAGAAGGGCAATTAAACAAATGAAGAACAAAGAGAAGCCTAAGATTAGGCAAGTACTTCTAAACTAGCCTGCTTTTGACTATGCTTAAGAAAGACATAAAATTAATCTAAGATCAGGTAAGTACTTCTAAAATAGCCTGCTTTTGATGCACTTTCAATAGAAAAACATTTTTAAAACAAAGGGAAACTTGAAGGCAACTGTTGGAGTAGAAACTAGCGGGTCAGGCTCACCACAAATCCTCTCCTAGCTCTGCTCTACTTGGTAACTTTCAAGACAACACAAAGATAACAAAGAATGGCCTAAGATCTAGTAAGATTTTCAACACTAGCTAGCTTTCAACACATTCCAAGGGAAACATTCAGACAGTCTTTGGGGATAAAACTAGGACCAGGGCACACCATATATTCCTTAGTTCATCTCTGCTTAACATATACTGAAAATAACATTTAAGAATAACAATTAGCTAAGGAAATAGGACGAGGGAACGCCAGCATTCCTATGCTTAGAACTGAATTAAATCATTCCTAAATAACACATATTGGGAAGAAAACATGCAGATAAAGATTTTCAGTCAGAGAAGGATACCGATATACAGTAGGTCCTAACTCTATGCATGTTGTTCTTTATAAGAGAATAGGAACACAGTGAAAACAGAAACAAAATAACGAGTTACAGTGAGAAAAATATCACCGTCAACATAGACCAGGATCCTATAAATCAGCTTGTATTGATGCTCCAAACCAGTTACAACTTTAAGTCCAATGCTTTATTTTAGCAATCATCTACACTTCCCAGACTAACTTATCTATCACAAGTAGAGCTTCAAGAGCCAGTGAACACTATTTACAATCAGAAGTCTCAAGCTCAAGTATATTTCAAAGTTTACCAACCAACTCAACCAACCCCTCTCTCATCTTTCTCCAGTAGTATTTATAGAAGAATGAGGAGGTGGGATCTGATAAAATATCTCCCAAGATAATTAATACAGATTAATGACTTCTCGGCCTTTGTGGGGCTCAATGGACAAGTTTACAGATGCTTTCTGTCTGTATTAATTGTTTTACATCTAAGATTAAGCTCGATGGGAGCTTTGTTGACTTTTGAGGCTCTGTGTTATGTAATAGTCATTCTGTTGATATATTTTTTACATTAAGTTCCTTGGCAGAAATAACTATTCGGCTATGCATGAGGAAAATATCTGATCTTGATCAATAACTTCGGCCTCTGTTTGAATGCTTTGAGGCACAGGTGGCACTGTGGTAGCTCGGAGGAATCAATTTGCCTCAAATGTGGCGGTGGAGGCCTTCTGTCTGATAAAATGCTTTGATTTCCTTTTAACTGTGTCTTGATTGGGAGGATTAGGCTTTTGATAATCAATCTTATCTGTAATCCCCCTAGATCTATCTTCAATCTTCTGTTCTGGCGCGTTTCTATCTTCGTCAATGATACTCTTCGTTTGTGATTCATTTATTTTGTTTTGTTGGTGTGCAGTGCTGCGCAGGGAATGTGAGGCATTAGTGCCTTTGAATTATTGACGAGGCGCAGAAATTTAAACCCTGGATGGCTTCTTTTTAAAGAATCAAAGGCGCGAGAATTAAAACCCCAGCCTTTGGCTTTTTCTTCGGCACAATGAAAAAACCATATAATTACCCTTTATCAAATGATATATCCGGACTTCAAAACTTTTGATAAACCAAGCTGAATAAACCATTTCGGGTAACAAAAGGTGTTTGCTGAAGTCGGGGTGTTTGTGACCTGAAATCCTTATGAAATCTGCCATATAAAATTCCCCGGGTCTGTTTTGGGGCCTGTTGACATCACGGTGAGTGTGACCCGAAATCCTTATGAAATCCGCCCTATAAATCTCCCCGGGTCCGGATTTCACGACCACAAGAGCAAACAAACAAGGCCCACTCCAATTCGCTGCTGCCGCATGGATGCTGACTAAGCGTTGGGACCACTGGCTCTGTGGGACCGCTGGCTGCTGTCGTGGCCGTGGGGACCAAGGTGACCGATTGTGGGCCATCGATCTGTAGATCAGATCGATGGCAGAGATGTTTTAATAAACGCGTCATACCTTAGTTCATCCCCTGAGCTTCTTTTGAGCGCGATCACCATCCGATGAGCCGGCCTCAGATCAGACGTCATACGCCAATATCGCGCTGAGCTCACAGTCAATATTTAACGCCCGGGGAGGGCGGTACCTCCAAACCGCTTAGGGCCACGTGTCGACCTGTAGCATGTGTCGCGCTCAAATCGGAAATACAGCTTTCCTTTCAAAGGAGGTGTGATCAAAACTGCTCCGGTTTTGTACAGTGATTGACTGTGGGGACCACTGGGGTGGTTGATTTGTGGGCCATCGATCTGCAGATCAGATCGACGGTGTGGAGCGAATTAAGCTTTGCACCGATGGAAATCTTTTCAATCCCTGCAAAAAACACAAAAATTAATATAAACAAAGGTTTCATATGTCGGAATGGTTTTATATATACGAAGTGGATAGGCGCTCGACTGTGGGGCCTTGGTCTATATGAAAAGCAATATGATCGGGGGCTATAATATATAGGGCTAATCAACATCGGAGTTTTAAACATGGCAAGCGAACTTATGCGCTCAGATTTTGCGATGTGATAAGCGCTTTGTGGGTCTAGCACCAGGTTCTAGGATGCGGGCACGTGGAGGGGAAGTGGCTTAAAACTTAGCCCAAGGGGGCTTAAGTTTGTAATACAAAAATGTGTTTTTTATGAAATTTTTCAAGTTTTTCAATGGTTGTGAGGGTTTTGATAAGGCAAAGAAAGAGTCTTAAACCTTATCAAAGGGGTTTTGAGGGAGGGGGAAGGGGAAAAAAATATGAAAATGAAGGATTTTTTATGGAGAATAAAGGGGTAAAAATGAGGTTAGTTTTGGAAGTGGAAGGAGGAGAAAAATGATGATTTTGCAGCAATCTTTTCTCATGAAATCAACAGAATTTCTAAGTATAAAAAGGGAACAACAGTGAAGATTCGGATAGAGGCATGAGGCTTTCAAGAGTCTTCAAGAGATAAAAAAAATTTAGCAATAGAACTTGTTTCTTGAAGGCTCCAAAAAAATGATTTAGCCAGCATTTGATATAAAAAAATTTATAACTGGCTAACAGTGGCTCCACTTGGGGATGGTGCCTTCCTGAAGGCATCAAGAACTTCAGACTTGCATTCTCTAGGAGGCTGATCAGTGCCTCATCCATTGGGTTGCCCTTCCTTTGCTGGGATGATCTTCTTTTGTTCCGGAATCAGGTTAGCAGCCATAAAAACAATGGACCTTTCATCAACAAGCTTTCTACCTACCCAATCCTACAAATCTAACATTTTTTCTTCTTTAGAGTGCATTTGGATTTCACAAAATTTTATTCTTTTGAAAGCAGGAAATCTAATCTGTTTCTACTCCTTATTTCTCCACGGACTCAGATTAAACAGTTGAGCCCATATGATTCTCTACCTAATCTACTACCTGTTGGGATTAAACTATCCAACAAATTTTATTCACTAAATTCTAAAACAGAAATTCATAAGCATACAAGTCAGGATTGAACAGTCTAACTTGTTGCTGATCTATGGCATAGAAACAAGCTGCACATAGATATTATTTTGCATAATTTTAAATCAAAATGGAAGGTTTAAGATCTAAATTTTCAATGCATTTCCTTCATCTTTTTTACAGCTATGTTTTGACTTTTGTTTTGAGTTGTCTTTCCTTTGTCAACTGGTTCAGATTTTTAGCTAATTGGAACCAGATTTACATCTTTTTTGACTTAGAAATTGAAACATATTTGAGTCATTCTCTTTGGAAACTTAGGTTCAGAGTTTGGTAATTTTTGAACCTTTAATTTCTATCCTAAACTGTCTACTGATAAGCCAAGATTAAACAGTTTGGAAAATCGAATTCACTATCCTATCGGCAGAAAATTTAAAACTAATTAGTTAAGATTAGGTTGTTTGACTAACTAGAAGTGTGTTCTTTTAGGAGTGGCATTTGAGCTTGCACACTTTCATATTTGTTTCTCTTTTTGGTATGGGGCTATACATTTCTTGTTTTTACAATCTGCCCTCTTTTCTTTCTTTGTTTGTTTTTGTATTTTTGATGTTTATAACTTTGAATGCAATGATGGGTGAAGTATTTACAATGAAAAAAAATATAAAAAGGCTTTCAGAACATAATATGGATCAAGAGAAGTAATGCTTAAGCATCCTGCCATTGACAATACCCCCAAAAAATTCTGCTCCATTCAACTCTTGCAAGAAATAGGCATTATTACCAGCAGCTGAATGGATGGAGTAAGGGCCAAGCCATAAGTTGTAAAATTTTCCATGCTTGCCCTTGTCTTCCTTCCTTGAGTCCCACTTCAAAACTTTGTCCCCAATATTGAAATTGTTGGCCTTTTTTCTTCTGTCGAAAATCTTTTTAATGTTGTCCTGCTTCTGCAATGCTTTGTTATAAACCTCCTCTCTGGTTTGCTGAAGATGAATAGTCTGATTTATTCTTCTGATCATGTCATTATCTTCAGTTTGCAACTCTTGAATCAACTTCATCACTGGTACACCAAATCTAGTTGGAAAAATTACATCAATACCATACACAAGCTGGAAAGGTGACATACCAATAGATTTCTTCAAAGTCAATCTGTCAGCCCAAAGTGCATGAACTAGCTTTGTGTGCCAAGACTTTTTGTTGTCCTCCAATAGTTTCTTGATTATGTTCACTAAACTCTTGTTTGAGGATTCGGCAAGTCCATTACCTTGAGGGTAATAGGCCGTGGAATGCCCCAATGTTATCTGATATCTGTGACAGAATTCAACCATCTTCTTTGATCCAAATGCTGCTGCATTATCAGTGATGATCTTGGTAGGATAGCCAAATCTAGAGAGAATGTTAGTCTCCATGAATTTTATAACAACATAATCATTGGCCTGCATACAAGGTATGGCTTCTATCCACTTAGTGAAATAGTCTGTGGCAGTGAGAATCCATCTATGTTGGGCAGAAGATGGTGGATGGATTTCTCCTATGAAGTCAAGTCCCCACTATTAAAAAGGGGCTTCAACAGTGATTGGATGCAGAGGTAGGGGCAGCAGTTTTCTTTTGCATTCAAAGAGTTTGCATTTATGACAGGCAATGATCATCTTGTGTATACCAGGAAAGAGAGTAGGCCAATAGAAACCAGCCCTCAAAATTTTTCTGGCTGTTGTCTTCCAATACAAATGACCTCCACACTCTCCTTCATGGAACTTGTGCTTAACCTTCTCTGCATCATACTCAGGCAAACATTTAAGCAATACACCACTTGCATTTTTCCAATAAAGGCATCTATCTATCGTGCAATAGTTTGCAACTTTTAACTTTAGGAACCTTGCCTTTATTTTTGTCAAACTAGGAGGTGTATTTAAATTAAGCAAAACATAAATAATATCAGCATATCAGGAGGAATTCATAAAATGGTCTTCAACAATGCGAGTTTATATTCCTTCTTGGTCATCCAAAGAATTAATCATATTAATATCGAAAACCTCAAAATTTTGTTCAGCCATTAATCTAGCTAGACCTTGGCCTTTGATGAGTTTAGTGGTCTTTATCTCTAAATAATATTCAAGAATAACAACAATCCACTTACCTCTCTTACCATCTGGGTCTTGTGTTAGAATGTCTTTAACAACTGAGTTTGGAATAAAGGAAATGATGTGTGAGTGCAAGATGTATACTCTGAAGTCTTTCAAAGCTTTAACCAAAGAAAAAGCTTTCTTCTCCATAATTTTATACTTTAGAGGCGCATCCCTCAATGCCTTACTAAAGAATGCAATAGGCTGCTCTTGTCCTTGTGGATTTTTCTGTAAAAGGACAACATCTATTGTATGTTCTGATGCAAATGGAAAAATATAAAAATCTTTTGAAAAATCAAGACTTATTAGAACCGGTGTTTTGGTTAACGCTTGTTTCACCAGTTCAAAGGACTTCTTTGCTTCCAAGGCCCATTTTACCCCTTGCTCCTTCTTTAACATGTTTGTGATATTTCTAAGGAGCTCAGCCAAGTTGGGGATGAACCTTCTCAAAAAGTTAATCTTTCCAATGAAAGATTGCAACTCCTTGATGTTTCGAGGATGAGAGATTTGCAATATGGCCTCAATCCTTTTGGGATCTATCTTAATACCCTCTTCTGAAATGATGTGCCCAAAAATTTTTCCTTCTTGGAGCCCAAATAGTGTTTTCTTAGGGTTTAAAGATATTCCAAACTTTTTGCATTTCTTGAAAAAATTTCTTAAGTGTTCTAAGTGCTCTTCATCTATTTTTTAAAACACAGTGACATCATCAAGGTATATAATGATGAAGTAGCCCAGTTCTTCTGAGAATGCTATGTCCATGGCTCTCTGAAAAGTTTCTCCAGCATTCATTAGACCAAAAGGCATTTTCACATACATGAAAGTGCCCCATGGTGTAGTAAAGGCTGTCTTTAATTGATCATCAGGGTGAACTAAGATCTGATTGTACCTTGAGTAGCCATCAAGCAAATAAATTCTTCTAGACCCTACCACCCTCTGTAAAATATGATCCATCTTAGGTAAAGGGTTGTTGTCTTTTAATGAAGTTTTGTTTAAGTCTCTAAAGTCTATACAAAGCCTGATCTCTCCTGTTTTCTTCCTAATAGACACCAGATTAGACACCCACTCAGAATATCTAATAGGGACAATAATACCAGATTTATACATTTTCCTGATCTCCTTCTCAACCAGAGGTAGCTGAACAGGGTTTATTCTGTGCAGTTTCTGTTTGAATGGTTTTTGGTTTTCCTTGAGAGGGATTTTGTGTTGTATTATTTCAATGTCATAGGTTTTAAGATCTTCGTAACTCCACGCAAAAACATCAGAAAATTCTTTAAACAACTGTATGTATTTGAGTTTAATGTGAGCTGGTAAAGTTTTAGACAGTTTAATCATTTTTGGTTTTTTCTCACTACCTATATTGCACTCTTCCACTTCAGTCTCTACCGGTTCCAGTTTTGGTTTCTTGGCCACATCGTTAAAATCGAACAACTCTTCTAAAGGGGTCAGACCCTTAGGCAAACTCTGATCTTTAGAGTGCAGAGTTTCTAACTCCTCTATTTCTAACTCTGCAGTCAGTTCTATTTTGTTTTTAAGTTTGCTAGTCAGAAGATTAATATTGACAAGCTCAGGAGACAACTCTTCTTCACCAAGAAAATTTTCTTCATTGCAGTCTATATCATAATCTGAGTCCAAACTATTTAGTTCGAATTCATTTATGAATTGCATGAAGTCTTCTATTTGTTTGTCTCCGTAAAACACCTGCCAATACTTTTCATTATCAGGCACAACTGGTCTAAATTTTATCTGAGTTGTGCAGTCTTTGGTTTCATATGGCATTACGCATGTTCTAGCTATAAAGGCTAAATTGTGGGCTGCAATATTTCTTTTTATTGGGACAAAAATTAGTTTGGACTCCTCGAAAGTCTTTAAAAGGTCCATGACATCATTTCGGTAGGCCCTAAGTCTGGGATGATTTGTGTTATATATACTCCCCATTGAATTGCCTAATAACTAACTCTGAATCCCCATACACATTGATTCTTCTGGCTCCTAACTTCTTCAACAATCGTAAGCCTAAGAGAAGGGATTCATATTCCGCTATGTTGTTAGAACACTGAAAGTTTAATTTGTAGGAAATTATTTCTGTGTGGTTGTTTTCAGTGTTGGAAATCCAGACACCTGCACCAACATTGTTCCTAGTGCAGGATCCATCGAAGTGCATACTCCACAGAGGATTAGTCTCGGGTTTAACAGTTTGAATATCCTCCTCAACAAGCGCGCTTTTGGTTTGTTTTTGAATACCAGCGCTTAGTTGAATTTGTTTTAATTCCTCTAGTTTCTCGTTAAGTTGAGGCATGCTTTCTTGACCGTCAAGGCTGAAACATGATGGACGTATGATTTGTAGTTCAAGACCTGTGTTGTGTTTGCTAATATTTTCAAATGCAGCAAACTGTTTTGACACTCCTGCGTTGTGTTCTTCTTCCTTTCTATCGGCCATCAGTTCATTTAAATCAAATTGTTCATCCAATATATCATCATTAAAAATGATAAATGAATCAAGGCCTGTATTCACAGAATACAAAGGAGAGTTTTGTGGTCTGTCTTGGCTTGTAACTGTGTATTTCATATGAGACTCCCTGTAAAGTCTTCTCGTCTGATTGAAAACAAGGATGGTCGCATAGGTCATGTCCATCTGCATAGTCCCTTGTAACTTAGCCCCCCAAGATCTAGATAATAACATTCCATACTTTGGGGGCACATCAACCACAAAAATTTCCATGACTAAGCATTTGGCTGGAATCTGTGCTAAGTTAACGCAGAGGTCTTTGATTAATCCTAAACATTTTACTCTGCTTGAGTCAAAGGAGTAAAGATCTTTGTAAGGTCTGGTGATTTCTAGACCCAGGCTTTCCATCACAGCTTTTGGCATTAAATTGTGAGAGGCCCCTGATTCATGCATCGCGTTGTGAAAAAAATTGTCATGAAAATTTAAACTCACATAAAAGGGAGGAACAAATCCCTCTTGATATCTACCTTCAATCTTTGGACCCAAAATAAGCTCTGGCTGGTCATTATTAAGATTGACTGTATCCTCATTTTCCTCTATATTTAAAGCCTTCAAAATTTGGGCCCTATATACATTCGGGGCAGCTAACTCAGCCAGGGGAACAAAGATTTTGATCTTTGAAATTTCCTGTTGTAGGCTAAAAGGAATTTGGTTCTTTGAAGAACTTGTCTCAGCCTTATTAGCTGTCACTCTATCAGCAACATTAGCTTACTGATTTGTCCTATATACATATGACAAAATGGTTTTAACAGGAGTACTAGCTGAAGTGTTAGTACTACCAAGGTCTGCACTTTGTTTTTCACTGTTTTGAATACATTTCTCTCTACCTTTATCAGAATTAACAGCCACTGTTTTGTCCTTTTGTTTGACAACTTTAGGCTTGGTTGCAGTGTTGTTTTGTGAAGATTTGTCAGAGGTTTTGGTGTTGGGAGTTTGTTGACTGGTTTTTCTTCTAAGGTCATATTCTCTTTGAGACTCTATGATGACATTTTCCATGTTTTGATAATAATTTTCATCATCATCTCTTTTGTCATCATAAGGTGTATAAAGACCTTGTTTTCTATTATAATGGACTTCAAAGTCATCATTATCTACCCCCAGCATGTTGATATCATCTTCCTCTGTTATGTCATCTGTTTCCTCAATCTCACTTACATAGTTTTGATGAAAGGGAGGAGTGATCTGTTGATCATATTCCCTAGGTCTGTTTGGAGGTTGGTTTCTTCTAAAATTATGATTTTGGTTCTGGTTTTTGTTTTTAGGAGCGGTTTGGTTTTGACTGGCTTGTTCTCTCTTAAGGATGCTCATTTTCTTCATCATTTCCTCCATCATTCTCTCCATCTTTGAGTTGGAAGTAGAAGTAGTGTTTTCCTCCCTAAAGGACACTCTCTTCTCATTTTTCATTCTTGCTCTCTTCTCCATTAAGTTTACTTCCACAACAAGAGATCCTTTTTTCATCTCTTCAAGAGTTGTAGGATCTCTCTCTCTCTCAGCTGATAGGCCATCTCGGGGTCGAACCCTTCAAGAAACTTGTTTAAAGTTGAGCCTTGTGGAGGTTTTAGATATGGGGAAATGGCCTTATACACACTATTAAATCTGGTACAATAAGCTTGTACACTTTCCCCAGTATTTCTATGGAGGTTCTTGTAATCAGAAAGGACTTGGAGAGGATTTTTCTTCACTTCCCATTTGTTTAAGAATGTTTGATGGAAGGCTTGGAGATCATTGATACTATGGGGGGTTAATCCTTTAAACCATTTTCTTACTTCTTCCCCCAGGCTCTGAGCAAACAATCTAAGCTTGACAGAATCATCATCAATTTTATTTCTGTCAAAGTAGTCATTCATCTTATCCACATGTTGTGAAGCAGTTGTAGCATTGCTAGCATCATATAATGGAATTTTGGACTGATATTCCTGTGGGAGATTGACTAATGGTACAGGAAGGACCAAGGGAGCATACCATGCTGCCATGATATGTGGTGGGGGTGGATTCACAAGAGGTGGATTAACAAAAGTAAAAGTGGGCTGAAGTGGAGTGGTTTGGACAGTGAATGGAGGATGAAGGGATGTGGATGGTACAACAATAGATTGCTGAGATGATCTTGGATGAGATACACCTAAATTGTGAAGGAAATGTAAATCAGGAGGTGTTGTTTCCCTACTACCAGGGTGTTCACTTGTTTCAGGATATGAAAGTGAAGACTCAGAATCTAGTTGAGTTATATCATCAAATGACCTAGTTCTAAAGGGATTTACTAAGTCAACTTGTGATTGTTATAGAGATGAAAATTTTTAGGAACTGAATTAGCTCTCAAGGGTGATCTGAAAACAGTTGATAATTTAATCCCAGGAGATTTCCTAAGGATACTTTCTGGGTTATCAACTATCTCAGGTGGATCAGGGTCAAGATAGGCTCTAGTGTGAATCTTTCTAGGAGCCACTATGTTGTGTTTTTTAGACCCAAATAAACTAGAAAAGTTCAACCAGGTATGATAGTCTTTAAAAGGTCAACTAATCTGTTTACACAAATTTTAATCCTACAGTCCTCTAACTGAGTTTGGATGATATTATAAGGATAAGGGTTCTTCCCAGTGGAGTCTTAAGGTCTGTTGAGGATTGTGGAGTCGCGAAGTGGAAGTTTTTAGCTCCTAAGGAGGTAAAAGATTTTATGGTCCACCACCATGTTTATTGGATACCAATCTGAAATATTTTTGGTGTTTTCTGAGTTATTTTTTAGTTGTGTGGTTTCTAAGAATTTCCTAACTCTGTTTCAAAACTTAGCTACGGTTATGAGACAAAGACAGTCTACTCTTATGGCTAAGCCAGCTAATCTTTCAAGGTTAGATAAAGTCTTATGAGAATCCTAGGGTTTGCCTAGTTTGTCACTGATTCAAACAATTTTTACCATGATTACCATGTGTTTGGTAGTTCTTGAAAAGGCTAATTTTTACTCACAAGGTTTTATGAAATTTTTAAGGGAACCTAAGATGAAAATTCGACTCAGTTCCCCAGCAAAGTCGCAAAAAATGTTAGTTGTTGGTGGCTCAGCAGGTTAATATAGAAAATGTTCTTTGAACCAAATTTCTAATATCCTATGATTACCTTAAAATGCAAATTTCTCAGAAAGTTCCCCAGCGGAGTCGCCAGAAATGTTAGCACCCTGTAATTAGCAAGATTTCCAAAAGTCCAACTGCAGGGAGAACATTATTTCAACCACTTTGGGATTCTAGGATCTAGCCCTCCTGAATCCAGAGAGGGATCTCTCCAATAAGTGCAAAGATGGATTTGTCTTTGAAGTCTTTGGTAATGATATTAGGCTAGTTATGAAGGCTGAGGGTTTTGTTTTGTTTTTGGATGGCTGAGCATGGTTACTATTTGAGGTGGAAGGTTCTGAATGCAAAGAGTTTCAAAGGTGAGAAGTTGCAAGCAAATAGAACAATCTTTGGCTAGGAAGATAGATAATTGCAGGTTTTAGTCCATTGGGCTATGGAGTCATAATAGGGTTTAATTGGAACAACAAGGGGCAAGAGTGGTCCATGGGGCAAGTCATCTATGTCTTAGGATCTCTTTGAAGTTTGATTTATGGAATGAAATGATACAACAAGAAGGGGAATTAAATAGATGAAGAACAAAGAGCAGCCTAAGATCAGGCAAGTACTTCTAAACTAGCTTGCTTTTGACGTACGCTTAAGAAAGACATAAAATTAATCTAAGATCAAGTAATGTTAGGTCCCTATATTACTAGTATAGTCCCTTATTGTTATTAGTGTAACTCCCTTATTGTTATTATTGTACTCTTGTAACCCCCATTTTGTTATTATTGTGCCCTTAAATTATTATTGTTAGGTCGGCTAGGATTACATTGTGGCCCACTAGGATTACATTATGGCCCCATGGACTCCCATATATAGAAAGGAGGTTTTGTAAATTGTATCATCCAAGAATTGTTCATTTATGTAATGTATTGGAGGTTTCCCCCTCGAAGTGGCTTATTTCTAAGGTGTTGATATCTTTTTCTTCTATTTTTGGAGCTGGTTACACAACATTTGGTATCAGAGCTTTGGATTCTAGGGTTTCGCTGCTCCAAACAGGTCATCGTGGAATTTTCGTTATAACTTTTTTTCTACGAAGTTTCAGAAGCTGAAATTTTTAGGGTGCGAAGACGAAAGCCTGAGGAAGATTGTCTCAAAATGGAGTTTGTCTGCAATATTTTTAGAGATATGATCTATGGAAGTTATATCTTTTCGTGCTCCTAACAGTTATCAGGAATTTGCGCTATATCCTTTTTTCTATGGCTTTAATTGAAATTCTGCATATGTTTAGAATCCCGAGGAAATTCACAATAAAAATTACAGAGCTTGTCTAATACTCTCTTTTGAAAAATCTCGTGGAAGGTAGTGCTCATTTTTTCAGTTTTGACTCATCTCAAAGAGGTGATTGTGGGAAAAGTTCAGACACTCTCTTTCCGGGGCACGGACAGAGTTCCAGAAAGGTCTAAGTACACTAGACTGTAGGTTTGACAAAGTTGATACAAGAAATGTTTCCTAATGGTGAAAAGATAGAAGAAGAACCTCATGACGAGAAAATAAATGCTAATCGTGATTTCATAAACTCTAATGTTGGCGGGAAGAACCACCATATTCCAAAAATGGATATGAGGAAGTTTGATGGGAAGGATCCTGTAACATGGATACTCCAGATGGAGCAATATTTTGATCTCCATAATGTGCAAAACACACAAAAGGTACGCATTGCAACTTTACATTTAGAACAAAATACATTTGTATGGTATCGATGGCTTTGCTCCCGTAAAAAAATTGTCACTTGATCAATTTTTACGGAGGAAATGATAGCACATTATGAGGATACAAAGAGCAACACCTTCTTTAGCCAATTGATAAATCTCAAACAAAAGGGTTTAGTGGGGCAGCACTTTGAGGAATTCCAAAAATTGAATATAAGGGTAACTGATATTCTAGAGGAACACAGGATCGATCTCTTCATAGGCACTTTAAAGGATAATATCCAACATGAAGTTCGCGTTTTGGAACCATATTCATTGGAGAAGGCATTCAGGTTGGCAAGAAAAGTTGAATGTAAAATAATGGCGACAAGGAAGCCTACCACTCAATTCTATAAAGAAGGAAGTGTTACTACATCTAGATTTCCACAACCTACAAGGTTGACACCACAACAATTGGAAGAAAAAAGAGCAAAAGGGCTTTGCTATAGTTGTGATAGCAAATACACTAAAGGTCATAAGTGTGTTGAGAAGAAATTATTTTACATAGATTGTGAAGAGGAAGAAGAAAATGAACAAGAAGAGGATATACACCAGGAACCAACCCTAGAAGAGGAAGAAATGAATCCGACCATATCGTGTAATGCACTGGCAGGAATTACCACTCCTCAAACTCTCAAGATAGAAGGAAAATCAAGAAGAAAAAGGTAATAGTGTTGATTGATTCAGGTAGCACCCATAATTTTATTCATTGTAAGGTAGCCAAGGAATTAAATTGTTTCCTATACCCAGCATCAGAATGTCAAGTGATGGTTGCAAATGGAGGAACTATAAATTGCTCTGGAAAATGCCATAATATCAAGCTAACCATGAGGGAATATGTATTGACTAGTCCAATGCTTTCCATTCCTATGGGAGGTGTTGATGTTGTACTAGGAGTACAATGGTTACAATCTTTGGGGACGGTAGCTTTTAATTTTCAAGAACTTTTCTTGAATTTTTTTTCAGAAGGAAAGGAAGTCGAATTACGGGGTATTGAAGGGAAGCCGGGAAGGATAATAAGCTCTAATGTCATGACAGAGCTTCTAAAGAAAGAACAACGAGGCGTAATTGCACAATTATGCTCACTAGAAGTTTCGACATCAAAATCATCTATTTCTGCAGATCTCCAACAAGTCTTTGACAATCATTCCAAGGTGTTTGAAACTCCCAAAGGACTCCCACCTATTCGTGATCATGATCATGCTATTCATTTGATTCCAGGAAGTGTTCCTCCAAACATCAGGCCTTATAGATATTCTTACTTCCAAAAGAGCGAAATTGAACGTATGATTGCAGAAATGTTAGAGGCGGGTATAATTCAACCTAGTCAAAGTTCTTTCTCTGCTCCCGTAGTATTGGTACACAAGAAGGATGGATCATGGCGAATGTGTCCAGATTATAGTGAGCTCAATAAGCTCACCATTAAAGATAAATTTCCCATTCCTGTGATTGATGAATTATTGGATGAATTACATGGAGCAATTTATTTTACCAAGTTGGATCTTCGTTCAGGATATCATCGAATTAGAATGAAGACTGAAGATATTCCAAAAACAGCATTTCGAACTCATGAGGGTCATTATGAATTTTTGGTCATGCCTTTTGGCCTTACCAATGCACCTCTACATTTCAAGGGTTGATGAATTCCATTTTCAAACCCTTCCTTAGAAAATTTGTGCTAGTATTTTTTGATGATATACTAATCTATAGCAGGTCTTGGAAGGATCATGTTGAACATGTCGACAGGGTGCTCAAACTATTGCAGGAGAAACAATTATATGCAAAAACATCCAAATGTTTCTTTGGAGTACAAGAGGTGGAATATCTGGGTCATATTGTATCTCACGAGGGTGTTAAAGTAGACCCAAACAAAATTAAAGCCATTAAGGAATGGAAAGTCCCCACAACCATAAAGCAGTTGCGAGGATTTCTCGGGTTAACAGGGTATTATCGCAAGTTTGTTAAGAATTATGGGAGAATAGCAGCACCTCTAACAACATTATTGAAGAAATATGCATTTTCATGGACTCCCGAAGCAACTAAGGCCTTTGAACATCTTAAAGAGGCAATGTGCCTAGCACCGGTCTTAGCTACGCCAGACTTCACAAAAACCTTTATTGTGGAATGTGATGCCTCAGAAAATGGAATTGGTGCAGTTTTAATGTAGGAAGGAAGACCCATTGCTTTTGAAAGTCGTCCAATCAAAGGAAAGTATTTACAGAAACCTATTTATGAGAAGGAAATGTTAGCAATACCGCATGCACTAAAGAAATGGCGAACTTACCTAATGGGAAGACACTTCAAGGTAAAAAATGATCATGATAGTCTTAAACACTTTTTGGAACAAATACTATCTTCATAAGAGCAGCAAAAATGGGTCACAAAGATGTTGGGTTATGACTTTGAAATAATCTACAAAAAAGGAAAGCTTAATGTTGTTGCAGATGCACTCTCAAGAAAGAATGAAGAGGTGGAAGCATTGCTTTGTGACATTTCTATTATCCAACCGGATTGGATAACCGAAGCAAGAGATGAATGGAAGAAGGACAAAGATGTATGGACACTCATTCAAAAGTTGCAGCAAGATCCTAGTACATCTGATACATTTAGTTGGAAAATGATTCCTTATGGTACAAAGATCGCTTATATCTTTGTAAGAATTCCCAACTAAAACAAAAGATTCTTCTAGAATTGCACACTTCTCCTTTAGGAGGACACTCAGGATTTTTAAAAACTTACCACAGGGTGAAGAAAGAATTTTTTTGGGATGGCCTTAAATCTGATTTTCAAAAGTTTGTGGCGGAATGTTTGGTTTGCCAGCAGAATAAAGTGGAGACAATTAAGACCCCGGGACTTCTACAACCTTTATCCATTCCAAGTCAACGTTGGGAGGAGATTTCAATGGATTTTATCACAAGTTTACCTAAGTTCGAAGGAAAGAATGTCATCATGGTGGTAGTTGATAGACTTACCAAGTATGCACACTTTTGTGCATTATCTCATCCATTTAAAGCAAGTACGGTTGCTACTACATTTATGGACAGAATTCAAAAGCTACATGGAAGCCCAAGGGTTATTGTGAGCGACAGAGATCCCATTTTTAATGGAAATTTTTGGATGGAGTTATTTTCTTGTTTGGGTACTCAATTAGCTCATAGCTCATCTTATCATCCTCAATCTGATGGTCAAACTGAGATAGTAAATAAATGTTTGGAAGGATATCTTCGTTGTTTTGTATCCGATAAACAAACACAATAGGTCAAGTGGTTACCTCTTGCTGAATGGTGGTATAACACTTCCTTCCATACCGCAGCAAAAATGACCCCATTTATGGCACTTTATGGATATCATCCACCATCCATCACATCATCTTTAAGGGAAAATTCGAAGGTTCAAGCAGTGGAAGATCACATCGAGCATCAGCAAGAAGTTCTCTAACTCTTAAAGGATAACCTGAATTTGGCACAAAATCGAATGAAACAACAGGCAGATCAACATCGTAGCGAGAGAAGTTTTGATGTAGGAGATTGGGTATTTTTACGGCTACAACCATACAAACAAATGTCCCTCAAGCAAGCAAAGAAGGATAATAAATTGTCGCCAAAGTACTATGGTCCTTACAAGGTGTTGCAAAAGATTGGTACTATGGCATACAAATTGGAGCTTCCTGCTTCTTCGCGAGTACATCCAGCTTTCCATGTTTCATGCTTAAAGAAGGTTATAGGTGAAAATCTTCCAGTTCAAACAATATTTCCAGAACTTGATGAGGAAGGAAAAATCATATTGGAACCGGAAGCGGTCACGGAAACAAGAACTCGACAACTACGGAATCGATCAATTTCAGAGTATCTCATCAAGTGGAAGATCTTACCCACTGAAGATTCTACATGGGAGGATGAGAATTTTATACAAAAGCACCCAGAGCTACTCAAGCGTTGAGGACAACACTTTTTTTGAAGGAGAGGGGCATGTTAGGTCCCTATATTACTAGTATAGTCCCTTATTGTTGTTAGTGTAACCCCCTTATTGTTATTATTGTACCCTTGTAACCCCCATCTTGTCCTTAAATTATTATTGTTAGGTCGGCTAGGATTACATTGTGGCCCACTAGGATTACATTATGGCCCCATGGACTCCTATATATAGAAAGGAGGTTTTGTAAATTGTATCATCCAAGAATTGTTCATTTATGTAATGTATTGGAGGTCGTCAAGTGGGCTTCCTGCTGGGCGTTGATACTTTTCTTCTTTTTGAGTCACACAACAGGCAAAGCCAATCCAGTTCGATTTGATGTTTTAATAGAAAAGACAGAAAAAACAAAGGGAAACTTGAAGGCAACTATTGGAGTAGAAACTAGCAGGCCGGGCTCACCACAAATCCTGTCCTAGCTCTGATCTACTTGGTAACTTTCAAGACAACACAAAGATAACAAAGAATGGCCTAAGATCTGGTAAGAGTTTCAACACTAGCCAGCTTTCAACACATTCCAAGGGAAACATTCAGACAATCTTTGGGGATAAAACTAGGACCAGGGCACACCATATCTTCCTTAGTTCATCTCTACTTAACATATATTGAAAATAGAATTTAAGAATAACAGTTAGCTAAGGCAATAGGACGAGGGAACGCCAACATTCCTATGCTTAGAACTGAATTAAATCATTCCTAAATAACACAGATTGGGAAGAAAACATGCAGATAAAGATTTTCAGTCAGAGAAGGATACCGATATACAGTAGGTCCTAACTCTATGCATGTTGTTCTTTATAAGAGAATAGGAACACAGTGAAAACAGAAACAAAATAACGAGTTACAGTGAGAAAAACATCACCGTCAACATAGACCAGGATCCTATAAATCAGCTTGTATTGATGCTCCAAACCAGTTACAGCTTTAAGTCCAATGCTTTAGTTTAGAAATCATCTACACTTCCCAGACTAATTTATCTATCACAAGCAGAGCTTCAAGAGCCAGTGAAAACTATTTACAATCAGAAGTCTCAAGCTCAAGTATATTTCAAAGTTCAGAAACCAACTCAACCAACCCCTCTCTCATCTTTCTCCAGTAGTATTTATAGAAGAATGAGGAGGTACGATCTGATAAAAGATCTCCCAAGATAATTAATACAGATTAATGACTTCTTAGTCTTTGTGGGGCTCAATGGAAAATTTTACATATGCTTTCTGTCTGTATTAATTGTTTACATATAAGATTAAGCTCGATGGGAGCTTTGTTGATTTTTGAGGCTCTGTGTTATGTAATAGTCATTCTGTTGATATTTTTTTTACATTAAGTTCCTTGGCAGAAATAACTATTCAGCTGCGCATGAGGAAAATATCTGATCTTGATCAATAACTTCGACCTTTGTTTGAATGCTTTGAGGCACAGGTGGCACTGTGGTAGCTGGGAGGAATCAATTTGCCTCAGATGTGGCAGTGGAGGCCTTCTGTCTGATAAAACACTTTGATTTCCTTTTAACTGTGTCTTGATTGGGAGGACTAGGCTTTTGATAATCAATCTTAGCCGTAATCCCCCCAGATCTATCTTCAATCTTTTGTTCTGGTGCGTTTCTATCTTCGTCACTGATACTCTTCGTTTGTGATTCATTTACTGCATTTTTTTGGTGTGCAGTGCTGCGCAAGGATCGTGAGGCATCAATGCCTTTGAATTATTGACGAGGCGCAGAAATTTAAACCCTGGATGGCTTATTTTTAAAGAATCAAAGGCACGAGAATTAAAACCCCAGCCTTCAGCTTTTTCTTCGGCACAATGAAAAAACCATATAATTACCCTTTATCAAATGACATATTCGGACTTCAAAAATTTTGATAAACCAAGCTGAATAAACCATTTCGGGTCGGAAAAGGTGTTTGCTGACGTCGGGGTGTTTGTGATCCGAAATCCTTATGAAATCCGCCATATAAAATTCCTCGGGTCCGTTTTGGGGCCTGCTGACGTCAGGGTGAGTGTGACCCGAAATCCTTATGAAATATACCCTATAAATATCCCCGGGTCCGGATTTCATGACCACATGAGAAAACAAACAAGGCCCGCTCCAATCCGCTGCTGCTGCGTGGATGCTGACTAGGCGTTGGGACCACCGGCTCTGTGGGACTGCTGACTGTTGTCGTGGCCATGGGGACCAGGGCAACCAATTGTGGGCCGTCAATCTGCAGATCAGATCGATGGCAGAGATGTTTTAATAAACTCACCGTACCTTATTTCATCCCTCGAGCTTCTTTTGAGCGCGATCACCGTCCGATGAGCCGGTCTCAGATCGGACGACATATGCCAATATCGCGTTGAGCTCACAGTCGATATTTAATTCTCGGGGAGGGCAGTACCTCCAAACCGCTCAGGGCCATGTGTCAGCTTGTAGCATGTGTCGCGTTCGAATCGGAAATACAACTTTCCTTTCAAAGGCAGTGCGATCAAAACTGCTCCAGTTTTGTACAGTAATTGACTGTGGGGACCACCAGGGCGGTTGATTTGTGGGCCATTGATTTGCAGATCAAATCAATGGTGGGGAGCGAATTAAGCTTTGCACCGACGGAAACCTTTTCAAACCCTGTAAAAAACACAAAAATTAATATAAACAAAGGTTCATATGTCGAGATGGTTTTATATATATGAAGTGGATAGGCGCCCAACTATGTGGCCTTGGTCTATATGAAAATAAATATGATCGGGGGCTATAATATATAGGGCTAATCGGCATCAGAGTTTTAAACACGGCAAATATAATTATGCACTCAGATTTTGCGATGCGATAAGCGCTTTGTGGGTCTAGCACCTGGTTCTAGGGTGCGGGCACGTGGAGGGGAAGTGGCTTAAAACTTAGCCGAAGGGGGCTTAAGTCTGTAATACAAAAATGTGTTTTTTATGAAAATTTTCAAGTTTTTCAATGGTTGTGAGGGTTTCGATAAGGCAAAGAAAGAGTCTTAAACCTTATCAAAGGGGTTTTGAGGGAGGGGAAAGGGGAAAAAATATGAAAATGAAGGATTTTTTATGGAGAATAAAGGGGTAAAAATGAGGTTAGTTTTGGAAGTGGAAGGAGGGGAAAAATGATGATTTTGCGGCAGTCTTTTCTCATGAAATCAACAGAATTTCTGAGTATAAAAAGGGAACAACAGTGAAGATTCAGACAAAGGCATGAGGCTTTCAAGAGTCTTCAAGAGATAACATTTTTTAGCAATAGAACTCGTTTCTTGAAGGCTCCAAAAAAATGATTTAGCTAGCATTTGATATAACAAATTTTATAGCTGGCTAGCAGTTCTCACCCCCAGAAGCAAAACCACTTACCAACAAGGACCCCCTCTAAAATCAACTTATGGTTTCAGCACAACAAAATGTTTGACAGTGTCAATCGACATGCAAATTGGGGTTTGAATTTGAAATAGGTTCTTTGCTTTCATCTCTTCTAGTCTTGTCATTTTCTTTGGCTTTGATATGTGTAATGCCTTGACAAAATGCAAGCTTTGACTCTAAAAAGCTTGAAAATATTCAATGTTATTCTCATGAAGGAGGAAAGATCAAGGGTTTTAGATGTCGCTCTGGATCTTATCTTCAGGAAGCCTATGATCATGTTTATGATGAAGCTTGTATTGCAAACTCAAAGATAGGTTTTGGAATGCTTCTTCCAACAATTCAAATCCAGAAAAATTTTCCCGACAATATTTTACAGGGTTGCATTTTAGAGCACATGCGATATGGATCTATTTTGGCACATGTAATGCAAAACTCCATAAGGGTAAGAAGTGAAAATTCCAATTCAACATATTCATATGAAATCAAAATATCATTAAAACTAGAAGATGTTATAATTAGAGTTGAGAATGATCTTGCATGGACTGCCATATAAAAAGCAAGAAATATTTTTATTGTGTGCTTCATTTAAAATTGTGTTGGGCTTTTTAAACAGTAAATTCCAGACTCCATTTTTGGGCAATTGAAGTTAAATTTCTCAATTCTGAGACTTGGTTTTTTTTTTTTTTTTTTTTTTTTTTTCAGAATGTCGTCTATTAGGTACAACGTGAGAATTTCTGGTAGATTCTGAGTGTTTTTAAGAGATTTTGCTATTTCTTTGAAGGGTATGTGTTCAGTGATGTTTTCTGCAAAACATCTGTGAACGAAAATTGACATTATTCACCCATGAATGCTGGACATTACAATCAATTTGTCTTCATAATGTATCAGTGACCATTTGAAATTTATTCACGAGTTTGTAAAGATGCATAGATTTCTTCTCACTAATTCGATAATGGGTTATTATTGATCGACTGGACTAAGCATCATTTTTCAAAGACCATGAAGAATAGATGAATGTTCTTGTCTGAATATGCCTAAGTGTTTATCCTTTGAAAAATATTCTGAGTACAAGCACTATGAAAGTTGATTTTGGCAAGGCATTCAAATGGTGAATTTGAAGGATTGGTTTATACCATTGTTGTTTTTCGAAACCATTGTCCTCGTGAAATCATGTTGGATGGTTCTCAAGGGAGAAGTATTGGTTGAAAAGGTAGAGCATTGCCATTTGGATGCAGAGAATTTTCGTATTTCATGGAAAGCAATATTTATTACAGCCATGCTGTGTTTATTTCTACCTACAACTTGAAGATGAAACATCTCTTACAGTGCAGGGATTTAATGAGCATAACCAGGCCAAAGATCAACATATTGGAATTAATCTAGATTTGAAATAAATAATGAATATTCTCAGGAAATCAGACGGTCAGTTAATAGAATTTGAGGAGATAACTAACAAAACATTTTGCAATTATAGATTTAAAAAAAGGCAGATGGTAGTTAAAAGGTCAACATCTGACAGTAGCTAAAATATCCTAGACATTGAGTTCACCAGATCTACATTTACAACAGATTATTCAAGGCAAAACATCTTCATTTGGATTATTTCTAGATCCATAAAAGAAGGACACATTGGGTAAAACATTTTAAGAAACAAAATCATCACTCGAGGATTATGAGGAGGTTAATAGATTTTTAACTTTCATTCAACCAATTGCCATATTCTTGGCACAAAATCAGTATATAAGGGACCAATTACATATTTAAAGGCATGATACTCGCAATAGTTTCAGATTGCATGCTACTAATCGAGAAATATTATTTATTTTTAGTATAATGTTTAGGATTTCATTCTAGGATTATTGTAACAGTTTAGGGGAGATTTATTCTATATATTTGATGAATTGTAATAAGAAAGGGTTGGCTTTTGATGCCAAGACTCAATACTTTGTAATAGTTTCTCTTATTGGATTTCTAATGAAAGCCTTCTGGCTCCAATTTATGACAGAATTTTTGTTTCTTGTATGTTTTTCCAATATTTTCATATTCTATTTCTGCACATGTTCAGAGTTGCATATAAGAGCTGGGCATGAATAGCTTGGATTTCAATCTCTCTGAAGTCCCCTGCAGATTTATAATTGTTTAAAGAGATCAATATATCAAGTTTTCTATTTGATCTAGCTCCTCTTTGAAACTGGTTATTGTTTGTCCTTATATCTTCTCTTGAATATGTTTTGTTTGGCATTAGAAATCTTCTACACGCATCTAAATTTCCCTAATTATTAAGTAGTCATGTTGACTGCTTGATTATTAGGAATCTTCTTACATTATTTTATCATAATTCTTAAAAATCTAAGCCATTTTGTCAGGCTGGAAGCTGACACTTTGAGAAGGGACCCTGTGAGAGAGACCTTTAATCATGAATAGGGATTTTCATTGATCTCCAACCACCCCCAATTAAAACTATAAATCTGGCCATTGTGCTTCAAACACTGTTGTTCAGTGACAAGTGAACAACGTTAAACAAAGCCTCGTAAAATTTGAGGGGGCCCCTCTGGTTCAAGGGCCAACTTGAACCTAAAGCTAGTTGAGTTGGTTTGCTGGCGTAGTTTTTGCAGCCAATGACTGCCTATGGGAAACAGGTACAATAATTAAGAAGAATGATTATTATATATATACAATTAATTGATATTGTTTTTATTATTATTTATATTTAGATTTAATTCGTACTATATTAATCTCATAAATATTTATTATAAGCCATATATTTAATAAAAATATAAGCACATATATACTTTATTAGGTTTGATGATTCAATGTAAACACATTTGTTAATAGTTATATATTTTGTGAAAGTGAAAAAACAAAGTTGAACTTTTAGATATTTATATTTTATTTACTTTATTAATTAAATTTGAAGAATTCCTAAAAGAATTTGAAAAGTTTTTCAATGCCATCAATAAGCAAGAAACTACCACACTAATGCCATATTAAAGTCTCAATCTAATCAATTTTCATGTATTCATAAGAATTAGTTACATTTCTATTTGGCAGTTTCAAACTGATTATGAATAATGAAACTTGAGATAATGTTTGAAAAACTATCCAAAAATGCTACACTGGAGAAACTAATAAAAAATTGTATCAAACAACTCCTATTTTGAAGCTTAAGATAATGTTTGAGAAACTATCAAAAAAATGCTAAAATAATTGATGTCTATAAAAAAATAAAAATAAAAATATTAAAATGACGATTGGTGTTTATTAAAAAATCATTATATTTATATATTAATTAATAAAATTATATAATGATTTTTTTATTAATACTAAATAATTTTATTATATAATGAATTTTTAAAATATAAAAATAAAAATATAGATATTATTTTTGGTTTTACAAATATGTTTTGTCTATTTTCAGGGCCACATGAAAAATGATATAATTGTTTATATAATTTTCACGGTCATGGCTATTGAGACTTGTTAAGTTCAAGGAGATATCAAATAAACTTTAATATTATTATTATCAATAACATTGGAAATCTCTGGTTGCTCTGTAAAAACGTGTCACGCGCAAATATTTGATCATAGTCAATCACTTACAGCGTATCTGGGTTCTCTGGAAGGCTGTTCGTACATTTACAGGCATCTCAATGGACTAAGTACAAAGTCCATAAAACCACTAAAACTTCATTTTTTTTTTAATGTATTCGCAATACCTAATAGATCCATAAATAAATGGATAAAATAAATAAGTACCGATTCACATATCGCGATCTTCAGTACCAACACCATCACGTTTATGTATCCACAACAGATAGATCCACAAATAAATGGATAAAATAAATAAGTAGCTATTGGAAGATCATGATCTTCGGTACCATCATTTTAGTACCTTCATTGCAAGATTATCATCGACAATAAGAAATAAATCATTTCAACCAATTGGATGCAAGAAAATATATTTTAATAATAAAAATAAATAAATAATAAAAACGATTAAAGTTAAACTATGGTAAAAATATAATTTTTTTATGTCAAATTTAAATTAATGTACAATCAATGGAAAAATTGATGTGGTGTACTTGTTGCGCAACGGGTATAATTTACCTGCTACGTGATAGGCATAATAAAGGTACAAATGGCGAATTTTAGAAATTCGATACACACTCTAGAACTAACTTGTGGAATTGATCTTGAGCATTGGTAATCAGGGTCATATTTTAATTATACTCCAATAAAAATTGATTTAAAATACAACCTCAACTATTGATAAGATTATGTATCTAAATGATCGAGCAATGGGTTTTATCACAATCATTTTAATTCATTTGTGGCTAACAATTCGATAAAAAAAATGAATCGTGTGATTTGTAGAAATTTGATGAATATATTATCTCTTTCACCTAGTGGTGCTCAGTGTGAAACTACTAAATCATGGCGTCTCCATATGATTTGATTTACCATCAAAACTTAAATTTGGTATGATCTTATGGTCACACTCCTTTCTCACAATCAGTAGCTAAAATCTCATGGAGATATTGACCTACTTTCTTCCTCACTTAACGTGGTGCGCTATCTCCTCACACTCATGGCATCCTTCTTGCATAATGATAATATAATAACATGAAACATGCCTGAATTAGAAACACGTAAACAAATATGTCAAAGAAATTCATAAAATATTAGATGAAACATGTAAAAATCATGGTTGGAGGTGGTTTTAATAAAATTATTATTATATTTACCTGTTAAAAATAAAGTATTTAATATATTGATATTGTAATATCATTTAATATTTTTTAAATGAAGTTTTTTTGAAATGAAATTGCTTCAGGATTCATCACATTGAGTAGGTTTTTTTTCTTCCATCGATGTTTTGAACCAGCCACTGTAGTTCATAATCAAGATAAGATTGAATGAGAGAAAAATTGATCTTAGGTGTGGTGAATAAATAGTGTAGAAGGTTTTTTGTGAAAAGAATTTCATTACAAAATAGAGATCGCAGAAGTAAATCATAAGTTTTTTGAAATTTAATTACATAATTAATTAATAAATAATTAAATATTAATTAAATACATAATTACTCTAACTAAATAAAATAAGAGAAAAAATAAATTAATAAAAATATATTTAAATATTTAATTAATTAATTATATATATATATTTGTATGGTTAGGCGGTGAAAATGACCAAACATTGACCCATCATTTTTTCAAGCCATGCAATGGAATTAAGCGAAAAATTTGTCTTTGGAAAGCGCACAGGGAGACAAAAGCAACAAAGTTGTCATAACAGAAATCAATGAAAGTGGAGAAAACTTGAAATAAAGCAAAGTGAAACAATTCAAATGTGACATTAACAAAATTCATATGGAGGGCCCCATAATTTCAAAAAAAATTAAGAGGGGTCTTTGAGGTCTCAACAATTAGTGACACATGAGAACGTAACAATTTTCTCTTGTTTAAAATAATAGTTTAAATTTATCATAGATTAAAATAAATGATTTCAAAAGATTCCCACACATAACATCATTTCTAAAGGTCCCATATAAGGTCAATTAAAGTAAGATAAAATCTTAAGAAATATAAGTACTTGAACACCCAATTCTAAAACATGTTGTCATTATGGCTATTATGTTGGCCTTGATGTCAACCTAGATGTCAACTTGGATCATGATCTTGTTAGATTATGACATTGTTGGTAATTGTATGCAAAATTGATGTGCCTAGCTAAGCCATTATTGAATGATGACTCTCAATGATGGTAGAGGAGTTGCAGGAGCCTTGAGGATTGCATAGGAGTTTCATAAGGTCTAAAGTAGTTGCAGGAGGATGGATAAGGTTTGTTGATTCTTGAAAATGAAATATTGGGCCAAAAACTCAGATGACACAGGTGACTGATTGAGGAAGGTTTAATGATGTGTATATAGGTCGTTGAGGTATTATTGAGACTTTTCAAGGCTTGAACAAGTCCTACAGGCGTTGAAGAATACATCCCAGAATTTTGAAGTAGTTTGACTGAGTTTTGGGCTAGAAAATAAGGTAACACAGGTCTCCTGAGAAAAAAGAGTGTTATAATGAAGGACTCCAGTGAAGAAGGTGTGTCATAACGCACTTCACGAAAGGATAGGGCACGATAATGCTTGTATCTGAAGAAAAAATAACCTCGGGGAAAGCCATGGAATTTCGTAAGGTATTCTTGTGCGGAAAGCTGAGTAACGTCTATTCGATCCTGTTAAAGATCACCATCAATAAATCCCATGGATTTACCTATGGTATGGACAAGGAAAATTGACTATATAATGAAAATGAATCAGATAAGCTCTATATGCATCCTTCATGAGTTATTCTCTTAAGAGGTAACTGCACCAAAGCATAAAGAAGAGACTCAGATCTAGTCTACCATTGAGAGATTTAGAAGTTTAATGGAGGGAAAATGGATCTACTTGTCTGATTTTTTATTGCAGGGGTAATGTAGAGAAAATGAATGTGCTTATCAATGTTCTAGGTTGCTAAATATCATTTCTAAAAAACGAAGGATAAAGGGATTCGATAGATCTAACTATGCATAGAATGATTTGAATGATATTAGTTGAGAGTCCTTTGTTCTTTTCGTACATTGTTCTTGATGTTGCAACTCTAGATTTATATAATAGTGAACTCTTTATTAGATAGACTATTTTTATTGTATACATCTGATTAGGTTAGTTGAGGCATGCTAGAAGTTTCCCTTTGTATGCACATTATAGAGGCAAAGTTGTGTCATAGTTGTTGATTAATCAAATGCACAGTGCTAAAGGCACAATATATGTAACAATATAAAAAAAAGTTTAAGGTTTTTGTTGATTATCTATAATTGCTACCCGTATTTTATGCAAAGATATTGTTGAGTGATTTCTATACTTAGTTATATTTGGAATTGATAGAATTGTTTTAGTTTGTATCGTGACAATCATGAGGATTTTGCAGAGACTCTTAACTTTGTATGTTGTAGTGACAAAGGGACCCTTATTAACAGACCTACATGTTGGATATGCCCTTTTTTTCTTGATGACAATGTGTGACTGTTATGCACAAATATGAATGTCGAGGTTACATTTGTTGATGATGAGTAGTATGCTGCTAAGATGTCTTGCTAAGTAAAATGAATGAATGAATATGTTGTCTTGATGCTTTATGCAAAAATCCTTGACCAATGAAGTTTGTAGTAGAAAATATGTTTATGACTAAAGTTTTCATAATATTTGATGCTGCTTGAACAAAGATTAGATATATATGATTATGTTTCTTGAGTTTGATGATGTTTGTCACTAATGAATTACGAAGATACACATTTAGCATATATACAGGGTTCTTGCCTTAGGGTTTGGATGATAGTTTCCTTGATGAGGTTGTCCATAATATTGATGTATGATGAATGCATTCCATGTTGAGGGTTGTGTCAAATTCTTGAGCTAAGAATGATGTTGTTGATGGTCATCAATATTACACAGAGATAAGTTTTGTTGCATTGAGTTAATGGCTGGTTTAGGAGGGATCTTGTTGTACATTCAGAGATTCTATTTGCTACAAAGAATTGTTTGTAGAATTGTCACATGTTTTGTTGCATTGAGTTAATGGTTGAGTGATAAGGTATGTTGTTTTACATTCAGAGATTGTATTTGCTGCAGAGAGGGTTTGAAATCATTGAGAATTGCATTGTTGATGATTATCAAATATCTCTTGATCAATATGTTTGGAATTTGATGATATATTTTGTTGAAGAAAGATTTATTACAAAGAAGTTAGGTTTGATGATTCATTGAGAAAATTTGATCAGATGTTTATTGCAGAGAGGTTTTTATATCATGTTATTAAGATTGAGCATAATGTTTTATGTGGGTCCAATTTGAAAACTGGATGAAAAGTGGCTTGCAATATGTGTGTTTGAGTTAGGTGGATCCAATGTGAAATATTTTGAAACATGGTCCACATAGGTACCAAGGGTTGGTGCCTTTAGTGAAGGAATGGTAGCTTCCTTCTAATGGTGGCCGGTAAATTTAATCAGGGAATAGTAGTTTCCTTCTAGTAGTATCTAAAGAAAAAAGAGGAGGTGGTAGCCTCCAACAAGTAGGAACTTGTGCACTGGTAAGAGTATACACCAGTGCAAGATGTAATTGAATATTTTCTTAATAATAAGATGAAAACAAAGACAACAACATCAGTTTTTTTTTCCAAGTTTGATTTTCCACCTAAAATTCTGGTGTCCCTATGTGTTGATGAGTTGATGATGTATTGCATTCTTATGGTTTACATGCCTTTATGATTAAATGTTTCTCATGGTTTACTTCATATTCTTAGATTTATTCGATAATGTGTTGTGAATTAAATGGTGGTTCACTTAACATAACAAAAGAAAAGTAAAATTACTAATTGAATGACATATTGATTCACCCCCCCTCTCAGTATTTCTAACAATTGGTATCAAAGCCCAGATCCTTCAAGAAGTAGCTTGATCACTAGAAGGAAGATCCTGCAAGATAAGAAACTAGGATAGAGTTTTTCTAACCAAGCCACATTTTTTCAATGGAACAAACTTCATATTTTGGAATATTAGAATGAGGTCTTACTTGAAATCTCTTGGAGATGATGTTTGGGTAACCGTCAAAAAGGGATATGAGTACCCTTGGTCCATTCCATTAGATGATATGAGCAATAAAAAATATGAAAGTAGTGCCAAAGCAGTCAGTGCCATATTAGGAGGACTTGCAAAATCTAAATTCATGAAGATAATGCAACTCAACACCATAAAAGAGGTCCGGAAAATTAGTCAACTACTATGAAGGTGATGCAAAGGTAAAAGGTGCTAAGTTAAAATCATATAGAGTTCAATATGAGTCCCTTAAAATGCATGAATATGAAAGTATTGCAATTTTGTTTCTTAGAGCAGACTAAGTAGTAAATACTATGAAGGATCTTGGTGATAAGATTGAGGACTTTATGATTTTTGGGAAGATATTAATATTTCTAACTCCTAAGTTCAATGCCAAAGTTTCAGGAATTGAGGAAATGCAGAATTTGAGTCAACTACCTCTAGAAAGAATTCATAGGATTATGATAGCCTACCAAATGAGGAAAAAAGGGCACCAACTGGAAATCAAAGAATATGCCTTCAAACTTTACAAGCAAAGGCAAACAAGGAAAAGTGCTTGAAGACACTAGCTACATTTCAAATGAAGAAGAGGAAAAATTTTCCAGGAAGCTGGAAACGGGAACTGGTAAATTCAATGGTAAGCTTCCAATTAAATGTTTTTCATGGAAAATTTGGTTACTATGCTAAATGTCCATATAAAGAAATGTTGATAAGAAAGAGAAGGGAAATGATATCTTCAAGAAAAATGTCAAAAGGAATATTTCTAAGACAAACAATTTTTATTCGTATGAATATAGTGAAGATACGTCGGATGATCAGGTAGATGAAGACTCATAATCTAACACTAGTTACAACTTTCTTATGGATCTTTAATGTCACTTGGATAGTGAATCAGATAATTGTGAAACATGTGATTTAATGAATGCATTGAAATAAATTGATGGGCTCATAAATATAAACAAAGATATGGAAATTAAAGAGAGTAGTAGTGTTGAAGAATTAACCTTGCTAAAGAATCACCTAGAAGTAGCTAAGAGAAGAGAGGAAGTATTGATGAAACAAATTCAAGAGAAAGAAGGGCATCGTGAGAGATTATAATCTGGAATTCCAACTCTAAGGGAAGATTATGAGAACGCAAATCTCATTCAGATTGGAAACTCAAATGGGTAAATGCATCTGAATCATTAGATAAGATTATTAATGATCAATGTTATCGTATAATTAAGACAATTATTGAATATAATGCAACACAAAATCACAAGGTTTCAGATCCAACAAACACAAATCCACAATGTTATGTCAAGGTTCGTAATAAGGCTCATCAAATCAACATGAATAAAATCACTCACATACAAGAAAGCAACCAAGATGAGAGACAAGACCAATCCTAAGGTATAAAAGTTTGTTTAATGGATATTGTTTTACTTTTAACTTGTTTGGCCATAAGACCACTAATTGTAGATCTAGTAGACGGGGTAGAGGCAACAACCACCCAAGGTTGAGCCCTGGCACCAATATTAAACAAGATTCTCTCTACATAAGGTGTTATGTATGTCACCATCTCAGACACATGGCCAAAGATTGCAGGAAGTCCATATTTTTCAATAAATCTAACCAAAATAAGAAGTTAATTAAGATTTTGAGGAAGAAAGAGAAAAAAACTAGAGACATAAGGGAATATAGTCCCCATTGCAGTCTATTGTACCAGATGCATATTTCTAAAATGACTACAAAAGTGAATATTAGGTGCATAAAGCAGATGATAACAACATAGGAACTTGATGACTATCAGGGTTGTAGAGTCAAATTTTCTTTTTAAAAGAGGTGCATGTGCTGGGGGGGGATGCATGAAAATAAGGTTCACATGAGTATTATTTAATTTTGAAGCATTGTGTTGAAACCCTACTGATATGGAATCTATATGACACTTATGCATTTGGATGAGCCTTGATGTATCATTGATATATGCACCCAAGGATTTGATAGGAGACTTATAAATGATGTCAAGTAGTGGTGATGAAGGAATCTCAGGGTTTAGGGGGAGAATATTATATGCTTTCAATAGTTCATTGTTGGAATTATGGCCCCTTACTAGCAGAAAAAGGGAAAAAACATTACTTTGAGGAATTTTTTATCACTGAAATTGTTTGTTATAGGAATTATCAGTCTATAGTTGATGCCTATATGTTGCTAGGGATTATGTATGAGAGATATGATTGCAAAATTCTACGTTCTTGTTGCTATTTTATAGATGAGTTTTGTTATATTTCTTCTGTTATAACTCCCCTTAACTTCCCAAGGCTGAGAGTGGGATTGAAGGAAGGTAACCACATATCAACCTTTATATCAGGTAGCTAGCCCTACCAAGACCAGAGAGGGCTCTCTCAGTGTCACTTTGTTGTCAATGAAATGAATTAATATCTAATGATCCTAGGATAGGCATGTAAGCTTAGTAAATAGGGTTTTTATTTGATGTTTCTGTGCTCGATAGGAATGACAGTAAGGAGAATAGGTCAAGGGTTTGAGGTTTGAATTCAAGATCAATTTGAAAATAATATGGATGAGGCTAGGTAGGTAGCTTGAAAGCATGTTTAGTTTTTCATTATGTATAGGATTAAATGATAGAAAATATGAATGAGCACTGAGATGAATTCATTCATTTAGAAGAACTTAGACATATAATGTAAATCTTATTAAGACAGAGCATGAAAAGGCATGATTTCTGCTTATAGACTGACAAGATAAACACATAGAAGAATGTATATGTAAGATGAAAACATATCACTCAACATGATAAGATAAATATACAGAGAAAGAAGAAATTCTCCAAGGTATACCATAGGATTCTCAATCACAAATTCTGCAACAATGTCTTTGATTTTGTTAGCCCCCTATAAATTTTGACAAGCAAACATGGGGCTAAAATGTTTTTGAGCCTTCAAGGAATGCATTTCTTCTGAAAAAACATCATCCTTGAAGCCTCCTTGTGCCTTTTGTCCTTTGATAAAATCCCTTGTGCTGATTCCCATTATAAAGCCTCTCTGTTTGTGAAGAATACCCAAAAGCCTCCATTTCCCTTATTTTATCCCCATTAAAACCTCTGTTTCTAACCTTTTTTTTCCCTCCCTTAATTCCTCATTAGCCCTCTAAATCATCCCAAATTCCCTTTTAAACCCTTCAAATGCCCTTTGTTTGGTTTAATAAACCCTTTTCCTCTCTACCGTTACCCCCTTTTTGGCCTTAAAATACACTAATTAAGCCAAAAACCCACTTTCTACCTTATAATAGGCCTAAGCCCCTTTTGGTTGATCCCCTTAACCACTTCCCCACATGACCCGGGTGCTAAAAAAAAGTGCTAATCGTTAAGCGCTTATTGCAATTGGAGAATTGGAGCGGGCGCATTCCCTTTGTAAACAGAAAATCTCCGATGCGATGGTGTTTGTAGTCCGTCGACCTTTGAAACACTCACCAAAGTTGATCTGAATAGATCTAACGGTTTGCGCAAAGTCTTACCGTGCCCTCCTCATCCCTTCGTAAACCCTCTGATGATGATCTCTGCCGTCGATTCACAGTTTAATCCAACGGCCATCGCAATCTCGCATAATCACTCATCAGAAACTTTTTGTTGTGTAACTCTGTGTTCCCTCCGATTGTGGTCTAGCGATCCGATCCTGATCGTTGAATCCACAAGAACCAACAGTCAGGATTGAATCGCAACCTGCCCATTCACCCTTCACCATTTCCCTCTGATCAAATCTGAGTCGTTGATCCTTCGCCGATCCGACGGCCCGACGCTAATCGCATCGCGCCAGTCGCATCGTGTCCTGTCCTTCTATCTCCTCAAATCACGATCCTCTAATCTGATCGTGACAATAGATCACACCTCAATCTGATGGTCCAGCACTAATCGCAACTCAAACCATCGGAGTTTTGTCCCCTGCCTTGCTCTGATGCGATTAGATCGCAGCCGTTGATCTCTTAAGATCCAACGGTCCAGATCTCATCGCTCCCTGCTCATTTCCCTGCCTGTCTTCCCTCCCGATTTAATCTCCACCGTTGATCTATCACTCTGATCCAACAACCATCGCATAATTGCATCGCCGCTCCAATCGCAATCACAAAGTCTTAAGGTGCCACACCTTGTGCCTCCCGATCACGATCCTCCGATTCAATCACAGTCGTCCGTTGATCAAGATCAACGGCCCACAACGTATCTCGCATCCAGTCATATTTTCTCATCGGGTTATCGCAGAGCTTCATCGCTTAACCTCCACCATTGATCTCCTCCTGAGATCCAACGGTTCATATCTCATCGCCCTCCGCTCACGCCAGGTCCCACCATTTCAAATCCATTTCATATGTGTTCGTGGATTTCCCTTTGTATTTCGATTCAAAGGCCCAAACCTAATGTTTACATTAAAAAGGGAGGCCCATCATTACGCTCGAACATTACACATAATTTTTTTCACTCAAAATTTGTATATCCACCATTTCACTGCATTTCTCCATCAATTTCCATTGCATCCACTGTTTCCATAGTTGCACCACCGTTCCTCCGCAGGCTTCCATAGAAATTCTTCTGCCACCGCCATGGATTGTTTAATTGATTTTTTTTATTGTGCAGGGTTTCTACAGAGTGGAATTTTCCCTCTGCCTCCGTAATCACAGTCACCGTGATTCAAAACGTAGAGAGGTCATTATAGCAGCCGAGTGAAGTGGCAAAGAGTATCAGTGAGGGATTAAAGGGTCTAACGCACATTGTTGAAGATCTTAAGCCTTAATCCAGTGTTTAAAGGGAAAAGTGTACCAGATTGAAGACCAAATGATTAATACAGAAGGCCTAAAGAGGCCCAATGCACATAAAACAATATATCAGTGTTTCACATCAATATAAATTTCCTCCCGAGAAAGGACACAGTACCCATACTGCTTTCATTCTATACCGTGTTCCTGAGAAGATTTCCACCCTGACAGAACAGTCCTATGCTACCAGAGCATTTGTTATGCAGCATGGCAGACCTCAAAGTAATTTATCTGCCTTTTTGTTTATTCACCAGAGTACTACAGAATAATACAGCCAAAGTACGTCAAGAACATACCTGAAGTAAATTTCAGCCTGTTGAAGACCACTCTTTCACCCAAATAGTACTGAAGATTAATGCATCGATATTAAAACAGAATGGGCCTCAGCCCTCTTCTGCTACTTCTGTTTAATGTCTCATTTAGTGTTTCAGCTACCTCCTCTGCCTCTCTTTCAGCTATAAAACTCATGAAGAAACACAATCTAAGGTTTGTTGTTGATCGACTATCTGTGAAGTGCAAGCTGTTTCTCTTGAGACATGTTCTCTGTGTAAAGTTGTAAGATAGGCTGAGGAAGATGTTTTCAGACTGAATATCAAGCTATTGGTAATGTTGTACTTGACTGGTGTTTCTCTTTAATATGACAAGCACATTTCTTTGGATCCTAATTTAAAGCAGCGGTGATGTTTTTCTATCTCTGTATTTGTTTTTAACTTGTAGTTCATTTCATTTCATTTCTACTGGCTTGCATCAGAAATATGGCATAGGATTTACCCTTGTTAGGTACCCTATGTTTCTGCTCTCCTTGCCTTCAATGTTTTCTGCTGTATGTGTTATCTAAGGACTGATTTCAAGCTAATTTAACTAGTGTAGTGGTCTGATATATCGCTAGCTGATGTATGAATTAATGAAATCTATCTTTAGATGTTCTTGTTGGGATTTAATTGAAATAATTGGGAACACTGGGAGGTCTAGAATTCTGTCTCTGTCTCACTAGGATCCTTTTCAATTAATTGAACCCTTCTAAGATCCCTCAAGCTGGAGGCCGAAGCATTGAGAGTTCAAAGTCTCTCTCTGATCTCAGGTTTTCACCTTTGTGTCCAAAATCTTTAATGTTTCCTTGTCTGGAGAGTTAATATTTCAGGTCTTGGATCACAGGTTGTCCAATGGCGTGTCCTGTCCCTGGATCTGATTCCTGAAAGGTCACCTTGGAGGTTTCCTTGTTTTCACCTTCTTTCTTACCTTCTCCTACCACACAATCATCTTTAAGATCCACTGTTTTAGATGACTAGCCCAACTGAAAGCCTGCATATTGAATAGCAAGTAAACCCTTTCCTAACTCCATTTTCCCAATGGTCTTGAGTGTTCTCTGAATTTATCTCCCATTTTCCTAAATTCCTCTTTGCTCAGCCTTGTCTCATTTTGAGCCCTTCTTTCCAGTTTCCCAACAACCAAACAAGCATCGAACAACCAAACCTTGTGCCCATAACTAGCCAAAAATCTTAACTTTTGAACTTCAAAGACATATACCTTTGACAATCATAGAGAGATCCCTCTCTGGACCCAGGAGGGCTAGATCCTAAGGTCTGAAAGTGGTTCTGATGTTGTCTCATCTTTTGGTCTTGCCAATTTGGCCAAAACATGGGAACCCCAACATAGTGGCGACTCCGCTGGGGACCTGAGTGCATTTCACCTTAAAGATTCTTAGGAACTCAAAGGACCCAGAATCTCTGGTTATATTGGTATCTCATTGCTGATGGTGGACAACAGCCTGCTCCAAACCATCAACTCATCCACCTGGCGACTCCACACTCCATAACTCCCAAAAGACCAAATGACTCCACTGGTAGAAGACTCTGAACTGGTTGAGAAGATGCGGTGACCATCTTTGTATGAACATGGATCCAGACATGGACAAAAATAAAAAAATAGATACTTTGTATGATCAATTAAATGGGATAGTAGACATGTTTGGTAAAGTGCTGGAGATGTATATGGCTAGTATGAATGAAAATGATGATTATTTAGAGCAGCCCATGCCTTCTTCAGAACGAGAACAAACTCAAGACCGAGGAAATGAGAAAGACATGTATGATGCTCAAGAATATATAGAAGATGAAGAGGAAAGTGATTGGGAACTTCCTGATTGCTTACCTATGTCTTGTGTTACGCTGACTAGAGAATATCAGGACCTAATAGCAAAAGCTAATAGGGAGCGCTGCTTTGAGGAAATAAGAGACCACATGGAAGATGCAGAATTTGATGTGGAAGAAGAAACAACTCATGAGCCTTGTAGCCCAACCGAGTATCATCATGATCGTGAGGACTTGTTTGAAGCAGAAAGAAATCAAGAAACATCAGAAGATCCTCAAGATTTCCCTGCAAGCACAACTGAAGATATTCTAGAAGAGATTCAAGAAGACATCCTGCCTCCAAATCAGCTAGTACAAGAAACAAAGAACTGCTATACTTCTGCTCAAAGAACCACAAGAAAATATTCTCCTTTGACAGAAGAAGAGATTGATCAGATATTAAATCAGCAGTCCACCTCTGAGGTCTTTTATAGAACACACACTCCTTCTCATTGATTTCCTGAGTTTGATTGTACAGATCTAGAAAGCTCCTCTGTAAATGAGTGTGAAGAAAAACCTGCTGATAATCCAATATGTTCATTTGGCAGTATTGCTTATATTCATGATTTTCCTATTGTTGATCTATCTGATGATGATGTTTTCCAAACCGAAGATGATCTCGCAAGGTCATCATTAGTAGATTTATGGGAGGATGATCAATTCCCTTTACTTCTAGAAAGTGATGAGCCAATGCAGGTTATTTATGATACTGATGGGGAGAGCTACGACAATATAATAGCAGATGAAGATTCCTTGAATCTTCACTCTGCTTTACCACAGATCATCAGTGGGATTGGAAATCGACAACTTTCCTTTTCAGAAGATGAGGAGGTAAGCAAAGAAGAAATTTCCAAGCAGATTGAAATTAAGGGGCTCTCTCTTGAAAAGGAGAAAGAAAAGGAACATACCCCTGCTCAAGAATGCATAGATATTTGCACAAAGCTCAACACATCAGAGCAGAATATATCATAGCTCCAAGAGGACAGCACTACCATATATGATGAGTCCTCCAGTTCAGGAAATGAAGAAGATGAGGGAGATTCTCTTTCTCAAGAGAGTCTTATTCTTGATCTAGTGGAAGAGGAAGAAATCCTAGTTGAAATCATCCTGCCAACTCTTTACAACCAGGTATCGTTTCATGATCCTTATGTTCATTTCCTGCAAACATTTGAAGAAGGATCAAAGGTCTTTTTGAGCAGCAAGTTGTAGACAGCAAGAAAAATTTTTGTAACTGCTTTTGTGGAACAAAAGGAGTGGGAGAAACACTACCTATCCAGCATGCTCAAAGAGTTGAGCAAGAAAGACCAGTCATGGGATCACTTGATGGACTGGTTGCATTGGAAGACAATGTTTGTAAGCTAGACTTGTAAATAGTCCAGTTAGAGTAGGGTAGGTAGGAAAATCTCAATAAAGCTCAGCTGTGAGCATGTAGTTAGTTGTTTTAATCTCTGAAAAGTCCAGCAAGCCAGACAGTCTAATCCTGGCTTGAATTTTTTTTCAACTTCTGTCTTAGAATGTAGAGAAGAAATCTGCTAGACAGTTTAATCCTAGCAGATAGTGGTTTAGGTAGAGAAACTATGAGGCCAACAATCTAATCTAGTCTCATGGAGTAATAAGGGTAGAAGTAGAATAGGTTTACTTTCCTATTTGTAAAAAATTGATGATGTAAAGGGTCTGCTAGTCCAAATGCACCCAGAAGGAAAAAAGTTAGGACTATAGTATGGGTAGGTAGTTGTTTGGGAGAATTTTACTGCTGATGTAATGTCTTCATGATTTGTGGCAGCTGATCCAAGAGAAGAAAAGAACAAGTCAATAACCAGGCATCTAGCCTACACCAAAGATCATTTTCTGAATTCTTGACTCCTTCAAGAAGAAGCCATCCCCATGTGGAGCCACTGTTAGCCCCCTATAAATTTTGACAAGCAAACAGGGGGCTAAAATGTTTTTGAGCCTTCAAGGAATGCATTTCCTCTGAAAAAACATCATCCTTGAAGCCTCCTTGTGCCTTTTATCCTTTGATAAAATCCCCTCTACTGATTCCCATTATAAAGCCTCTCTGTTTGTGAAGAATGCCCAAAAGCCTCCATTTCCCTTATTTTATCCCCATTAAAACCTCTGTTTCTAAACTTTTTTTTCCCTCCCTTAATTCCTCATTAGCCCTCTAAATCATCCCAAATTCCCTTTTAAACCCTTCAAATGCCCTTTGTTTGGTTTAATAAACCCTTTTCCTCTCTACCGTTACCCCTTTTTTGGCCTTAAAATACACTAATTAAGCCAAAAACCCACTTTCTACCTTATAATAGGCCTAAGCCCCTTTCGGCTGAGCCCCTTAACCACTTCCCCACATGACCCGGGTGCTAAACCAAGCGCTAGTCGTTAAGCACTTATTGCAATCGGAGAATTGGAGCAGGCACATTCCCTTTGTAAACAGAAAATATCCGATGCGATGGTGTTTGTAGTCCGTCGGCCTTTGAAACACTCACCACCGTTGATCTGAATAGATCTAACAGTTTGCACAAAGTCTTACCGCGCCTGCCTCATCCCTTCGTAAACCCTTCGATGATGATCTCTGCCGTCGATTCACAGTTTAATCCAACGACCATCGCAATCTCGCATAATCGCTCATCGGAAACTTTTTGTTGTGTAACTCTTTGTTCCCTCCGATCGTGGTCCAACGATCCGATCCTGACCGTTGAATCCACAAGAACCAACAGTTAGGATTGAATCGCAACCCACCCATTCACCCTCCGCCATTTCCCTTCGATCAAATCTGAGTCGTTGATCCTTCGCCGATCCAACGGCCCGACGCTAATCGCATCGCGCCAGTCGCATCGCGTCCCATCCTTCTATCTCCTCGAATCGTGATCCTCCGATACGATCATGACCGTAGATCACACCTTGATCTGACGGTCCAGCGCTAATCGCAGCTCAAACCATTGGAGTTTCATCCCCTACCTTGCTCTGATGCGATTAGATCATAGCTGTTGATCTCTTAAGATCCAACGGTCCAGATCTCATCACTCCCTGCTCATTGCCTCGCCTGTCTTCCCTCCCGATTGAATCTCCACCGTTGATCTATCACTCTGATCCAATGGCCATCGCATAATCGCATCGCCGCTCCATTCACAATCACAAAGTCTTAAGGTGCCACCCCCTGTGCCCCCCGATCGCGATCCTCCGATTCAATCACAGTCGTCCGTTGATCGAGATCAACGACCCACAACACATCTCGCATCCAGTCATATTTTCTCATCAGGTTATCACAGAGCTTCATCGCTTAACCTCCATCGTTGATCTCCTCCTGAGATCCAATGGTTCATATCTCATCACCCTCCGCTCACGTTGGGTCCCACCATTTCAAATCCATTTCATATGTTTTCGTGCATTTCCCTTTGTATTTCGATTCAAAGGCCCAAACATAGTGTTTACATTAAAAAGGGAGGCCCATCATTATGACCGAACATTACACTTAATGTTTTTCATTCAAAACTCGTATTTCCACCATTTCACTGCATTTCTCCATCACTTTCCATTGCATCCACTGTTTCCATAGTTGCGCCACCGTTCCTCCGCAAACCTCCATAACAATTCTTCCGCCATCGCCCTGGATTGTTTAATTGATTTGTTTTATTGTGCAGGGTTTTTACAGAGTGGAATTTTCACTCTGCCTCTGTAATCACAGTCACCATGATTCAAACGTAGAGAGGTAATTATAGCAGCCAAGTGAAGCGTCAAAGAGTATCAGTGAGAGATTGAAGGGTCTAATGCACATTGTTGAAGATCTTAAGCCTTAATCCAGTGTTTAAAGGGAAAAGTGTACCAGATTGAAGACCGCATGATTAATATAGAAGGCTTAAAGAGGCCCAACGCACAGAAAACAATATATCAGTGTTTCACATCAGCAGAAATTTCCTCCAGAGATAGGACACAGTACCCATACTGCTTTCATTCTATATCGTGTTCCTAAGAAGATTTCCACCCTGACATAACAGTCCTATGCTACAAGAGCATTTTTTATGCAGCATGGCAGACCTCAAAGTCATTTATCTGTGTTTTTGTTTATTCACCAGAGTACTACAGAATACTACAACCAAAGTACGTCAAGAACATACTTGAAGTAAATGTCAGCCTGTTGAAGACCACTCTTTCACCCAAAGAGTACTGAAGATTAATGCATCGATATTAAAACAGAATGGGCCTCAACCCTCTTTTGCTACTTATGTTTAATGTCTCATTTAGTGTTTCATCTACCTCCTCTACCTCTCTTTCAACTATAAAACTCATGAAGAAACACAGTGTAAGGTTTTTTGTTGATTGGCTATCTGTGAAGTGCAAGTTGTTTCTCTTGAGACATGTTCTCTGTGTAAAGTTGTAAGATAGGCTGAGGAAGATGTTTTCAGACTGAATATCAAGCTATTGGTAATGTTGTACTTGAATGGTGTTGCTCTTTAATATGACAAGCACATTTCTTTGGATTCTGATTTAAAGCAGCGGTGATGTTTTTCTATCTCTGTATTTGTTTTTAACTTGTAGTTCATTTCATTTCATTTCTATTGGCTCGCATTAGAAATATGGCATAGGATTTACCCTTGTTAGGTACCCTATGTTTCTGCTCTCCTTGCCTTCAATGTTTTCTTCTGTATGTGTTATCTGAGGACTGATTTCAAGCTAATTTAACCAGTGTAGTGGTCTGATATATCGCTAGCTGATGTATGAATTAATGAAATCTATATTTAGATGTTCTTGTTGGGATTTAATTGAAAGAATTGGGAACACTGGGAGGTCTAGAATTCCATCTCTGTCTCACTAGGATCCTTTTCAATTAATTTAACCCTTCTAAGATCCCTCAAGCTGGAGGCCGAAGCATTGAGAGTTCAAAGTCTCTCTCTAATCTCAGGTTTTCACCTTTGTGTCCAAAATCTTTAATGTTTCCTTGTTTGAAGAGTTAATCTTTCAGGTCTTGGATCATAGGTTGTCCAATGGCGTGTCTTGTCCCTGGATATGATTCCTGAAAGGTCACCTTGGAGGTTTCCTTGTTTTCACCTTCTTTCTTACCTTCTCCCACCACACAATCATCTTTAAGATCCACTGTTTTAGATGACTGGCCCAACTGAAAGCCTGCATATTGAATAGCAAGTAAAACCTTTCCTGACTCCATTTGCCCAATGGTCTTGAGTGTTCTCTGAATTTATCTCCCCTTTGCCTAAATTCCTCTTTGCTCAGCCTTGTCTCATTTTGAGCCCTTCTTTCCAGTTTCCCAACAACCAAACAAGAATCAAACAACCAAACCTTGTGCCCATAACTAGCCTAATATCTTAACTTTTGAACTTCAAAGACATATACCTTTGACAATCATAGAGAGATCCCTCTCTGGACCCAGGAGGGCTAGATCCTAAGGTCTGAAAGTGGTTCTGATGTTCTCTCATCTTTTGGTCTTTCCAATCTGGCCAAAACATGGGATCCCCAACATAATGGCGACTCCGTTGGGGACCTGAATCACCTTAAAGATTCTTAGGCACTCAAAGGACCCAAAATCTCTGGTTAGATTGGTATCTCATTGCTGATGGTGGAAAACAGCCTACTCCAAACCGTCAACTCATCCACTTAGCGACTCCACACTCCATAACTCCCAAAAGACCAAATGACTCCACTGGTAGAAGAATCTGAACTGGTTGAGAAGATGCGGTGACCATCTTTGTATGAACATGGATCTAGACATGGACAAAAATAAAAAACTAGATACTTTGTATGATCAATTAAATGGGATAGAAGACATGTTTGGTAAAGTGCTGGAGATGTATATGGCTAGTATGAATGCAAATGATGATTATTTAGAGCAGCCCATGCCTTCTTCAGAACGAGAACAAATTCAAGACCGAGGAAATGAGAAAGACATGTATGATGCTCAAGATTCTATAGAAGACGAAGAGGAAAGTGATCGGGAACTGCCTGACTTCTTACCTATGTTTTGTGTTACGCTGACTAGAGAATATCAGGACCTAATAGCAAAAGCTAATAGGGAGCGCTACTTTGAGGAAACAAGAGACCACATAGAAGATGCAGAATCTGATGTGGAAGAAGAAACAACTCATGAGCCTTGTAGCCCAACCGAGTATCATCATGATCGTGAGGACTTGTTCGAAGTAGAAAGAGATCAAGAAACATTCGAAGATCCTCAAGATTTCCCTGCAAGCGCAACTGAAGATATTCTAGAAGAGATTCAAGAAGACATCCTACCTCCAAATCAGCTAGTACAAGAAACAGAGAACTGCTATACTTTTGCTCAAAGAACCACAAGAAAATATTCTCCTTTGATAGAAGAAGAGATTGATCAGATATTAAATCAGCAGTCCACCTCTGAGGTCTTTTATAGAACACAAACTCCTTCTCATTCATTTCCTGAGTTTGATTGTACAAATCCAGAAAGCTCCTCTGTAAATTAGGGTGAAGAAAAACCTGCTGATAATCCAATATGTTCAGTTGGAAGTATTGCTTACATTCATGATTTTCCTATTGCTGATCTATCTGATGATGATGTTTTCCAAATCGAAGATGATCTCGCAGGGTCATCATTAGTATATTTATGGGAGGATGATCAATTCCCTTTACTTCTAGAAAGTAATGAGCCAATGCAGGTTATTTATGATACAGATGGGGAGAGCTACGACAGTATAATAGCAGATGAAGATTCCTTGAATATTCACTCTGCTTTACCATAGATCATCAGTGGGACTGGAAATCAGCAGCTTTCCTTTTTAGAAGATGAGGAGGTAAGCAAAGAAGAAATTTATGAGCAAATTGAAATTAAGGGGCTCTCTCTTGAAAAGGAGAAAGCAAAGGAACATACCCCTTCTCAAGAATGCATAGATCTTTGCACAGAGCTCAACACATCATAGCAGAATATATCAGAGCTCCAAGAGGACAGCACTGCCATATATGATGAGTCCTCCAATTCAGGAAATGAAGAAGATGAGGGAGATTTTGTTTCTCAAGAGAGTCTTATTCTTGATCTAGTGGAAGAGGAAGAAATCCTGGTTGAAATCATCCTGCCAACTCTTTGCAACCAGGTATCATTTCATGATCCTTATGTTCATTTCCTGCAAACATTTGAAGAAGGATCAAAGGTCTTGTTGAGCATCAAGTTGTAGACAGCAAGAAATTTTTTTGTAACTGCTTTTGTGGAACAAAAGGAGTGGGAGCACTACCTATCCAGCACGCTCAAAGAGTTGAGCAAGAAAGACTAGTCATGGGATCACATGATGGACTGGTTGCATTGGAAGACAGTGTTTGTAAGCTAGACTTGTAAATAGTCCAGTTAGAGTAGGGTAGGTAGGAAAAGCTCAATAAAGCTCAGCTGTGAGCATGTAGTTAGTTTTTTTAATCTCTGCAAAGTCTAGCAAGCCAAACAGTCTAATCCTGGCTTGACTGTTTTTTCAACTTCTGTCTTAGAATGTAGAGAAGAAATCTGCTAGACGGTTTAATCCTAGCAGATAGTGGTTTAGGTAGAGAAAATATGAGGCCAAAAGTCTAATCTAGTTTCATGGAGTAATAAGGGTAGAAGTAGAATAGGTTTACTTTCCTGTTTCTAAAAAATTGATGATGTAAAGGGTCTAGTAGTCCAAATTCACCCAGAAGGAAAAATGTTAAGACTATAGTATGGGTAGGTAGTTGTTTGGGAAAATTTTACTGCTGATGTAATGTCTTCATGATTTGTTGCAGCTGATCCAAGAGAAGAAAAGAATGATTCAAGTACTAGGCATCTGGCCTACACCAAAGATCATTTTCTGAATTCTTGACTCCTTCAAGAAGAAGCCATCCCCATGTGGAGCCATTGTTAGCCCCCTATAAATTTTGACAAGCAAACAAGGGCTAAAATGTTTTTGAGCCTTCAAGGAATGCATTTCCTCTGAAAACACATCATCCTTGAAGCCTCCTTGTGCCTTTTGTCCTTTGATAAAATCCCCTCTGCTGATTCCCATTATAAAGCCTCTCTATTTGTGAAGAATGCCAAAAAGCCTCCATTTCCCTTATTTTATCCCCATTAAAACCTCTGTTTCTAACCTTTTTTTTCCCTCACTTAATTCCTCATTAGCCCTCTAAATCATCCCAAATTCCCTTTTAAACCCTTCAAATTCCCTTTTTTTGGTTTAATAAACCCTTTTCCTCTCTACTGTTACCCCCTTTTTGGCCTTAAAATACACTAATTAAGCCAAAAACCCACTTTCTACCTTATAATAGGCCTAAGCCCCTTTTGGCTGAGCCCCTTAACCACTTCCCCACATGACCTGGGCGTTAAAACCAACCGCTAGTCGTTAAGCGCTTATCACAATCGGAGAATTGGAGCAGGCGCATTCCCTTTATAAACATAAAATCTCCGATGCGATGGTGTTTGTAGTCTGTCGGCCTTTGAAACACTCACCACCGTTAATCTAAATAGATCTAACGGAATGCGCAAAGTCTTACCGCGCCCGCCTCATCCCTTCGTAAACCCTTCGATGATGATCTCCACCGTCGATTCACAGTTTAATCCAACGGCCATCGCAATCTCGCATAATCACTCATCGGAAACTTTTTGTTGTGTAACTCTTTGTTCCCTCCGATCGTGGTCCAGCGATCCGATCCTGACCGTTGAATCCACAAGAACCAACGGTCAGGATTGAATCGCAACCTGCCCATTCACCCTCTGCCATTTCCCTCTGATCAAATTTGAGTTGTTGATCCTTCGCCGATCTGACGGCTCGACGCTAATCACATCGTGCTAGCCGCATCGCGTCCCCTCCTTCTATCTCCCCGAATCGCGATCCTCCAATTCGATCGTGACAATAGATCACACCTCGATCTGACGGTCCAGCGCTAATCGCAGCTCAAACCATCGGAGTTTTGTCCCCTGCCTTGCTCTGATGCGATTAGATCGCAGCCGTTGATCTCTTAAGATCCAACGGTCTAGATCTCATCGCTCCCTGCTCATTGCCCCACCTGTCTTCCCTCTCGATTGAATCTCCACCGTTTATCTATCACTCTGATCCAACGGCCATCACATAATCGCATCGCCGCTCCAATCGCAATCGCAAAGTCTTAAGGTGCCACCCCCTATGCCCCCCAATCGCGATCCTTCGATTCAATCACAGTCCTCCGTTGATCGAGATCAATGACCCACAACGCATCTCGCATCCAGTCATATTTTCTCATCAGGTTATCACAGAGATTCATCGCTTAACCTCTGCCATTGATCTCCTCCTGAGATCCAACGGTTCATATCTCATCGCCCTCCGCTCACGCCGGGTCCCACCATTTTAAATCCATTTCATATATTTTCGTGCATTTCCCTTTGTATTTCGATTCAAAGGCCCAAACCTAATGTTTACATTAAAAAGGGAGGCCCATCATTACGCCCGAACATTACACTTAATGTTTTTCATTCAAAAGTCGTATTTCCACCATTTCACTGCATTTCTCCATCACTTTGCATTGCATCCACTGTTTCCACAGTTGCGCCATCGTTCCTCTGCAGGCCTCCATAGCAATTCTTCCGCCACCACCCTGGATTGTTTAATTGATTTGTTTTATTGTGCAGGGTTTTTACAAAGTGGAATTTTCACTCTACCTCCGTAATCACAGTCACCGTGATTCAAAACGCAGAGAGGTCATTATAGCAGCCAAGTGAAGCGGCAAAGAGTATCAGTGAGGGATTAAAGGGTCTAATGCACATTGTTGAAGATCTTAAGCCTTAATCCAATGTTTAAAGGGAAAATTGTACCAGATTGAAGACCGAATGATTAATACAGAAGGCCTAAAGAGGCCCAACGTGCAGAAAACAATATATCAGTGTTACACATCAGCAAAAATTTCCTCTCGAGAAAGGACACAGTACCCATACTGCTTTCATTCTATACCGTGTTCCTGAAAATATTTCCACCCTGAAAGAACAGTCCTATGCTACCTGAGCATTTTTTATGCAGCATGGCAGACCTCAAAGTCATTTATCTGCCTTTTTGTTTATTCACCAGAGTACTACAGAATACTACAACCAAAGTACGTGAAGAACATACCTGAAGTAAATGTCAGCCTGTTGAAGACCACTCTTTCACCCAAAGAGTACTAAAGATTAATGCATCGATATTAAAACAGAATGGGCCTCAGCCCTCTTCTGCTACTTCTATTTAATGTCTCATTTACTGTTTCATCTACCTCCTCTGCCTCTCTTTCAGCTATAAAACTCATGAAGAAACACAGTGTAAGGTTTGTTGTTGATCGACTATCTGCGAAGTGGAAGCTGTTTCTCTTGAGACATGTTCTCTGTGTAAAGTTGTAAGATAGGCTGAGGAAGATGTTTTCAGACTGAATATCAAGCTATTAGTAATGTTGTACTTGACTGGTGTTGCTCTTTAATATGACAAGCACATTTCTTTGGATCCTGATTTAAAGCAGCAGTGATGTTTTTCTATCTCTGTATTTGTTTTTAACTTGTAGTTCATTTCATTTCATTTCTACTGGCTTGCATCAGAAATATGGCATAGGATTTACCCTTGTTAGGTACCCTATGTTTCTGCTCTCCTTGCCTTCAATGTTTTCTGCTATATGTGTTATCTGAGGACTGATTTCAAGCTAATTTAACTAGTGTAGTGGTCTGATATATCGCTAGCTGATGTATGAATTAATGAAATCTATCTTTAGATGTTCTTGTTGGGATTTAGTTGAAAGAATTGGGAAAACTTGGAGGTCTAGAATTCCATCTCTGTCTCACTAGGATCCTTTTCAATTAATTGAACCCTTCTAAGATCCCTCAAGCTAGAGGCCGAAGCATTGAGAGTTCAAAGTCTCTCTTTGATCTCAGGTTTTCACCTTTGTGTCCAAAATATTTAATGTTTCCTTGTCTGAAGAGTTAATCTTTCAGGTCTTGGATCACAGGTTGTCCAATGGCGTGTCTTGTCCCTGGATCTGATTCCTGAAAGGTCACCTTGGAGGTTTCCTTGTTTTCACCTTCTTTCTTACCTTCTCCCACCACACAATCATCTTTAAGATCCACTATTTTAGATGACTTGCCCAACTGAAAGCCTGCATATTGAATAGCAAGTAAACCCTTTCCTGACTCCATTTGCCCAATGGTCTTGAGTGTTCTCTAAATTTATCTCCCCTTTGCCTAAATTCCTCTTTGCTCAACGTTGTCTCATTTTGAGCCCTTCTTTCCAGTTTCCCAACAACCAAACAAGCATCAAACAACCAAACCTTGTGCCCATAACTAGCCTAATATCTTAAATTTTAAACTTCAAAGAAATATACCTTTGAAAATCATAGAGAGATCCCTCTCTGGACCTAGGAGGGCTAGATCCTAAGGTCTGAAAGTGGTTCTGATGTTGTCTCATCTTTTGGTCTTGCCAATCTGGCCAAAACATGGGAACCCTAATAGATTTCATTCCAAAAGGCTTGTATAATAGATCCACTGCAAAAAACAACTATCCAACCAAAGAAAATACTAAAGTGGGTCTACTTATAGAAAATATGAACAATGACACCTCATGGGGTCTAAATCCCACCCAAAATTCATCATAAATACATGAGATGAGTCACTTCCTAAAATCTATGGAGGTTAGAAACCATTTCCTCAAATTTTGCTATAGACTAGGAATGTGTGTCCCCCACATTAAATTACATATTTCCTCATGATAAGAGGAAAAAAACAACTAAATTACTCCAATGCCAGCTCAAAGGACAAAAAAACCCTCAATTTTTTTACCTTTTCTAGGCTTGACAAGTGCCTTGAGGAATCCTATGCAGATGTGTAACAATTTTTGACAGATGTGTAACACATTTTTACAGACGCATAAATCTTTTTTGAAGCTGATTTTTAGGGACTTTTAGGACTAAAAATCCAAATATTAAAGATAGGTAACTGGCCCCGTGTGTCTAGTTTCCATAAAATCTTGAATTTTGAAAAATGACCCATAGGAAGGCCTCCAAAATTTCATTCTCCCAAGGTTACTCCAAATGCATAACAGACCGTAAAATAGTGGTAGAAGCATAGAAAATTGGTGGTTTTTTGGCTTTTTCTGTTGAAAATGCAACAAGATGATGGAGCTTAGTGAAATGAAGTTGCCTTCACTAAGTGGGCCCGCAGGCTATTTTTGGCGCAAAGTCTATTTTTAGACTATGTCTACTTTTAGACATATGGATCATGGTCTATGAGTTGCAGGATGCTATTTATGGATGATTGGTCGAGTTGGTAAAAATATATGGACCTTTATTTTTAGACATTGGGCGGTTTCTATTTTTAGACTGCCGGGCTAAAAATAGAACAGTCAAATATTATTAACCCTTAATAATATTTAGACTATAAACATTATCTTATCCTCTTGGAGCACTTCAGTTTGATGCTTGGATGTAGCACATGCAGCTGACAGAAGGAAATACGCTTTTCCTAGGGTTTAGTTGGGCTATTGCATGGTTGACTTCAGTTAGAACTCATGTGACGGAGTTTGGTGGAGTTGATGAGACAGTTGGTGGAGTTGTGTTCTGTTTAACTTAGTTGAACTAGTTGTATTTAGTCTAACTGGAAAATACACTAGTGATGAGTGGTGTGAATTAATTATTAATTAATTCACTAATTATTAACTCATAAATCAACTAAAGAACACATCAATTAACTGCAATGCATGGACAGTTCAGTGGAGACCAGTGTTAGAGGTGGGTGAAAGGGTGAGTGTGACTATCAGTTGTGACTATACCTGTGCATGAGATTTGCACACACATTGATGGAGATTGCCAATGAGGATTGTGCAGTACAAGCTAGGGGATTCGAACTTGGATCTCATTCATTCACATCTTGGATTGCGCAGTAGAGGCAGGCAGACTTGTGGAGGAGATTTGAACCTGTGACTTGTTCATATTTCGTGCTAGTTTTGTGTGTAGCATTGAGATAGTGCTGAGAGTTGTGAGAGATTTATGCTATGTATTGTTACATGTTCTCTATCATTATAATATACAGATAGTTGGGGGTTTTCAGCTATTGCTTTCCCCATTACATACTGTGTTGATATGAGTGCTTGATTATGTTTTAATGAGCGCATGCGATTGCTTTCTATTTCCGCATATTGATGATCAATTGTAGAAGAGGTTATGTATTATGCATGAAGCTTAAATAGTGTGTAATCAAGATAATCTCGGTGAATAATTCAGCTATTATTCAAATTTCTACATGGTATCGGAGCGAGAATTGATCATCGGATCTATTACAATGATTACAATTTATTTCGGTAGACAGAGTCTATAAGTGGGCCAGGTAGCCTCTGGATCCATCCTTTCTCTAAAAGGTGATATATCCAGTAAATGCCCCTACAGTCGATATCTGTGCTAGAAATGCTTTTTTCTCACAGATCGGAAGCGGTTGAGTTTTGAGCTGGTGGAATTCAAATTTGCTGCAGAATTTGGAATTCGAATTTGCAACAGTTTTCTTGGTGCCAGAGTTGAAATGTCTTTCAACGGATTGCGACTAGAGTATGCCCTTGACGGAAGTTCGAATTATGTTGCATGGAAGGACAGAATGGAGGCGGTATTAGATGATAACGGGCTGAAGGAGTTCATAGATGCTGAGATCCAAAAGCCTACTGATGCTGCTCAAGTTGAGGCTTGGAAAAAGAAGATGGCGAAATGTCGAAGGATTCTGTTGGAGGGCGTGAAGGATCACATTGTATCCATCCTGCATGGAAAATCTTCTCCATACTTGATGTGGAAAGCGTTGATAGATCTATTCCAAAGCAAGAGCGACCAGAGGAAGTTGGTGCTCAAGGATAAACTCAGAAATATTAAGATGGAGAAAGGCGACAGTATCGCCAAGTACCTCACGAAGTTCACCCAATGCAGGGATGAGCTGGGAAGTGTGGGGGTGACTGTCGATGATGAGAACTTGGTGGACCTGGCTCTCCTTGGTCTTCCGAAGAGTTGGCATTCCTATCAGGACTCTGTCAATGGTCGGGAGAAATTGCCGGGATGGGAGCGGCACCGTCGGATCTCCGTACGAAGGAGATAAGGCGGACTACCGGGGACGGATCTTCATCAAAGGTATGCGATGAAGAAAATTGCACTTTGGCTGCCAAAGCAAAGAAGGGGAAGAGCAAGAAAGCTTCCCCGATCGGTGCGAAAGGCAAAGAAGCAGGACATGTTCAAGGTGAAGTGTACACCAGCATACGCAACACGGACATTATGCCCATGGTGTCCGCAAAGAAGAAAAGCTAAGAAAATTTCTTTGGATCTACAACGGGAGAGGCCTTGGCCTCCCGGTTTGAGGCCGGATTTTTCAGCATTCGCATGCTTGGTCTCAAGTGTGATGGGATCAGTTTGGTTCTTGGACAGTGGTGCATCTTTTCACATGACTGGAGATCGAGATTTGTTTTCTGATCTGGATGAGAAAGATCTTGGAGTGCACATCGAGATGGGCGATGATGGTAGATACAGTGCGACCGGTATCGGTACCATTTTCTTTTAGAGGGAGTCTGGATAACCCTTCGTATTGAAGGAAGTGATGCATGTTCCAGGATTGAAGAAGAATCTTATCTCTGTGGCGATGTTAGAAGACAAGGGGTATGATGTTGTCTTCAGCGAGGAAAAGGCTTTCCTGCGCAGTAAGACAACTGGAGAAACCCAGAAGATAGGGGTTCGAATCAAGAACCTTTATCAATTGCAAGTAGATGGCTGCGCAGCAATGGCATGCAAGGCAGAAGGAGTGGTGAGCCGAGATGATGGCGAGCTGTGGCACTGGAGATTGGGCCACCTTCACCATGGAGCTTTGAAGATACTGGAGCAGATTTCTACTGGGCTTCCTAAGGGCACTCTTGCACAGTCAGATCAGTGCAAGGGGTGTACCTTGGGAAAATTTGTGAATGCCACCTTTCACGAGAAGGATAGTCGTGCCACGACGATCCTTGAGAATTCACACAGACGTGTGTGGACCTTTCTGAGTAGCTTCGACAGCAAAGCACAGGTACTATGTGATCTTTGTTGATGATTATTCTCGGAAGTGCTGGATCTTCTTCATGCAGAAGAAGAGCGAGACATACTCAAAGTTCTATGAGTTTAAGGCACTGGTTGAGAAGGAATCGGGAAGCATGTGAAGGCTCTTAGGAGCGACAATGGTGGTGATTTCATCTCTGGCGAATTCAAGGACTTTTGCAACGCAGAAGGAATTTGGAGAGAGCTCATAGCACCCCATAACCCACAGCAGAACGGGGTTGCTGAGCGGAAGAACAGAGCGACCGTGGGTGCTGCACGGGCGATGTTGCATAATCAAGGCCTACACATTCACTTGTGGGCAGAGGCATGCAATACTACAGTATATGTGCAGAACCATTGTCCTCACAAGATACTTGGCATGAGTACACCGAAGGAGGCGTTTTCTGGCAAGAGGCCTAATATTTCCCATTTGAGGATTTTTGGTTCACTTGTCTACATGCATGTGATGAAGGATGCCAGGAAGAAGCTGGAGCCGACCGCAGAGGTTGGGATATTTGTGGGGTACACTGATACACCCCACAACTATCGTGTGTATTTTCCAGACAGTCGCAAGACTATTTGTACGGCAGGATGTCAAATTTCGGGAGGAGAAAGCCATGAAGTGTTCGCTTGAGAGTGAGCCACACGTGCATGGGAGCCACACGTGCATGCGGATGAGGAGCTATTAGTTCCTAAGGATGAGCTTCGGGATGTGGATCAACCACAAGAGGAAGTTCATGGAGTGGAAGAGACCACTCATGCAACGCCAACCATCATAGGGCGCAAGCGCACTACGAGTTGAGCGGCGGCTCGAAGATGCGAGAGAAGGTTGTAGGACCACCTATAGCACGGCGCAGACAAGAGACGATCCTTGGTTGGTACCTTTGGATACATAGCTCTTGTGAGCCAAATGTGTCGTGACGGAGCCATCCTCTTTCGAGGAAGCTGTGGAGGAACCCGCATGGGTTGATGCCATGATCGAAGAATATGATTCGATCATCAGGAACAGTGCATGGGAGATTGTCCCAAGACCGGTGGGGAAATCAGTGGTGGGTTCGCGATGGATCTACAAAGTGAAGCAGGCGGCTGACGGGAGTGTGGAGAAGTACAAGGCAAGATTTTTTGCCCGTGGCTTCTCACAGATCGAGGGGATCGATTATGAGGAGACCTTTGCACCTATCGCAAGGTACTCTTCCATACGGACGATCCTAACTCTCTCAGCGCAGATGGGGTGGCACATCCATCGGATGGATGTGAAGACTATGTTCCTCAACGGAGTCATTGAGGAGGAGGTGTACATAGAGCAGCCCGAAGGTTTCGAGATCTTCAGCAGTGAGTCGCATGTGTGCAGACTCAAGAGAGCACTGTACGGGTTGAAGCAAGCACCTCGTGCTTGGTACACATGGATAGACAGTTATTTCACCGGACTTGGATTCTCCAAGAGTGAGGCGGATCCTAACCTGTACCAGATTGTGGTGGAGTGTAAGTTTCTGATCATTGTACTGTATGTAGATGATTTGATTTTGACGGGTGATGAGTTGTTGATACTTTCATGCAGGGAGGATCTTGCTAGAGAGTTTGAGATGAAGGACTTGGGCCTCCTTCATTATTTCCTGGGATTGGAAATTTGGCAGCGCAGTGATGGACTATTTTTTTCTTAGGGTAAGTATGCCCGGAGATACTAGAGAAGTTCAACATGCATGGCTGCAAGCCTGTTGATGCTCCTCTTCCTGGAGGTTGGAGGAAGGAGGATGCTACTTCGGTGGAGGTAGTGGATGCCAGCATTTATCGACGATTGGTGGGGTCGCTTGTGTCCCCCGAGGGTCAATACATGACCCGATATATGCTATCTTGTTAACGACTTTCGCAAGCTATGGTTAAGCCTACCAAGCTCTTCTGGAAGGCATGCAAGCATTTATTGTGTTATCTTAGAGGCACATCGGGATATGGCTTGTGGTACAGACATGAGGATGAGGTGAAGCTTTGTGGCTTCATGGATGCAAATTGGGCAGGGAGCCCAACGGATAGAAAGAGCACATCTGGAGGGATCTTCACTATTAGGTCGACAGTAGTTTCTTGGTACAACAGGAAGTAGAGATCTGTGGCACTCAGTTCAGCAGAGGCTGAGTATATGGCAGCAAGCTTGGCTGCATGCGAGGCCATATGGATGAGGAAGATTCTGGTCGGGTTGTTCGGGTCACATTTGGAGCCTACATTGATTTATTGTGATAACCAGAGTTGCATTAAACTCTCAGCTAATCCGGTATTTCATGATAGATCCAAACACATCGACATCGGTACCATCATATCGAGAGATTGTGTGCGGCGGAGAATCATGTTACTTTCATATATTCCCACGGAGGATCGGGATACCGACATCCTGACGAAGGCGCTCACCAGGAGAAAATTTGAATACCATAGAGGTAGGATAGGGGTTGCGGATAATCCATATCTTGTTGAGAGGGAGTGTTTAAAATGCAACAAGATGATGGAGCTTAGTGAAATGAAGTCGCCTTCACTAAGTGGGCCCGCAGGCTATTTTTGGTGCAAAGTCTATTTTTAGACTATGTCTATTTTTAGACATATGGATCATGGTCTATGAGTTGCAGGATGCTATTTATGGATGATTGGTTGAGTTGGTAAAAATAGATGGACCTCTATTTTTAGACATTGGGTGGAATCTATTTTTAGACTGCCGGGCTAAAAATAGAACAGTCAAATATTATTAACCCTTAATAATATTTAGACTATAAACATTATCTTATCCTCTTGGAGCACTTCAGTTTGATGCTTGGATGTGGCACATGCAGCTGACAGAAGGAAATACGCTTTTCCTAAGGGTTAGTTGAGCTATTGCATGGTTGACTTCAGTTAGAACTCATGTGGAAAAGTTTGGTGGAGTTGATGAGACAGTTGGTGGAGTTGTGTTCGGTTTAACTTAGTTGAACTAGTTATATTTAGTCTAACTGACAAATACACTAGTGATGAGTGGTGTGAATTAATTATTAATTAATTCACTAATTATGTACTCATAAATCAACTAAAGAACACATCAGTTAACTGCAATGCATGGACAGTTCAGTGGAGACCAGTGTTAGAGGTGGGTGAAAGGGTGAGTGTGACTATCAGTTGTGACTATACCTGTGCATGAGATTTGCACACACATTGATGGAGATTGCCAATGAGGATTGTGCAGTCCAATCTAGGGTATTCGAACTTGGATCTCATTCATTCACATCTTGGATTGCGCAGTAGAGGCAGGAAGACTTGTGGAGGAGATTTGAACCTGTGACTTGTTCATCTTCCGTGCTAGTTTTGTGTGTAGCATTGAGATAGTGCTGAGAGCTGTGAGAGCTTTGTGCTATGTATTGTTACATGTTCTCTATCATTATAATATATAGATAGTTGGGGGTTTTCAGCTATTGCTTTCCCCATTACATACTGTGTTGATATGAGTGCTTGATTATGTTTTAATGAGCGCATGCTACTGCTTTCTATTTCCGCATATTGATGATCAATTGTAGAAGAGGTTATGTATTATGCATGAAGATTAAATAGTGTGTAATCAGGATAATATCGGTGAATAATTCAGCTATTATTCAAATTTCTACATTTTCTTCCAAACTAGAGCTTGTCATGCAACAAGGGTTCCTAATCAGGGATGTACTCATTAAAATGCATCCATCCATGTAGGACATTCATAATTTATATTCCCCAGTAAAAAGCGTAACCACTTGGTGCTATGCATCTATGGAGGTAGAATTTCCAGATTTTCAAAACATTTTTTGCAAAACTAGGGCTTAAATATGGATCAATATCTCTCAAAACATAACTGTTTCTTCTAAATTGATAGAATTTTTTGTTATTTGGCCTATTATGAACATAAATCTCCTCCATTTTTCCAAAATAATTTTCCATTTTCTCAGAATCCAAGTTTTAATTTTATCTCTTAACATTTGCAATATTCCTCCCTCATAAGGAACTTGATCTAAGTATCACTAGGGCACGAGCTCTGGAAAATTTTTCTAATATGCGAGGTCCCATCCCTCCATTTTCAGCATTGGAACTTTGGCGAACATATCGCCTTCCATCAGCACATTCTTTGGGATTAATGGCATATTGATGAATGCACGCACTTTGTCTAGGTCCTTTGGGACCTTCATCGAAGCTTTGTGCGGTGTGACATAGGTAGGAAACCTCAAGATAGGACCAAGTTCTACCACATGCTCTTCATCCATGATTGTCTCTAGAAACTCAGCCATGGGCCTCTTTTTGCACTCAACTACAGTGGAGCGTGGCTTATGGGTCTTCTCCCTCAGAGATTTTTGGGACCCTGAGGTTTGTCCCTTCTTAGTTTTAGCTGGTGTAGGGGTCTCAGTGGCCTGCACAACGGGTTCCTCTCCAATTCTGGTGGTTGTCATACTACGTGTGATTACGTGGCCTAAAACTCGATGACACAACCCCTCCTCAAACAATGGATCAAGACCATACATATACTGCAGACAGGCTAGAGAAATCAGAGAGCTCAATTCATAAAAATCACACAGAAGGAAAATGGAACTAATGTGACCCCTTCGATCATGTTTATAGCTTAGGCATGTTTTAAATGCTCCCTTGTGCATTAATGTAGCTCCATAAATGATAAAAAGACTCTAAATATGGCATAACCTGCTCATTAAATGAAACTTAGATGCTCCTCCAAATGGTAAGAATACTATCTTGTCCAGATTTACTGTTCCAACATCTATATTCTAGCACTTCTGTGACTAAGTCAAGCTCCGCGCGCAGCTTCCGCGTGCATGCATCACACCTGTTTGTGTATCCGCCATCTCTTCTGTGCAGATCCAATACTTTGGCCATATTGTCATTTATTGTGCACAGGGAGAGGGTCATCCCTATAAGGCTTCAATTGACTCTCGTTGACATACACAGGCATATTTTTGGTGCTCAACATGGCCAAGCATATCGCACCTCCGTGAGTGATACTCTTAACAATATATGGTCCTAGCCAATGCATCTTGAACTTCAACAACATGATAAAAAGTTTGGAGGATCGAAAGCACCAACTGACCCGTAAACAAAAACAGAGGCAAACCCGCGATGACATTTGCGTCACAATAAATTACGAATGTGTGCCCTTTCCTGACAGGCTCTAGACAGAAGATGAAAGTCCTCCAGGGAAACTCCCCCTTAAAAAATACCTTTGGTGTAAATATATCGATCAACAAACAAAATTGGGGGTTTTGTGTAATGAAAACATTACTGGAGTAACAAGTGCTTCACAGTAGCTAGTACATGCAACTTCGTTGAAATATAGTTAAATTGAAATAAAAGCATTGAAGAATTAAAATTGGATATGTCTCATCTTGCAATATCACGACAATTTCGTTTAGGCAAGAAAATGTAGTAGTCTTTGATGCATTTATTAGTTATTATCTTTGTTCATGCTACCATTGAATGTAGTTGTAATAATTTTGGATATAGTTGCATTTTGAAATCGGCTTGTTTCTCAAGTTAATAGTGTTCATATTTCCTATGTTAAATACGTTATGTGCTAATGGTTGGATTTGTAATTTATTGAAAATACCTAGAAAATTATTTCAATGTTTATTTTAAGTAAATATTTTTATATAACACATACCCGCACAACACAGACACACACACGTATTCAATTGGATTTAATTGCAATAGTTAAGAAGAATGATTATTATATATATACAATTAATTGATATTGGTTTTTTTATTATTATTTTTATTTAGATTTAATTCTTACTATATTAATATCATAAATAATTATTATAAGCCATATATTTAATAAAAATATAAGCACATATATACTTTATTAGGTTCGATGATTCAATGTAAACACATTTGTTAATAGTTATATATCTTGTAAAAGTGAAAAAAAAAAGAGTTGAACTTTTAGGTATTTATATTTTATTTACTTTATTAATTAAATTTGAAGAACTCCTAAAATAATTTGAAAAGTTTTTCAGTGCCATCAATAAGCAAGAAACTACCACACTAATGTCATATTAAAGTCTCAATCTAATCAATTTTCATGTATTTATAAGAAATAGTTCCATTTCTATTTGGTAGTTTCAAACTGATTGTGAATTATGAAACTTGAGATAATGTTTGAAAAACTATCAAAAAATGTTACACTCCAAAAACTAATAAAAAATTGAATCAAACTACTCCTATTTTGAAGCTTTAGATAATGTTTGAGAAACTATCCAAAAATGCTAAACTAATTGATGTTTATTAAAAAAAAAAACGCTAAAGCCAGAATTAGTGTTTATAAAAAAATCATTATATTTATATATTAATTAATACAATTATATATTGCATTTTTTATTAATATTAATTAATGTTATTATATAATGAATTTTAAAAATGATATTTTTTTGGTTTTACAATTATGTTTTGTTTATTTTCAGGGCTACATGAAAAATGATTTATCTGTTTATATAATGTGCATGGTCATGGCTATTGAGAATTTTTAAGTTGAAGGAGATATTAAATAAACTTTAATGTTTTTGTTATCAATAACATTGCAAATCTCTGGTTGCTTTGTAAAAACGTGTCACGCGCAAATATTTGATCATAGTCAATCACTTGCATCGTATTTGGGTTCTCTGCAATGATGTTCATACATTAACAGGCATCTCAATGGACTAAGTACAAAGTCTACAAAGTCCATAAAACCACTGAAACTTCATTTTTATTTTTTATTTTTTATTTTTATATTCGCAATAGATAGATCCATAAATAAGTATTGATTCACAATAGATAGATCCATAAATAAATGGATTAAATAAATAGGTACCGATTGGCAGATCACGTTTATGTATCCTCAATAGATAGATCCACAAATAAATGGATAAAAAAAAAAAAATAGCTATTGGCATATCTTGATCTTCAGTATCATCATTGCAGGATTATCATCGACAATAATATCAACCAATCAAATGCAAAAAGAAAAATTTATTTAAATAATAAAAATAAATAAATAATAAAAACGATTAAAGTTAAACTATAGTAAAAATATAAAATATAAAATTTTTAATTCAAAGTTAAATTAATGTATTGATGTGTTGTACTTGTTGCGCAACATGTATAATGTATAATTTACCTGCTGCGTGATAGATATAATAAAGGTACCAATGTTGAATTTTAGAAATTCGATACACCCTCAAGAACCAACTTTCGGAACTGATCTGGAGCATTGGAACCGAGGGTCATATTTTAATTATACTCCAATTAAAGTTGAATTGATAACCAAATTCCATTTTCAAATACAACTTAAACTATTGTTAAGATTATGTATCTAAATGATCGAGCAATGGGTTTTATTGCAATCATTTCAATTCATTTGTGGCTAACAATTCAATAAAAAAATGAATCACGTGATTTGTTGAAATTCAATGAATAGATTCTCTTTGACCTAGTGGTGGTGAGTGTGAAACTACTAGATCATGGTGTCTCCATGTGATTTGATTTACCATCGAATATATAGGATCAAAACCTAAATCTGATATGATCTAATGGCCGCACTCCTTTCTCACAATCACTAGCTAAGATCTCATGGACATATTGCCCTACCTTCTTCCTCACTTAACGTGGTGTGCTATCTCCTCATACTCATGGCATCCTTCTTGCATAATGCTAATATAATAACATGAAACCTGCCTGAATTAGAAGCACGTAAACAAATATGTCAAAGAAATTCATAAAATATTAGATGAGGTGGTTTTAATAAAATTATTATTATATTTATCTATTAAAAATAAAATATTTAATATATTATATTGGAATATCATTTTATATTTTTTAAATGAAGCTTTTTGAAATTTAATTACATAATTAATTAATAAATAATTAAATATTAATTAAATCAATAATTAATCTAACTAAATAACGTAAAAGAAAAAATAAATTAATAAAAATAAATTTATATATTTAATTAATTAAATTTATTATATATATATATATATATAGGTGGTGAAAATGACCAAACGTTGACGCATCATTTTTTCAAGCTATGCAATGGAATTAGGCGAAAACTCTGTCCTTGGAAAGCACATAGGGAGACAAAAGCAACAAAGTTGTCACACTAGAAATCAAAGAAAGTCGAGAAAACTTGAAATAAAGAAAAGTGAAACAATTCAAATGTGAAATTAACAAAATTCATATGGAGGGCCCCATAATTTCGAAAAAAATTAAGGGGGGTTGTTGAGGCCTTAACAATTGGCAACAATTTTCTCTTGTTTAAAATAATAGTTTAAATTTATCAAAGATTGAAATAAAAATTTTCAAAAGATTCCCACGCATAACAACATTTCCAAAGGTCCCACATAAGGTGAATTAAAGTAAGATAAACTCTTAAGAAATGGAAGTGCTTGAACACCCTTGTTTTGAAAATGAAATGGTATTGAGTTGCGAAGAACGGGTGGTGGAGCAAAACCATGGTAGACAACGAGTTGTCATGGTTGTGGAGAGCCGGAGAATAGGTGGCACGACATTTGCGGAAAACCAGCATAGATGGCAAGAATGAGCGACAAGGACATGCAGTGGAACTCCCAGTGATCAGGGAGATGCGGCAAACAGTAGAGCATGAAAGGAGGGAAAACTGACAGTCGCGTTGGCAAAGGAACAAATAGGAAATCAGCCAGCGTAAACAAGAGGTTGGTGCAGTAGAGAGCTGAGGAAGAGAGCCACAGGAGAGATCTATTTTGTTCGGTTCTATTATGTTCTATAATGTTGTAATCCGTCCTTCTGTAATCAACTCTGAGGAGTAATGTAACTGTCTGCTATTGATAATGAAATATACTTCTACTTGGGTTTGATGCCCTGAGTTCTGTGATAAGAATTTGGTTATGATGAATGTATTTCTCACTTTTAAACTTTAATTTTGCATCATGAATATGCTTCATGAGTAGTATCTGGTGCAAGGTAGCCAAATCTGTTTGCAGTTCCTAGTTCTATCTGTTTTGCTCTATAGTTGTGATCAGTCGATATCTGATCTGTTCCTAACCTTACTAAGGTCACGGTACATCTCGGGTGAGACTCTCTGCTCTTCGGAGTAGGGTGAAAATGTTGGCATTGTGCTAGACTACTACAAAAACCTTGTTGGCCTCTCTCCTGAACCTGGGTCTTACTTAGAGACCTTCTTTCTCGCCAACAAATGGTTCCATTTCCGAGACCTGAAATTTCATTTAGGAGCTAGATCATGGTATCACAGATCTTCGAGAGAAAAATATTGCCGAGATGCTTGTCGTTTTGAACTTGTTAAAATGGCTGTGAAACGATATCTACCCAGTATACGTTTACCCCTTTTTTGGGTTGGGATAGATTATTTACGAAAAAAGAATACCTTAGCCGATCAAGACTAAGAGGTTCTCTCAGACACAGTTTTCTACCTTTTTGGATCTGAGAAACTATTCACGAAAAGGGACTGCTGGATTTTTCTTTTCTGCTATCTTTTCAAACTCTCTAAACATGAAAAGATGCCGAGTCCTCCCTTTGTCAGACTCATTAAAACTAATTACATCAGACTCCGTCGTGATGATGTTACTCGAGTTCCTCCTTCCTAGGGCTCGTAAAATGTACTAGGTTGGATTTTTCCAAAGGAAAAACTTACATTGCAAGCATATGCTATCCCCTTCAAGCTTGCTTTCAAAAATAATTGGGGTACTCGCCGTAAATGATGGGGGAAAATGAAACCATATTGTAGTCGTGTCGGCAGTATGTCGCTCTTGAACATGGCACTTGTCTACATTCGTGTCGGGTTGGGGACATCTCATCTCATTATTTTTTTGCCTCCATTGGTTTGCATAATCTCTTTTGACCGCTCATCTGCTCTTTGCCACATCGCCATGACCTCAGATCCCTTGATGTAAAATACTACCAAATCTAGTGTCATGTTGCCGATATGTTCAAGAGAAGTTTGCCTCTGAATTTTTCAACCTCCCTCTGATTCTCTGTTGGTCTTGATTCATAAACATCATATTCCTCTGTCTCATATCGATGACGTGGGAAACATTATGGCCCACCTTTGATCGAGGTCACTTCCTGTCGACTCTAGCTCATTATCCAGGAAGTTGATCTAGAGACTCCTTTCAGGTACTTGGAGCCTGAATGCCTCAATGGTAGGTTCTTCGCATTCGACGCAAGGTCCACATCATTGGAATTCGATCAACTGACTCTGCGGGTGTTCGATGTCAAATCACTGTTCACATTCCATGGATTGTACCTTTAGTACCTTGAGAGCCATTTTCATTATTGGTGTTTTCTCTCACGTTTGTTAACAACTTTCATCATTGGCTGGTAATTAGATGATTTTCTTGTATGTTCGACTTCATCTCACATATTCGCATGCTCAAATTTGTACTTTGTGTGGGTCGAGATGGAGCACAAAACCCTGGGTTTTGTCTAATGAACTCTAGGCTGCGGGTTCTTTTTGGATTACTATGACTTATTTTATGACTCTTCTGATTGGATGGCTGAGACCATACCTGAGTCTGTTTGTTGATCCCTATTGCTGGATGGCTATGTCCATACCTCAGATCTCACTATTTATGTACTCTATTATGGATGGTTGCACCCATGCCACATGTCATGTATCAGTTGTACTTATACTTGCAAGTCTTCCGATAGCAGTTTTTGGGTCGAATGCGTTCTCATAAAGCATTTCACCCCTCCCTCTCTCTTGGACCTCATGCTTTAGGAAGCATCTGTTACACATCATTTTTTCATCTTCCCTGCAATCCCTCGCCTTGCATGTTGGAGGGTATTTCCCATGACCTGTGAGTAGTGTCATACTCTGCAAACACCTTCTTTGCCTCCTTCTACATAAGGACATTATTTCTCCTGTTGAAAATTTCCTCAGAAAGCCCACAAAAACCTATATTTTGGCCTTGGCGGGGGTAGCCAGTTCACCCCTCACACTGATGTGAGCGATGTACACTAGAGCCCGTGCCACCCAGTGCTCTGTCTATTTGTTGTGCCCACACCAGCCTTTTTGGGAATGTTTTTTAACAAATTAGAGGTGGAATTTTCCTTTAACCACCTCAGGGATGAGTCACAGCAAGTGGCTAAACTTGATAAGCCACAAATCTCTTCCTTTAGGTAGTGGTTTTTACCTCCCATGGAACATTCTTTGAAGAAAGGACTCCCCTCCATGATTATAGGGACCCTAACCTCTCCTCCTTCTTCTATATAAACAAGCCTTCTCCCTTTAAAAAAGCTAGCTAAATATATAGCCAAGACACTGAACTTGGAGAAGAGATACTATAGCTAAGTAATTGCTATAGAGAAGGTAGAACCAAGGAGAATTCCATAGAGAGAGCCCAGTCCAAATTCCCGACGAGCCTTTGTGAGATGCGCTCCGCTGGAGCCTTATTGGAGGAGACCTCAACGTCAAAGCTTGGCTGTACTCTTCCTTCCTTTCATTAATATACTCGACTATCATATTGGTTCCATCATTGTGTTATGTTTATCGATGCAATTGATTTAGTCTTCTTCGACTGACTAATAGTTATGAATGTGAAATAGTATGTTGTATTTTGTCTTTGTTTCTTGTGTATGTGCAGGTATCCAAGCGTGAGAACGAGCGGATCTTGATCTGTCGAACCAGGAGCGAGAGGTAGCCACTCTTTCCAATGACATAATAGCGTAGGACCTCCAGCAAGTTATCTATCGAGTCTCTATCCATTCGTTAACTATGGATTGATGTTATAGCATGTCTTGTTTATGGTTAGACCCACTCTAGGGCTAGTGGGATCGCCTCTTTCCACAGAGGGGATTTACCTCACCAACAGGTATAGGATTTAAAAAGAGAGAGAGATTCAGAATGAGCATATTCATGAATTCATTCATCAGAAGAGGTAAACCAAATTTATGAAAATCTTATAAAAGAAAGAACAAAAAGCAAGAATTATATTCATAGTATCATAAGATTTATCATATAGAAGCATACATGTGATTTCATAGAAGCATAAACATTCAACTTAATGGTGTTACTGAGAAAAAAAAATGCTAATAAGCGTACCACTGGACACTGAAAAAATTTGTAAATAAACTCCACAACTGCAATATCAACTATCCAACCCCTACAACGACTTGAGCTGGACTACATATAAAAAATAGAGAATATTCCACCTCATTGGGCTGAAACCTGATCCAAAATACATCATAAATGCACCATATGAGTCATTACCTATAATTTAGGGAAGTTAGAAACAATCCCCCCAAATTTAGCTAATAACTAGGAGCCTTTGTCTCCTTGAGTAATTACATGATTCCTCAATAATGAGGGGCAGATATAGACTCCCTTATCCACAAATCACCTCATAGGATTGCTATAACCTTGAAATTTGAACCAATTTTCGTTGACACTTGTCCAGAAATAATCCAAGACAAAAGCGTTGTGCCACTTACAGTAGCATTGCGCCTTTCAGTAGAAGAATCACCCACTTAGAGAGAAATTTTGGGTGACTTTAAGGCATCCTCCTGTTGACCCGAAGATTGGGCTAGTAGCCGTGGATGTCCTCTATCCATCCCAACCTTGAAAATAATAAAATACCTCATACAAGGCTTTCAAAAATTCATTTTCCCAAGCTTACTCCAGAAGCGCCCCACATAGGAAAAATCAATGGTAGAAGCATGAAAAGTAGGGTGCTTTTTGAGTTTTTCTTCAAAACTAGGAGTTTTCCTGGAAAAAAAGACTACATATGGAATTTATACTCTGAAATAAAACCAACCATTTATAGAAAACCTCATTTGTATCCTCTGAGGAAAAGTGTCGTGCAGTTGTGCGACGCTTCTGTACATCCAAAATTGTCAAAATTGTCAAAAATCTAAAATTTTCCAAACATTTTCTGCAAACATAGGGCTCAAATATGGATCAAGATCTCTCTAACCATAACTTTTTTTCAAAACTGAGAGAGGTTTTTGTTATTTGGTATGTTATGAACACACATCTGCTCCACGTTTCAAAAATACTTTCCCATTTGTTCATAATCCAAGTTTGAAATTGGTCACTAAAATTTGCAGAAGTGTAGTGTGCTCTTTGAGAGGGAGTTTGGAGGCTTTCCCAGAGGAATTTTGAGCTGCAAGTGGTATGGTTGGAAATATTAGGATGTATGCTATATAATGGAGTCATCAAGCACTTCAAACCCGTGCTCCAAACCCCTTAAAAATTGGCTTGAATAAAACATGTCGAAAAGGGAAGAAAATGACATGGAGCAACTGTATTTTGGGCATTTATCTCAAATCATAACACCTATGCATAAAATGAAGAAGGTTGTTTTCCTTTGTTCTATTATTGAAAAAAAAATATTTCACGTTTGTTAAATTCATCTTCATTACTTCAGAAAGTAAATTTGAAGTAGGATTGTCCTTGTGTGCAATGTAAACCCTAGAAAATGACCTTTTGATGAATTGTGAAGCATTGATCTCCTGCATATGAGTTGTATCATATCTGGAATGATGACCTCCATTTTTTTTCTTTATATTCTCACCTTCCATGATGTTTTTTTGCAAAAATAAACCCTAGCTTGATGTGAAGGAAGGAAATGGTAGAATCTAGGAAAACAATGGAAAATGGGGCAACAAGTTCAAGGAGGGAAATGGATGGTATAGGAGTTACGAAAAAATATGAAAAAATTAGGGGAGATAGGGGAGTGTTTTAGGAATACATTTCAAGTGAAATTCCTTGAAATGGATAAGGGAAAGAGGAGAAAAATTCCTAAACACAGAGTTGACCTAGTATGAGGATTAGGGTTTGAGTGAAAATGGGAGAAATGAGAGATATGAATGATATGTAGTGATTTGGTAATGTATATGAGTGATGTGTGAAGTTTTTTATGTGATGAAACTTTGTATTTTCCAACTGAAGTAACCAAACATCAATTAAAACAAAAACTTAGTGAAGAAAACCTAGATGAGGGAATCAACCCTTTGGTGAAGAAATTGACTTGAATGAGATGTGAGGGGCATTCAATTAATGGTTTGGAGGTCTCTAAACCTTGGAAAATGATTAATTTACCCTTTGATATATTTTTTTAGATTAAAAATAAAAAACATAGCACATTGCCAGAAGCGTATCACAACTACCAGAAGTGTAGTGCAGCTACTAGAAGCATAGCACAAAGCAATTTGGAACATTTTTTGTTGGTTGTCTTAGATATTTAGATAGCCGTGGAGTGTTGTGAGCATGAGAGAGGAGCTCTTTTGAAAACCAAAGTATTAAATGAACTCAAAAGCTTCATTTCCCTTTATAACTCACAAAATTTTCTTTTTGTCTTTAGTGAAATCAAAAGCACTTTGGGAAAAATTTCTTTTTGAAAAACTTTCATCATGTAGCATACTTCTTGAGAAAAGACAAAATTCCTTTTCTTTATTTTCCTATATTTTCTAACTCCCAATGAAGGTGATTTAACTAATGACAATGACCACTTATTTTCCTCCTTCATGACATGATTTGGACATTATGATGGCAAAACAAAAGAAACCTAGACCATGACCTAGATGGAGGTACGTTGACTGACCTATGACACTAGATTGATGATGAATGACATGAACTTGAAATTTACGATGACTATGAATGGTTGAAGGGAGTGGCTTTCAGACCTAGACAACATTCAGTGAACAAAATTTTATTTGAGAATTTGTTTGAAAGCATAAAATTTGACCAAGGACCACTACCAAATAAACCTGAAAGAGTGTATTTGATCACTGGTGACTGACAGACACTACCATTGGCTCCAGCTGGGATGGAAGCTCCTTTAGAAGGTGTTAATAACACCATATACCAGGTAGCCTCATCCATTGGGAAATGGAGTAAAAAATAAAACACTAGACACTCAAATGAATAATTGAAACAAAATCTGACTTTGACTCAAAAACTTGACTATTGACTTAAATTACTTATGGAATCAGACCATCGGGATCTTAGGGCCTTCACCTCAGGATTCAAATTTTGATGATAACCACCCACCTACTGATTATATATATACAATAATGCGATATGATCCCTCCAATGTAACCAATCCAACAAATGGCTACTTATTTGAATCATGCTCACACTTTCCTTGAGCAGGCAGAAGACACAAAAGATAGGAAAATAAAAATTTCCACTGAACATGTGCTCATAATTCATAAATACAAGAATATCCATCTTCCTAGATGGTTGCAACAAACTGGAAATAGGGTCTTCAATAATATCAGGATAAAGGGAATTTTTTCTTGAAAGTCTACATTTGAGGGAGCCATATTATCAAAAGCCAAAATATGCACATCCATAGGATCCAGGAAAAACTCTTCAGAAGACTCTTCATTTTCTGAAACTAGAGGAAGATCATCATTTGAAATAGAATCTAAAACAACCTCTTCTTTTTCACTATTTTCCTGCAACTTATGATGGTCATTTTGAAGCCTAGCATCTTCGAATCATGAAAAATGCCTTTAAAATTTTCCCCTAGAACTTCATGATCATTATCAAAACGAATGAGTGAAGCTTGTTTAACTAAATATTCCTTCATATCATTTCCAAAAAAAGACTCTGAATGTTCATGAAAGGTTTCAATAGGAGCAATCATATCATTATGCACAAACAAATACTTTTGATCATTTAAATCTGTAGAGAGACATTTTGGGACAATAGCTTGTGTATCAAAAATTTGTTTCTCATTCTTTGTAAGCACATCCTCATGAAAATATTCAATTATAATATCCATATCATGTATATCATAATTTTTCTTTTGTATATCATATTTTTTTGTTGTAGTCTCATTAGATAATTATTTTTGAAGACTATCATCTTGATTTTTATGATGGAAAAAAATCTTTGACACCTAAGCCTCTTGCAACTGTGGAATACTATCTACATGAATTAGTTCACTACTTGCACCTTGATCAGAAAAAAACTGAGAAACTAGCTACAAAGTTTCACTTCTCTCTGGAGAAAGGAAATGGATATCTACATCAAGTTCTTTATTGATTTCATCTTCAGCTAAAAGAGAAATTGTTGATGATTTAAAGTTTTCTACATGTTGTAAATCCTCTTGATCATCATGACAACTAACCCAAGAAGAGAACTTGTAAATTGTCTCTAACATATCCTCATCATTCATAAATTCTATATCCTCACCAATACTTTCAAGATACTGAATGAAACCCTCAAAATAGTCACAACAATTCTGTACCAGCAACAAAGATGGATAAATCATAATACTCTTTATAATTTTCAAAGAAAACTGAATGAAAATCCTTTAAAGAACATATACTAGTTGGTCTCAACCATTCATACCATGTTCTTCTTTATCTTCCAAATTAGCCATAAATATATTCATTAATAAATCCTAGGGAAACTTAACTTTAAGTCTACATACATGCACATGAAACTTGATCAAGTGCAAGGCAACATCATCTTTCATTTCATCTTTGAACATGGGAAGATAACATAACCAATCAACACGAGGCATAGGCTTTGGAAAGCCAGGGATATGAGACCGATCCATAGGAACATGCATGGAATTTCTTCTTGCAGTTGAATCCATCTTGAAAATAGTGAAGTCACCAAACAAATCTTCAAGCTACCAGTTTTTAATAGTAGAGTCACCATGAAAACTTTGAACCTTTGGATTCTTCGACATTGGAGTCACAAGGTGAAATATTGATCCAAATTTAGGTAGGAACGCAATAAAATACAAAAATAGAAATAAACACAGAGATGCAACAGAAACAATACTTCACTTTATTAAAATCAAATGACTGAAATATGCTTACAGACATAATGGAAATAAACTAGCTAGGGTGCTGGTAGTGTATCTCTATGAAGAGATCTAGAGACTACATACCTCTGAAGCATGTTACAATGAGGCTCGAAGGCCTATTTATTGTTGAGAAACAATTTAAAACCCTAAACATCCAAAAACCTAACCGTAGGAGATGAAGCGCCAAAACTATGGGCCCCGTTTGGGTAAATAGGTGTTTCAACTTCCCAGGGACGTAACTTTGGCATACTATCTTTGTTTGATGCACATGATACATCGTCAGAAATATCTCTCCGACGATTACAACTGCTAACTATAAATATCAATACTGGAACAGAATCATATTTACCAAAAAATCGATGCCCAAAAAAATGTTGTTTAGGGCCTCAAAACGGCTCCGAAAGTTCAGGACCTAAAAAACTGCCAAAAATGGTAATTTGTGTTGACACTGAAAAACTGAAAGAATTGATGGTGGCATTTCAAATGCAATAGGTGGGTGGCCACCAATATCCACCTGGATCATTAGGGTCCAAAAACAGCTCCGAGAGTGCAAGACCCGAAAACTTGCTAAAAATAGTAAGTTGTGCTGAAACTGAAAAGCTGTAAGAATTGATGGTGCGGGTCCAATTGAAATAGGTGGGTAGCCACTGATATCCACCTAGATCATTCCTCCCTCCTTAGGAAGAAATGGTTCCCAATGTGTTTATATTCTCCATGAGACGAGGTAAATTCTATTGAACTGGGTATTAGCTTTGTCGAATATGTCATGGACCTGCAAGCAAACATGTTGGATGCGTTTAGTAAATTTGGTTTCTTTATTAGCCTCAGACAATACAAGTGTGCATTATGTTTATGTATTAATATGAGTTATGGCAACATCAGGTGGTAGTGCATCAGGGGTCAGTTCAATGGAGTGCTTGTCCTGATAGTGTAGAGGAACCCCTATGAGTGAGGAGAAAATGTACTCGTATTCCTCCATGACTTTGTCCATCTGCTGCAGCCGTGTAGGGGAGCCCTGTTTCAAGGTTGTGGCCACAATATTCTTCTTTCCCTGTGAGCAATTTATAAGGAAAATAAATTTCCTGGTTTGGGAAACAATCTTACTGTGTTGTTTTTTAGTAGTCAAAGAGATGACAGGAGTCAGTACTACCTCCGGTATCCTGTACAAGTTATTTCCAAAATTAATAATAATAGCATGAGGCCTAGACTCATACACATCATGTCACCTCAATAAGTACGGTTGTTCCAGTAATACATCAGCTACATCAAGAGGAGAAACATCACACACTACCTCATCTGTGAATGGCTTGATACTGTACGGAAGGCGGTACTGCTGGAGAACACGTAGATATCTCCCTGGGTGAAGCCACTTGATGGTATATGGATGTGGGTGTGCTATGGTTGGTAGGTCGAGCTGCTTCATAGCCTCTATTGAAATGAGGTTCTTTTGGCTTCCGCTATCGACAAGGATTTGCAGTGGAGATCCCTTCACCCACATCTGCAAATGGAAGAGGCGCTCCCCCTCCTATGGATCCTCGGGATCCTCCCTTTGGATCTTGGTGGTGGAAACAATGGAACTGGGATCTGCATCAATAATCTACCTCCATTTTCCATTGCCTTTTTCTGGTTCTGACTCAAGATCAGAACATGCATTTGATTTGGGTGCCTTTAGTTCAGCCACCAATGATTGTTTGGCTTGACACTAGTTTGTGTTGTGAGTGGGGCTATTATAAAACTCACACCACTTCCCCATGTCTTTCTTTGGATTTATGGTGTTTTTCTGAGTCGCGCCACTTTTTCCTTGCACCTTGTTCTGTGGTTCTAGGTTGCCTTTCCATGGCTTCAGATTCGTGGATCCAAAGTCTCCCTTCTTCTGCTTAAATTTATGCTCGATCTTCGTGGCATAGCGATATGCCGTTCCAAGCGATGTAATTTCAAGGAATTCTATTTCCTCATGAATTTGTCTGTGTAGACAGTTGTGGTACTTGAGCACCAAATGTCTCTTTGAATATTTAATACCCAACTTTGTGTGTAGGGTATGGAACAAATTCATCAGTTCGTGCACATCTTGATCCCTTTGTTGTTACAACGTGGTCCATTAGATGTACTTGTCCTCATAGCTTCCCATGGAGTAATATTGTTCCTTGATGCCATCTCGGAATTAATTCCAAGTGGATGCGGCTGAGAACAAAGAGCGTTTTTTCCCGTCCTTTTTCTCACTGTAGGTTTCCCACCAATATTTGACATACGACGCGGCTTTAAGGAGTTCAAAAATAATATTTTCTCATTTGGAGAAATCATGGACCGAGAAATACCCTTCCAGCAAATTCAACCATCTATCTATGACGTCTGCATCTATATGGCCTTCAAATATAGGAATGTCAAATTTTACCTGTACCTTGAAGAGAGTGGCACCTCTAGAGTGGTTGTTGGATGCAAATGCGTCGTAGGTGGGAAGTCGTTGAAGGATTTGAGCAAATTTATCCATCATCGTGTTCCTTTGTTTCTCAAGGGCCTCCTTGAGAAATATTTTGATAAGATCTCCTGCTCCCTCTTCTTTATTTTCTTCCCCCATGGGAGGTCGTCAGGGTTTGTGAGGCTGATCTTGCAAGGGTTCAACCAGATCAAGCCCTAACTCCTTATACCCAGTCTGTGTTGGGGACATGCAAAGAAAAATAGAGAAAGAGTAGACCCGCTCTGATACCACTGATCCGGATTTATGCAGGAACACAATAAAATACAAAAATAGACATAAACACATAGATGGAGCAGAAAAAATACTTCACTTTATTAAAATCAAATGACTGAAATATGCTTACAAACATAATGGAAATAAACTAGTTAGGGTGTTGGTAGCGTATATCTGAGAAGAGATGTGGCAGACCTCTGAACTATGTTACAATGAGACTCGAAGGCATATTTATTGTTGAGAAAAAATTTAAAACCCTAAACATCCAAAGACCTAATCATAGGAGATGAAGTGCCAAAACTATGGGCCCCGTTTGGGTAAATTGGTGTTTCAACTTCCCAATGATGTAACTTTGGCATACTATATTTGTTTCACGCACATGATATATCATTAGAAATATTTATCCAGTGACTAAAACTGATGACCACAAATATCAATTCTAGAGTAGAATCATCTTCGCCAGAAAAGTGATGCCCAAAAAAATGTCGTTTAGGGCCTCAAAACAGCTCCGGAACTAGAAATTCAGGACCTGAAAAACTGCTAAAAGTAGTAAGTTGTGTTGAAATTGAAAAAATAAAAGAACTTATGGTGGCATTTAAAATTGAATAGGAGGGCATCCACCAATATGCACCTGGATCATTAGGGTCCCAAAATGGCTCTGGGAGTGCAAGACCCGAAAACCTGCTAAAAATAATTAGTTGTGCTGAAAGTGAAAATCTACAAGAATTGATGGTGCAGGTCCAAATGAGATAGGTGGGCAGCCACTAATATCCACCTGGATCAATCCTCCCTCCTTAGGAATAAATTTTCCCCATTGCGTTAAGATCCTCCATGAGATGAGGCAAATTTTGTTGAGCTGGGTATTAGATTTGTCGAAGATGTCATGGACCTGCAGGTAAACATGTTGGATATGTTTAGTAAACTTGTTTTATTTATTAGCCTTAGAAATTAGATGTGTGGATTCTGTTTGTTTGTGTAGTTGTATGAGGTATGGCAACATCAGGCGACGGTGTATCGAGGGTCAAATCAATGGAATGCTTATCTTGATAGTGTAGAGGAACCTCTATGAGTGAGGAGAAAATGTCCTCATATTCCTCCATAACTTTGTCAATCTGCTGCAACCTTGCAAGGGAGCCCTGTTTTAAGGTTGTGGCCATAATATTATTCTTTCCCTATGAGTGATTTGTAAGGAAAATAAATTTCCTGGTTTGGGAAACAATCTTACTGCATTATTTTGAAATAGTCAAAGAGATGACAAGAGGCGATACTACCTCTGGTATCCTGTACAAGTTATTTCCAAAAGTAATAATAATAGCACGAGGCCTAGACTCATACACAACATGTTGCCTCCATAAGTATGGCCGGCCCAATAATACATCAGCTACATCAAGAGGAGAAACATCACACAATATGTAATCTATGAATAGCTTGATATTGTATGAAAGGAAGCACTGCTAGCGAACGCGTAGATCTCTCCCCTGGGTGAAGCCACTTGATGGTATATGACTGTGAGTGTGCTATGGTCGATAGGCCAAGCATATTCCCAACCTCTTCTGAAATTAGGTTCTTTTGGCTTTCTCTATCGACAAGGAATTGTAGTGGAGAGCCCTTCACCCATCTGCGAATGGAATAGGCGCTCCCCCTCCTCTAGATCCTCGGGATCCTCGCTCTAGATCCCGGTGGTGGAAACAATGACACCAGGATCTGTATCAATAATCTACTTCCATTTTCCATTTCCTGTCTAGTTCTAACTTAGGATCAGAACATGCATCTGATTCGGGTGCCTTTAGTTCGACCACCAATGACTGTTTGGCCTGACACTCATTTGTGATGTGAGTGGGCCTATTATGAAATTCACACCACTTCTCTGTGTCCTTCTTTCGATTTGTGGTGTTGTTTTAGGTCACCCCGCTTTGGCCTTCCCCCTTGTTCTATGGTTTGGTGGCGCCTTTCCCTGGCTTTGGATTTGCGGATCCAAAGTCTCTCTTCTTCTGCTTAAATTTTTGCTCAATCTTGGCGGCATAGCGATTTGTCGTGCCAAGCGGTGTAATGTCGAGGAACTCCATTTCCTCTTGAATGTGTCTGTGTATATAGCTATGTTACTTGTGCACCAAATGTCTCTATGAATCTTTAATGCCCAACTTTGAGCGTAGGGTATGGAACAAATTCGCTAGTTCATGCACATCTTGATCCCTTTGCTACCATAGCGTGGTCCATTGGATGTACTTGTCTTCATAGCTCTCCACGAGGTAATATTTTTCCTTGATGCCATATCAGAATGAATTCCAAGTGGGTTTTATCTAGTCCTTTTTCTCATAGTAGGTTTCCCACCAATATTTGACATGTGGGGTGGATTTGAGGAGTGCAAAAATAATCTTTTCTTGGTTGGAGAAATCATGGACCGAGAAATACCCTTCCAAAAAATTCAACCATCTATCTACGGCGTCTAAACCTATCTAGCCTTTAAATATAGAAATGTCAAAGTTTACCTGTACCTTGAAGGGAGTGGCGCCTCTAGAGTGGTTGTTGGATGCAGATGCGTCGTAGGTGGGCAGCCGTTGAAGGATATGAGTAAAGTTATCCAACATCGCGTTCCTTTATTTCTTGAGGGCCTCCTCGAGAAATATTTTGATAGGATATCCTACTCCCTCTTCTTTCTTTTCTTCTTCCATGGGAAGTCATCGAGGTTTGCGACACTGATCTTGCAAGGGTTCAACCAGATCAAGCCCTAACTCTTTATACCCTAACCGCGTTGGGGACATACAAACAAAAAATAGAGAAAGAGAATACCTGCTCTGATACCACTAATCCAGATTTATGTAGGAATGCGATAAAATACAAAAATATACATAAACATAGAGATGCAGTGAAAGCAATACTTCACTTTATTAAAATCAAATGACTGAAATATGCTTACAAACATAATGGAAAACTAGCTAGGGTGTTGGTAGCATATCTCGGAGAAGAGATGTGGTGGCTACAGACCTCTGAACTATGTTACAATGAGGCTTGAAGGCCTATTTATTGTTGATAAAAAATTTAAAACCCTAAACATCCAAAAACCTAACCGTTGGAGATGAAGTGCCAAAACTATAGGCTCCGTTTGGATAAATTGGTGTTTCAAATTCCTAGGACGTAACTTTGGCATACTATCTCCATTTGACGCACATGATAAATCGTTAGAAATATCTATCCAGGTAATACAAACACTGACCACCAATATCAATTCTAGAATGGAATTATATTTTCAAAGAAGCGATGCCCAAAGAAATGTCGTTTAGGGCCTCAAAACGGCTCTAGAAGTTTAGGAGTCGAAAAAATGCTAAAAATAGTAATTTGTGCTGAAACTGAAAAAATGAAAGACCTGATGGTGGTGTTTCAAATGGATTAGGTGGGCGGCCACCAATATCCACCTAGATTATTAGGGTCCCAAAATGGCTCCGAGAGTGCAGGACCCGAAAACCTGCTAAAAATAGTAAGTTGTGTTGAAAGTGAAAAGTTGCAGGAATTGATGGTGTGAGTCCAAATGGAATAGGTGGGTAACCACTGATATATAACTAGATCATTCCTCCCTCCTTAGGAAGAAATGGTCCCCATTGCGTTGAGATATTCCATGAGATGAGGAAAATTCTTTTGAACTGGGTATTAGATTTTTCGAAGATGTCATAGACTTGCGGGCAGACATGCTGGATGCATTTAGTAAATTTGGTTTCTTTATTAGCCTCAGATAGTTTATGTGTGGATTCTATTTGTGTAGTTGTATGAGGTATGGCAACATCAAGCGGCAGTGCGTTGGGGGTCATATTAATGAAGTGCTTGTCCTGATAGTGTAGAGGAACCTCTATGAGTGAGGAGAAACTGTCCTCGTATTCCTCCATGAATTTTTCCATCTGCTGCAGCCATGCATGAGAGCCCTATTTCGAGGTTGTGGCCACAATATTCTTCTTTCCCTATGACTGAGCTGTAAGGATAATAAATTTCTTGGTTTGGGAAAAAATATTACTGCGTTGTTTTGCAGTAGTGAAAGAGATGACAGGAGGCAGTACTACCTCTAGTATCCTGTACAAGTTATTTCCCAAAGTAATAATAACAAGATGAGGCCTAGAATCATACATAACATGTTGCATCCATAAGTATGGTTGGCCCAATAATACATCAGCTACATCAAGAGGAACAACACCACACACTACATCATCCGTGAATGGCTCGATACTGTATGGAAGGCGACACTGTTAGCGAATGTGTAAATATCTCCCTGGGTGAGGCCACCAAATGGTATATAGATTTAGGTGTGCTATGGTTGGTAGGCTAAGCCGCTTCACTACCTTTGCTGAAATGAGGTTCTTTTGGCTTCCGCTATCGACAAGGAATTGCAGTGGAGAGCCCTTCACCTACATCTCCGAATGGAAGAGGTGCTCCACCTCCTCTAGATCCCCGGGATCCTCCCTTTGGATCTTGGTGGTGGAAATAATAGCATTGGAATCCGCATCAAAGATATGCTTCCCTTTGCCATTTCCTTTGTCTGGTTCTGACTCAGGATCAAAACATGCATCTGATACGGGTGCCTTTAGTTTGGCCACCAATGACTATTTGGCCCAACACTCATTTGTGCTGTGAGTGTGGCTATTATGAAATTCACACCACTTCCGCATCTCCTTATTTGGATTTATGGTGTTTTTCTGAGTCACCCCGCTTTGGCCTTGTCCCTTGTTCTATTGTTCGGGGGCGTCTTTCCCTGGCTTCAAATTCGCGGATCCAAAGTCTCTCTTCTTCTGCTTAAATTTCTACTCGATCTTGGTGGCATAGAGATATGCCGTGCTAAGCGATGTAATGTCAGGAACTCCATTTCCTCCTGAATGTGTCTGTGCAGATAGTTGTGGTACTTGAGCACCAAATGTCTCTCTAAACCTTTAATACCCAACTATGTGTGCAGGGTATGGAACAAATTCATTAGTTCATGCACATAGATCCCTTTTCTGTCGCAGTGTGGTCCATTGGATGTGCTTTTCCTCATAGCTCCCCACAGGGTAATATTGTTCCTTGATGCCATCTCAAAACAAATTCCAAGTTGGTGTGGCTGAGAACAGAGAGGGTTTTGTCCCATCCTTTTTCTCAAAGTAGGTTTCCCACCAATCTTTGACATGCGGGGTAGCTTTGAGGAGTGAAAAAATAATCTTTTCTTGGTCAAAGAAATCATGGACCGAGAAATAACCTTCTAGCAAATTCAACCATCTATCTATGAAGTATGCATATATGTAGCCTTCAAATATAGGAATTTCAAAGTTTATCTGTACCTTGAAGGGAGTGATGCCTCCATAGTGGTTTTTGGATTCAGATGCGACGTAGGTGGGCATCCGTTGAAGGATCTGATGAAAGTTATCCATCATCATGTTCTTTTGTTTCTCGAGGGCCTCCTCAAGCAATATTTTGGTAGGATCTCCTGGTCCCTCTTCTTTATTTTCTTCTACCATGGGAGGTCGTCGGGGTTTGCGAGGTTGATCTTGCAAGGGTTCAACCAAATCAAGCCCTAACTCCTTATACCTTGACCGCGTTGGGGACATGCAAAGAAAAAAAGAGAAAGAGGAGACCCAATCTGATACCACTGATCCAGATTTATGCAGGAGCACAGTAAAATACAAAATTAGACATAAACATAGAGATGCAACAAAAAAAATACTTCACTTTATTAAAATCAAATGGCTGAAATATGCTTACAGACATAATGGAAATAAACTAGCTAGGGTGCTGGTAGCGTATCTCTAAGAAGAGATATGGTGGCTATAGACCTTTGAACTATGTTACAATGAGGCTCGAAGGCATATTTATTGTTTAGAAACAATTTAAAACCCTAAACATCCAAAAACCTAACCATAGGAGATGAAGCGCCAAAACTATGAGCCCCGTTTGGGTAAATTGGTGTTTCAACTTTCCAGTGATGTAACTTTGGCATACTATTTTCGGTTGTGCACATGATAAATTGTTGGAAATATCTATCCGAGAAATGCAATTTTTGACCAAAAATATCGATTCTAGAGTGGAATTATATATTCCAGAGAAGCGATGCCCAAAAAAATGTCATTTAGGGCCTCAAAACAGCTTTGCAAGTTCAGGACTCGAAAAACTGCTACAAATAGTAAGTTGTGCTGAAACTGGAAAACTAAAAGAAATGATGATGGCATTTCAAAAGAAATAGGTGAGTGGACACCAATATCCACCTGTATCCATAGGGTCCCAAAATGGCTCCGGGAGTGCAGGACCCGAAAACCTGCTAAAAATAGTAAGTTGTGCTGAAAGTGAAAATCTGCAAGAATTGATGGTGCGAGTCCAAATGGAATAGGTGGGTGGCCACTGATATCTACTTAGATCATTCCTCCCTCCTTAGGAAGCAAAGGTCCCCATTGCATTTAGATCCTCCATGAGATCAGGAAAATTCTGTTGAACTGGGTATTTATATTTGTTTAAGATGTCATGGACCTCCGAGCAGGCATGATGGATGCATTTAGTAAATTTGGTTTCTTTATTAGCCTCAAACAGTACATGTGTGGATTCCATTTTTGTAGTTGTATGAGTTTTGACAACATCAGGTGGTAGTGCGTCGGGGGTCAGATCAATGGAGTGCTTGTCCTGACAGTGTAGAGGAACCTCTATGAGTGAGGAGAAAATGTCCTTGTATTCCTCCATGACGTTGTCCATCTGCTGCAACCATGTAGGAGAGCCCTATTTCAAGGTTGTGGCCACAATATTCTTCTTTCCCTGTGGGCGATTTGTAAGGAAAATAAATTTCCTGGTTTGGGAAACAATTTTACTGCATTGTTTTGCAGTAGTCAAAGAGATGACAGGAGGCAGTACTACCTATGCTATCATTTAAAATTTATTTCCCAAAGTAATAATAACAGCACGAGGCCTAGACTCATACATAACATATCTCCTCCATAAGTATGGTTGGCCCAATAATACATCAACTACATCAAGAGCAACAGCATCACACACTACCTCATCTGTGAATGGCTTGATACTGTATGGAAGGTGGCACTGTTGGCGAATGCGTAGATATCTCTCTGGGTGAAGCCACCCGATGATATATGGTTGTGGGTGTGTTATGGTTGGTAGGTCGAGCTGCTTCATGACCTATACTGAAATGAGGTTCATTTGGCTTCCTTTATTTACAAGGAATTGCAGTGGAGATCCCTTCACCCACATCTGCAAATGGAAGAGGCACTCCCCCTCCTACGAATCCTCAGGATCCTCCCTCTGGATCTTGGTGGTGGAAAAAATGGCACTCGGATCTTCATAAATGATCTTCTTCCCTTTGCCATTGCCTTTGTCTAGTTTTGACTCAGGATTAGAACATGCATATGATTCAGGTGCCTGACTGTTTGGCCCAAAACTCGTTTGAGTTGTGAGTGGGGCTATTATGAAATTCACACCACTTCACTTTGTCCTTATTTGGATTTATGGTGTTGTTTTGAGTTCCCCCACTTTGGTCTTGCCCCTTGTTCTGTCGTTCGGGGGCACCTTTCCCTGGCTTCGGATTCCCAGATCCAAAGTATCTCTTCTTATGCTTAAATTTCTGCTTGATATTGGCGGCATAACGATATGTCGTGTCAAGCGATGTAATGTCGAGGAACTCCATTTCCTCCTGAATGTGTCTGTGCAGATAGCTGCAGTACTTGAGCACCAAATATCTCTCAGGATCTTTAATACCCAAGTTTTTGCACAAGGTATGGAACAAATTCATCAGTTCGTGCACATCTTGATCCCTTTGCTATCACAGCATGGTCCATTGGATGTACTTGTCCTCATAGCTCCCCACGAGGTAATAGTGTTCCTTGATGCCATCTCAGAATGAATTCCAAGTGGGTGTAGCCGAGAAGAGAGAGGGTTTTTTCCTGTCCTTTTTCACACAGTAGGTTTCCCACCAATATTTTACATGCAGGGCGGCTTTGAGGAGTGCAAAAATAATATTTTCTCGGTCGGAGAAATCAGGGTCTGAGAAATACTCTTCTAGCAAATTCAACCATCTATCTATGAAGTCTGCATCTATCTAGCATTCAAATATAGGAATGTCAAATTTTACCTGTACCTCGAAGGTAGTGGCACCTCTAGAGTGGTTGTTGGATGCAAATTCCCCATAGGTGGGAAACCGTTGAAGGATTTGAGAAAATTTATCCATCATCGCGTTCCTTTGTTTCTCGAGGGCCTCTTTGAGTAATATTTTGATAGGATCTCCTGCTCCCTCTTCTTTCTTTTCTTCCTCCATGGGAGGTCGTCGGGGTTTGCAAGGTTGATCTTGCAAGGGTTCAACTAGATCAAGCCCTCATTCCTTATACCCTGACCACTTTGGGGACATGCAAATAAAAATAGAGAAAGAGCAGACCCGCTTTGATACCACTGATCTGGGTTTGTGCAAGAACACAATAAAATATAAAAATAGACATAAACACATAGATGCAACAGAAACAATACTTCACTTTATTAAAATCAAATGACTGAAATATGCTTACAGACATAATGGAAATAAACTAGCTAGGGTGTTGGTAGCGTATCTTTGAGAAGAGATGTGGCAGCTATAGACCTCTGAACTATGTTACAATGAGGCTTGAAGGATTTTTTATTATTGAGAAACAATTTAAAACCCTTAACATCCAAAAGCCTAACCGTAGGGGATGAAGTGCCAAAACTATGGGCCGCGTTTAGGTAAATTGGTGTTTCAACTTCTCGGGGACGTAACTTTGGCATACTATCTCCGTTTCACACACATGGTACATAGTTAGAAATATATATTCGAGAACTACAACTGGTGATCATGAATGTGAATTCTAGAGTGGAATCATATTCATCGGAGAAGCGATGCCCAAAAAAACGTCGTTTAGGGCCTCAAAACGACTCTGGAAGTTCAGTACCCAAAAAACTACTAAAAATAGTAATTTGTGCTGAAACTGAAAAATTGAAAGAATTGATGGCATCATTTCAAATGGAAGAGGTGGGCAGCCAAAAATATCCACCTAGATCATTAGGGTCCCAAAACGGCTCCGGGAGTACAAGACCCGAAACCCTGCTAAAAATAGTAAGTTGTGCTGAAAGTGAAAAGCTACAAGAATTGATGATGCGGGTCCAAATGGAATAGGTGGGCGGCTACCAATATCCACCTCGATCAAAGATGCACAACCTTCTTGTGCCTGACCACTGTTCACCATCAACAATTAGAGCTAATATTTCTCGTTATTTCCTGGGAAAGATTTAACCTTTGCTCCTCGGAAACAGCTCCAAAAATGTTATCACTCCCTCTGTTTCCCAACCCTAAGAATGGAGACTGAAGGAGGTATCCTCAAACTAATATTTATATTCGGTAGCTAGACCTACCAAAATAGGTAGCACTCTCTGAATGTCACTTTACAGTCAATTAAGTGATTGGATATGTAATGATCTTAGGCTAGATATAAGCTCAGTGAATTAGGGTTTTTTTTTTTTAATTTTACCAAATAGGAATGTCATTCAAGGAACTAGGTCTAGGATTCAGGTTTGATTTCAAAAGTATAGCTGCATAGATGAGGATGAGGCCAGGTAGGTATAATTAAAAATCATACTTAATTTTTCATTGTGGTATAGGGTTTGAAAAGAGAGAGAGTGAGAATGAGCATATTTATGAATTCATTCATCATAAGAGGTAAAACAAATTTATGAAAATATTATAAAACATAGCACAAAAAACAAGAATTATATTCATAGAACCATAAGGTTTATTATATAGAAGCATAAATGTGATTTCATAAAAGAATGAACATTCAACTTGATGGTGTTACTAAGAAAAAACAATGCTAATAAGCATACCACTGGATTCCCAAAATTATAGCTGCAACATGTCTTTGATTTCACTAAAATAGTTTGTACATAAGCTCCACAACTGCAATATCAACTATCCAACCCCTAAAATTACTTGAGTTGGAGTAAATATAGAAAATAGAGAAGATTCCACCTCATTGGGTCGAAACCTGGTCCAAAATACGTCATAAATACAACCTATGAGTCATTACCTAGAATTTAGGGAAGTTAGAAACAATCCCCACAAGTTTAGCTAATAACTAGGAGTCTGTCTCCTTGAGTAATTTCATGATTCCTCAACAATGAGAGGAAAAAATAGACTCCCTTATCCACAAAAAAACCTCATAGGACAGTTTTAGCCTCAAAATTTAAACCAATTTTCCTTGACACTTGTCCAGAAATAATCTAAGATAGAAGCATCGTGCCACTCACAAAAGCGTCGCGCCTTTTAGCAGAAACATCACACCACTTTGAGAGACATTTTGGGTGAATTTAAGGAACCCTCCTTTTGATATGAAGACTGGGCTAGGTATCCTTGGATGTCTTGTATCCATCCCAACCTTTAAACTTAGAAAATACCTCCTAAAAGGCCTTCAAAACTTCATCGTGCATAGGAAAAAATAGTGGCATAAGTATGAAAAATTGGGTGCTTTTTTAGTTTTTCATCAAAAATAGGAGGTGTCCTGAAAAACCAAGACCATATCTGTAATGTAGACTCCAAAATTAATCCAACCACGTAGATAAAACCTCATTTGGTGCCTCTAAGTAAATTGACTTGAAGACAACCTTTCCAAATGTGCAGAAAATGACCTAGAGCAACTATATTTTGGGAATTTCTCTCAAATCATAACACCTGTGCATAAAATGAAGGATTTTTTATTTCTTTCGTATATTATTGAAAAAAACCTCTTTCACATTTGTCAAATTCATCTTCATTACTTCAGAAAGTAAATTTGAAGTAGGATTGTCCTTGTGTGCAATATAAACTCTAGCAAATGACTTTTTGATGAATTGTTGTTAGGTCCCTATATTACTAGTATAGTCCCTTATTGTTGTTAGTGTAACCCCCTTATTTTTATTATTGTACCCATATAACCCCCATATTTTTATTATTGTTCCCTTAAATTATTATTGTTAGGTCGGCTAGGATTACATTGTGGCCCCATGGACTCCTATATATAGAAAGGAGGTTTTGCAATTTGAATCATCTAATAATATTTCATTCATGTAATGTATTGGAGGTTTCCCCCTTGAAGTGGCTTATTTATAACTCGTTGATAGCTCTTTTATTCTATTTTTGGAGCTGGTTTCACAACATTTGGTATCAAAGCTTTGGATTCTAGGGTTTCGCTGCTCCAAACATGTCATCGTGGAATTTTCTCTATAACATTTTTTCTACGAAGGATGAGAAGATGAAATTTTTAGGGTACGAAGCTGAAATCTGGAGGAACATATTCACAAAATTTCAGAGGTTTATTTGCAATATTTTCGGAGATATGATCTGTGGAAGGTAGGGCTTTTTGCAGGCTCCTGAATTTCACTTAAAAAGGTCATCATGGCATTTTCGTTATAAATTTTTTTCTACGAAGGTTCAGAAGCTGAAATATTTAGAGCGCTAAGCCGAGATCCTAAGGAACATCATCGAAAAATTTTCGAGCTTGGTTCATAATATTTTCGGAGATATGATCTGTGGAAGTTAGGTCATTTTCAGGCTCCCTAATTTCATCTCAAAGAGGTGATCGTGGGAAAATCTTCACAACTCCCTCTCTGAGCATCGGATTGGAATTCTGTAAAAAGTGACTGGAAGTGCACAGAATATAGCTTCCTTTCTATAAATTTCAAAGCCAAAGGATAAAATAGTGACACGTGGCATGTTGTACAAGTTAGCTCTAATGAACCAGTCCGTAATTAGATCATTGTGGGACATTGGACATAACTTTGTCTTGAAGAATCCAAATCAAGTCAGAACTGTGAAATTTGAAAGAAGCTTCAAAGGACTACTACAGGGCCAAATTTTAGATATTGAGGATCTGCAATTATAGAGATAATTCAATTTCAATATAGAGCTCTGCAAAAGCAAGTAAAATGTGTGTATTTTTTTTCCGAATTGCATAAGTCTTTTTTAAAGAATCAAGTTGAATTGATTCCAAGGGAATATTGTAGAATAGATATCAGTATTGGTTTCTAAAATGGCCCCTAAAAAGAATTCAACACCCATTAATCCTTTAGAAGGCTCTATTATGACTCATGAAGATGAAGAATGGCAACATGACATATCAAAATTACAAGAGCGAGTGCAACAAATTTTGCTCTCGCAAAGAGAAGCAAAAAATTACATGGAAGTTTTGAAGAAAGGTGTGGAAACTAAGATGGATGGTTTGAATAAAGGCATGGAATCTAATATAGATGGCATGGAAGCTAGCATGAAATCTACGATGGATAACATGGAAGCTAAGACCGATGCAAAAATGGAAAACATGAAGAATCATCTAAAAGCAGACATGGAAGGTTTGACAAAGTTTATACAAGAAATATTTCCTAATGGTGGAGAGATAGTAGAGGAAACTCATGATTAGAACAAAATAAATGTTAATTTTTATTTCATAATCTCTAATGTTGGCAGGAAGAACCACCATATTCCAAAAATGGATATGAGGAATTTTGATGGAACAGATCTTGTAACATGGATACTACAGATGGAGCAATATTTTGATCTCCATAATGTGAGAAACACACAAAAGGTACGCATTGCAACTTTACATTTAGAAAAAAATACATTTGTATGGTATTGATGGCTACGATCTCATAAAAAAAATTTCACTTGGTCAATTTTTACGGAGGAAATGATAGCACATTATGAGGATACAAAGAGAAACACCTTCTTTACCAATTGATAAATCTCAAACAAAAGGGTTTAGTGGGGGAGCACATTGAGGACTTCCAAAATTTGAATATAAAGGTAACTGATATTCCAAAGGAATATAGGATTGATCTCTTCGTAGGTATTTTAAAGGATAACATCCAACATGAAGTTCGCGTTTTGGAACCTGATTCGTTGGAGAAGGCATTCAGGTTGGCAAGAAAAATTGAATGTAAAATTATGGCGACAAGGAAGCCTACCACTCACTTCTATAAAGAAGGAAGTGTTTCTACGCCTAGATTTCCATAACCTACAAGGTTGACGCCAAAAAAATTGGAAGAAAAGACAGCAAAAGGGCTTTGCTACAGTTGTGATATCAAATACACTAAAGGTCATAAGTGTGTTGACAAGAAATTATTTTACATAGATTGTAAAGAGGAAGAAGAAAATGAACAAGAAGAGCATATACACTAGGAACCAACCCTAGAAGACGAATAAATGAGTCCGACCATATCGTGTAATGCATTGGAAGGAATTACCACTCCTCAAACTCTCAAGATAAAAGGACATATCAAGAAGAAAAAGGTAATAGTGTTGATTGATTCAGGTAATACCCATAATTTTATTCATTGTAAGGTAGCCAAGGAATTGAATTATTTCCTATACCTAGCACCAGAATGTCAAGTGATGGTTGCATATGGAGGAACTATAATTGCTCTAGAAAATGCCTTAATATCAAGCTAACCATGGGGGAATATGTATTGAATAGTCCAATGCTTTCCATTCCTATGGGAGGTGCTAATGTTGTACTAGGAGTACAATGGTTACAATCTTTGGGGATAGTAGCTTTTAATTTTCAAGAACTTTTCTCGAAATTTTTTTCAAAAAGAAAGGAAGTTGAATTACGGGGCATTGCAGGGAAGCAAGGAAATATAGTAAGCTCTAATGTCATGACAAAGCTTCTAAAGAAACAACAATGAGTTGTAATTACACAATTATGTTCACTAGAAGTTCCAACATCAAAATCATCTATTTCTGTAGATCTCCAAAAATTCTTGGACAATCATTCCAAGGTGTTTGAAACTCCCAAAGGACTCCCACCTATTCGTGATCATGATCATGCTATTCATTTTATTCTAGGAAGTGTTCCTCCAAACATCAGGCCTTATATATATCCTTATGTCCAAAAGAGAAAAATTGAACGTATGATTGCAGAAATGTTAGAGGCAGGTATAATTCAACCTAGTCAAAGTTCTTTCTTTGTTCTTGTGGTATTGGTACACAAGAAGGATGGATCATGGCACATTTTTCTGGATTATAGGGAGCTCAATAAGCTCACCATTAAAGATAAATTTCCCATTCCTATGATTGATGAATTATTGGATGAATTACATGGAGCAATTTATTTTACCAAGTTGGATCTTCGTTCAGGATATCATCAAATTAGAATGAAGGCTGAAGATATTCCAAAAACAACATTTCGAACTCATGAGGGTCATTATGAATTTTTGGTCATGCCTTTTGGCCTTACCAATGCACCTTCTACATTTAAAGGGTTGATGAATTCCATTTTCAAACCCTTCCTTAGAAAATTTGTGCTAGTATTTTTTGATGATATACTAATCTACAGTAGGTCTTGGAAGGATCATGTTGAACATGTTGACAGGGTGCTCAAACTATTGCAGGAGAAACAATTATATGAAAAAGCATCCAAATGTTTCTTTGGAGTACAAGAGGTGGAATATCTGGGTCATATTGTATCTCACAAGGGTGTTAAGGTAGACCCTAAAAAAATTAAAGCCATTAACAAATGGAAAGTCCCCACAAACATAAAGTAGTTGCGAGGATTTCTCAAGTTAACAGGGTATTATCGCAAGTTTGTTAAGAATTATGGGAGAATAGTAGCACTTCTAACAACATTATTGAAGAAATATGCATTTTCATGGAATCCTGAAGCAACTAAGGCCTTTGAACATCTTAAAGAGGCAATGTGCCTAGCACCGGTCTTAGCTATGCCAGACTTCACAAAAACCTTTATTGTGGAATGTGATGCCTCAAGAAATGGAATTGGTGTTGTTTTAATGCAAAAAGGAAGACCCATTGCTTTTGAAAGTCATCCAATTAAAGGAAAGTATTTGCATAAACCTATTTATGAGAAGGAAATGTTAGCAATACTGCATGCACTAAAGAAATGGCGAACTTACCTCATGGGAAGACACTTCAAGGTAAAAACTGATCATGATAGTCTTAAATACTTTTTGGAACAAATACTGTCTTCAAAAGAGCAACAAAAATGGGTCACAAATATGTTGGGTTATGACTTTGAAATAATATACAAAAGAGGGAAGCTAAATTTTGTTGCAGATGCACTCTCAAGAAAGAATGAATAGGTGGAAGCATTGCTTTGTGCCATTTCTATTATCCAACTAGATTGGATAACCGAAGCAAGAGATGAATGGAAGAAGGACGAAGAAGTGTGGACACTCATTCAAAAGTTGCAGCAAGATCCTAGTACATCTGATACATGTAGTTGGAAAAATGATTCCTTATGGTACAATTATCGCTTATATCTTTGTAAGAATTCCCAACTAAAACAAAATATTGTTTTGGAATTGCACACTTCTCCTTTACGAGGACACTCAAGATTTTTAAAAAATTACCAGAGGGTGAAGAAAGAATTTTTTTGGGAATCTTATCATCCTCAATCCGATGGTCAAAATGAGATACTAAATAAATGTTTGGAAGGATATCTTCTTTGTTTTGTATCTGATAAACAAACAAAATGGGTCAAGTGGTTACCTCTCACAGAATGGTGGTATAACACTTCCTTCCATACTGCAGCAAAAATGACCCCATTTATGGCACTTTATGGATATCATCCACCATCCATCAAATCATCTTTAAGAGAAAATTCGAAGGTTCAAGCAGTGGAAGATCACATCGAGCATCAGCAAGAAGTTCTCCAACTCTTAAAGGATAACCTGAATTTGGCACAAAATCGAATGAAACAACAGGCATATCAACATCGTAGCGAGAGAATTTTTGATGTAGGAGATTGGGTATTTTTACGGCTACAACCATACAAACAAATGTCCCTCAAGCAAGCTAAGAAGGATAATAAATTATCGCCAAAGTACTATGGTCCTTACAAGGTGTTGCAAAAGATTGGTACTATGGCATAAAAATTGGAGCTTCCTACTTCTTCATGAGTGCATCCAGTTTTCCATGTTTCATGCTTAAAGAAGGTTATAGGTGAAAATATTCCAGTTCAAACAATATTGCCAGAACTTGATGAGGAAGGAAAAATCATATTGGAACCTAAAGCGATCATGGAAACAAGAACTCGACAGCTACGGAATCGATCAATTTCAGAGTATCTCATCAAGTGGAAGAACTTACCCACTGAAGATTCTACATGGGAGGATGAGAATTTTATACAGAAGCACCCAGAGCTACTCAATTGTTGAGGACAACACTTTTTTGAAGGAGAGGGGCATGTTAGGTCCCTATATTACTAGTATAGTCCCTTATTGTTGTTAGTGTAACCCCCTTATTGTTATTATTGTACCCCTGTAACCCCCATATTGTTATTATTGTGCCCTTAAATTATTATTGTTAGGTCGGCTAGGATTACATTGTGGCCCCATGGACTCCTATATATAGAAATAAGGTTCTGTAACTTGAATCATCCAAGAATTTTTCATTCATGTAATGTATTGGAAGTTTCCCCCTCGAAGTGGCTTATTTCTAAGGCATTGATATCTCTTTTCTTCTATTTTTGGAGCTGGTTTCACAACAATTGTGAAGCATTGATCTCCTGCATATTAGTTGGATCATATCTGGAATGATGACATCCCTTGTTGTACTTTATCTTCTCACCTTTCATGATTTTTTTCTGCAAAAAGAAACCCTAGCTTGATGTAAAGGAAGGAAAGGGTAGAATCTTGGAAAACAAGGGAAAATGGGGCATTAATTTTAGGGAGGGAAATGGAGGGGATAGGAGTTAGGGGGGAATCTGAAAAAATTAGGGGATATAGGGGAGTGTTTTAAGAACATAGTGTAAGTGGAATTCCTTTAAATGGATAAGGGAAAGAGGGAAAAGGGGCCTAAACACATAGTTGACCTAATATCTCTACAAAAACATAGGTAGGATTAGGGTTTGAGTGAAAATGGGAGAAATGAAAGATATATATGATATTTAGTGATTTTGTAAGGTATATGAGTGATTTCTGAAGGTTTTTATGTGATGAAACTAGGGATTTTCCAACTAAGCAACCAAACATTAATGAAAATAGAAATGTAGTGAAGAAACCTAGAGGAGGGAATCCACCCTTTGCTGAAGAAACCATTAGGGGATTTTTGAGGTCTAAAATGGGCCTCCTAAGGAAATTATAAAATAATAGTGGAAATAATAAAATAAGGTTTGATGACATCATCAAATTTTAGAGGGAAAAAATAAAAAAATACTTTTTCAACTCGTATTTTGAACTTATCTCGATAAGGTTTTACTCAAATTTCGAGTAGGAATACTTGTTGGATGCAAAATTTAATTTCCCATCCAAGGAGTACCCATTTTTCATACTCTTGATGGACTATTCTACATGAGAAATGAGAAATACATAAAACCATTATTGGAATCATGTTTTTTCATGTATTTCTCATTTTTTGTGTAGCAGGGTCCATAAAAAGTATGCAACTTGGGTACTCCCTATATGAGGAATTAAATTTTTCATCCAAAAAGTACTCTCACTAGAAATTTGAGTAAACCCTTAGGGAGATAAGTTTAAAATATGAGTTGAAAATGTAGTTTTATTATTTTATTATTTTTTAATATTTTTACTTGTTTACTCAAAAACTGGTGAATCATCCCCGATGGTTGACATCATAGTATTGAATCCTATTTGTTCTCATAAAGTTTATTTTGGTTGTACATTTTTCTTAGGAGGCCCATTTTAGACCTCAAAATTCCCCTAATATGAATTGAATGAGATGTTAGGAACATTCACTTATTGGTTTAGAGGTCTTTGAACCTTTGGCAATGTTGAATTGAACCTTTGATCTCTTTTTGGAGCTTGAAAAGAAAAAATGTAGCACACTGCCAGAAGCGTAGTACAACTACCAGAAGAATAGCGCAACTGCCAGAAGCATATCATAGAGAAAATTAGAACAATTTCTATTGGTTGTATTCAAACTTTAGACAATTGTTGAGTGTTGTGAGGATGAGAGAGGAGCTCTTTTGAAAACCAACTGATCAAATGAACTCAAAAGCTTCATTTCCCTTTATAACTCACAAAATTTTCGTTTTGTCTTTATTGAAATCAAAAGCACTTTGGGAAAATTTTCTTTTCGAAAAAATTTGATCATGTAGCATACTTCATGAGAAAATAAAAATTGTCCTTTTTTTATTTTCCTATCTTTGCTAGCTGCCAATGAAGTTGATTTAACTAATGAAAATGCCCATTTATTTTCCTTCTTCATGACATGATTTGGACATTATGATGGCGAAAAAAAATAAACCTAGACCATGACCTATATGGAGGTATGTTGATTGATCTATGACCCTAGATAGATGATGAATGACATGACCTTGAAATTTATGATGACTATTAATGGGTGAAGGGAGTAGCATTCAGAACTAGACAAAATTCAATCAACAAAATTTTAATTGAGAATTTGTTTGAAAACATAAAATTTTGACCAAGGATCACTACCAAGTAAACCCGAAAGAGTGTATTTGATCACTTGTAAGTGGCAGACACTAAAATTGGCTCGAGTTGGGATGGAAAATTCTTTAGGAGGTGTCAAGAACATCGTATACTAGGTAGCATCATCCATTGGGAAATGGAGTCAAAAATAAAATAATAGACACTCAAATGACTAACTGAAACCAAAAATGAATTTGACTCAAAAACTTGACTACTGAATGAACTTACTTATGGAAATATACCATCGAGATATTAGGGCCTTCACCTTAGGCTTCAAATCCTAATGATAACCACCCACCTACTGAAGATATATATATACATCATGCGATATGATCCCTCAAGTGTAACCAATCCAGCAAATGGATACTTACTTGAATCCTGCTCACACTTTCCTCGAGAAGGCAGAAAAAACAAAATATAGGCAACTCAAAGTGTCTAATTAACATGTGCTCATGATTCATAAATACAAGAATATTCATCTTCCTAGATGGTTGCAACAAACTAGCAATAGGGTATTCAATAATATCAGGAGAAAGGGAAGTTTGTTCTTGAAAGTCCGTGTTTGAGGTAACCATATTATCAAAAGAAAAAATGTGCACATCCATAGGATCCAGGAAAAAATCCTCTTCTTCAACAGACTCTTCATTTTCTGAACCTAGAGGAACATCATCATCTGTAAGAGGCTCTAAAACAACCTCTTATTTTTCACTACTTTCATGCAACTTATGATGGTCAATTAGAAGCCTAGCATCTTCAAAATCATGCAAAATGCCTTTAAAATTTTCACCCATAACTTCATGTTCATTATCAAAATGAATGAGTGGAGCTTGGTTAACTAAATATTCCTTCATATAATTTCCAAAAAAAGATTCTGAATGTTCATGAAAGGTTTCAATAGGATAAATCATATCATTATGCAAAAACAAAGATTTGTGATCATTCAAATCTGCAACGCGAAATTTTGGGACAACAACTTGTGTATCAAAAAATTGTTTGTAATTATTTGTAAGCACATCCTCATGAAAACCTTCAATTATAATAGCCATATCATGTATATCTGGACTGTTATTTTTTGGATCAAGCAATTCATTGTAGTCTCATTAGATAATTATTTTTGAAGACTATCATCTTGGTTTTTATGATGGAAAACAATCTCTGACACCTGATCCTCTTGAAACTATGGAATAATGTCTACATGAATTAGTTCTCTACTTGCACCTTATCACACAAAAACTGAGAGACTAGCTGCAAATTTTAACTTATCTCTGGAGAAAGGACATGGATATCTACATCAATTTCTTGATTAATTTCATCTTCAGCTAAAAGAGAAACTATTGATGGTTGTGAGTTTTCTACATGTTGTAAATCCTATTGATCACAATGAAAACTAACCTAAGAAGAGAACTCACAAAGTGCCTATAACATATCCTCATCATCCACAAATTATATATCCTCATCAATACTTTCAAGATACTGAATGAAACCCTCAAAATTATCACAACAATTCTGTACCAGTAGCAAAGATGGATAATACTCTTTATAATTTTCAAAGGAAACTGGATGAAAATCCTTTAAAGTACATATATTAGCTGGTCTCAACCATTCATACCATTTTCTTGCTTTTTCTTCCAGAGTATCCATAAATATCTTCATTAATCAATCCTCAATAAACTTAACTTTAATTCTACATACATGCATATGAAACTTGATCAAGTGCAAGGAAAAATCATCTTTCTTTTCATCTTTAAACATGGGAAGATAATATACCCAATCAACACAAGGAATAGGATTTTGAAAGCAAAGGATATGAGACCAATTCATAGGAGCATATTCGGCATTCCTTCTTACAGTTGAATCCATCTTGAAAATAGTGAAGTCACCAAAATGTTCTTCAAGCTACCGGTTTTTGAACAGCGTAGTCGCCAAGAAAAATCTGAACCTTTGGATTCTTCGACACTAGAGTCGTCACATGAAATATGAATAACCTTCTTTTGCCTAACCACTATTCACCACCAACAATCAGAGCTAATATTTTTTGTTCTTTCATGCAAAATATTTGAACTTCGCTCTCCGAAAACATCGCCAAAAATGTTACCACTCCCTCTGTTTCCCAAGGCTAAGAATGGAGACTGAAGGAGGTAATCTCAAACCAATTTTTAGATTCTGTAGCTAGCCATACCAAACCAAAGAGGGCTCTCTCAATGTCACTTTTACATTCAATGAGGTGATTGGATATGTAATGATATTAGGCTAGATATAAGCTCAGTGAATTAGGGTTTTGTTTGAATTTTGTTGGATAGGAATGTTAGTCAAGGAACTAGGTCTAGGTTTTAGCTCTGATTTCAAAGGTACAGCTGCAGAGATGAAGATGATTCCAGGTAGGTATACTTTGAAAATATACGTAATTGGGCATTGTGATATAGGGTTTTAAAAGAGAGATAGAGTTAGAATGAGCATATTCATGAATTCATTCATTCATAAGAGGTAAAACAAATTTATGAAAATATTATAAAACAGAGCACAAAAAGCAAGAATTATGTTCATAGACTCGTAATATTTATCATATATAAGCATACATGTGATTTCATAGAAAAATTAAAATTCAACTTGATGGTGTTACTGAGAAAAAACAATGCTAATAAGCATACCACTGGAGTCCCAAAATTGTAGTTGCAACATGTCTTTGATTTCACTGAAAAAGTTTGTACGTAAGATCCAAAAGTGAAATATCAACTATCCAACCCCTAAAATGACTTGAGTTGGACTACATATATAAAATAGAGAATATGGCACCTCATTGGGTCGAAACCTAATCCAAAATACATCATAAATGCAACCTATCAGTCATTACCTAGAATTTAGGGTAGTTAGAAACAATCCCCCCAAATTTAGCTCATAACTAGGAGTCTTTGTATCCTTGAGTAATTGCATGATTCCTCAACAATGAGGGGAAAGAATAGACTCCCTTATCTACAAAAAAATTCTTAGGACTGTTGTAACCTCGAAATTTGAACTAATTTTCCTTGACACTCGTCCATAAAGAATCCAAGATAGAAGCGTCACACCACTTACAAAAGCGTCGAACCTTTCAGCAAAAGCGTCATGCCACTTTGAGAGACATTTTGGGTGAATTTAAGGCATCCTCCTGTTGATATAAATATTGGGCTAGGTAGACATGGGTGTCCTCTATCCATCCTAGCCTCGAAACTGAGAAAATAACCCTTGCAAGACCCTAAAAAATTCATTTTCCCAAGCTTACTCCAAAAGCGTAGCACACAGGCAAAAGCAATGGCAGAAGCATGAAAAATAGTGTGTTTTCTAAGTTTTTATTCAAACCTCAGAGGTGTCTTGGAAAACCAAGGCCATATTATCTACAATTTAAACTCCAAAATAAATCCAACCATTTATATAAAACCACTTACAAAAGAGTCACGCCACTTACATAAGTGTTGCGCCTTTCAGCAAAAGCGTTGCGCCACTTTAAGAGCAGTTTTGGGTGAGTTAAATGCATCCTCCTATTGATCTAAAGATTGGGATAGGTAGCCCTGGAGGTCCTCTATCCATCCCATCCTTGAAACTAATAAAATACTTCTTGCAAGGCCTTCAAAAATTCATTTTCCAAAGCTTACTTCAAAAGCTCCACACACAGGAAAAAACAGTGGCAGAAGCATGAACAATAGGGCATTTTTTAGTTTTCCTTGAAAACTAGGAGGTATCCTGGAAAACCAAAACCATATCTGGAATGTAGAGCCAAAAATTAATCCAACCATGTAAGGCTCAAGGATGGATAAATATCTCTCTAACCATAATGTCTTTTGCACAACTAAGAGATTTTTTTGTTCTTTGGTATGTTATAAACAAAAACCTCCTCCAGTTTTCAAAAATACTTTCCCATTTGTTCAGAATCCAAGTTTGAAGTTAGTCACTAAAATTTGCATAAGTGTATCATGCTCTTTGAGAGGGAGTTTGGAGGCCTTCCTTGAGGATTTTTGGGCTGCAAGTAGTAGGATTTGAAATCTTAGGATTTCTGCTACACAATGGATCATCAAGCACTGAAAACCCCTTCTCCAAATCCATGAAAATTGACTTGAAGACAACCTTTCCAAATGTGCAGAAAATGACCTAGAGAAACTGTATTTTGGGCATTTATCTCAAATCATAACAATTGTGCATAAATGTAAAGAGGTTTTGTTCTTCAATCTATGATTGACAAAAATATCTACTTTTTTCAAATTCATATTATTTTCTTCAAAAAGTAAATTTGAAGTAGGATTGTTGTTGTGTGCAATATAAACCTTAGCAACTGAAATTTTGACGAATTGTGAAGGATTGATCTCCTGCATATGAGTTGGATCATATATGGAACGATTACCTCCCTTTTTTTAATTTCTCTTCTCACCTTCCATGATGTTTTTTTGCAAAAAGAAACCCTAGCTTGATGTGAAGGAAGGAAAGGGTAGAATCTAGGAAAATAGGGGAAAATGGGGCAACAAGTTTAGGGAGGGAAATGGAGGGGACATGAGTTATGGTAAAATATTAAAAAAATTGGGGAGATAGGGGTGTGTTTTAGGAAAATTTTTTAAGTGGAATTCCTTGAAATGGATAAGGGAAAGAGGGGAAAAAGGCCTCAACGCAAAGTTGGCCTAGTATCTCTGCAAAAACATAGTGAGGATTAGGGTTTGAGTAAAAATGGGAGAAATAAGAGATATGAATGATATGTAGTGATTTGGTAAGGTATATGAGTGATCTATGGAGGTTTATATGTGATGAAACTACGAATTTTCCAACTGAAGCAACCAAACATCAATGAAAACAAAATCGTAGTATAGAAAACCTAGAGGGAATCCACCCTTTCCTGAAGAAATTGACTTGAATGAGATGTGAGGAACATTCACTTATTGTTTTGGAGGTCTCTGAACCTTGGGAAATGTTGAATTGACCCTTTGATAGCTTTTTGGATCTTGAAAATCAAAATCATAGCACACTTCTAGAAACGTAGCGTAGCTACTAGAAGCATAGCGCAGCTGCCAGAAGCATAGCACAAAGAAATTTGGAACTATTTTTGATAGTTGTATTTGATATTTAGATTTTTGTGGAGTGCTGTGACGATGAGAGAGGAGATATTTTGAAAAAAAAAGGATGACATGAACTCAAAATCTTCATTTCCCTTTATAACTCACAAAATTTTCTTTTTTTCTTTAGTGAAATCAAAAGCACTTTGGGAAAATTTTCTTTTTGAAAAACTTTGATCATGTAGCGTACTTCTTGAGAATATACAAATTTCCTTTGCTTCATTTTCCTACCTTTGCTAATTCCCAATGAAGGTGATTTAACTAATGACAATGACCATTTATTTTCCTTCTTCATGACATGGTTATGACATTATTATGGCAAAACAAAAGAAACCTATACCATGACCTTGATGGAGGTATGTTGACTGATCTATGACCCTAGATTGATGATGAATGACATGACCTTGGAATTTATGATGACTATGAATGGGTGAAGGGAGTAGCATTCAGACCTATAAAACATTTAATGATCAAAAAATTATTTGAGAATCTATTTGAAAACATAAAATTTTGACCAAGGACCACTACCAAGTAAAATTTAACAAGTGTATTTGATCACTGGTGACTGACAAACACTAACAAAAACAACAAAAAAGGAATGATAGATAGCTTGCATCTTATCAGCCATCTCCCATGTAGCTTCATAAGGCCCAAATTTCTTCCACTACACTTTAACTTTCTTGATTTATCGATTTTAGAGCATGAGTTGTTTCTGCTACAAAATCCATTGAGGTTCTAGTTGGAATTATCCTTCTGGCTACACCTGAAATACAGACTAGTCAATCACATTATCAACATATTTCACATACTTCTTAAGCAATGAAACAAGGAAAACATCATGGATTTTCACTGTTGGATGCAGTGCAAGTAGATAAGCCATTGGTCCAATCCTTCCAATAATATTGAAAGGCCCACAATATCGAGGTGCCAGCTTGGCACATGATCCAATCCTTAAGGAGCTCTTCTTAGTATTTCTGCAAGTACACTTGTTTCCCAACCTGAAACTCCTTAAATTCCCTATGATGAACTGCATAGCTCTTCTGTCTATATTGTGCTACCCCCAACATGGTCAGTCCAATCAACACCTGTTCACTGGATCACTCCAACGGATACGAGTATTACAACTCTGTCCATAAAGTGCCTCAAACAGACTCATCCTCAAATATTCTTGATACTCGTTTTTGTGAGAAAAATCTATGATTGGAAGATACTCTTCCCACTTCCCTTGATGATGCATAACATACATTCTCAACATTTCCTCCATAATCTTGTTGACCCTCTTTGTCTGTCCATCTATCTGTGTATGATAATTTGTACTGAATGCCAACTACGTACCCAATCTTTAAATAAATCTTTCCAGAACTTGGAAGTGAACTTAACATCTTTTTCTAAGATAATTTTCTTCGAAATACCCTGCAACCTCACTATCACTCTAATGAAGGCCTCTTCTACCTCACTATATGAATAAGAAAACTTGACCACTATGAAGTGAGCTACCATTTCTAACATGTCAACCACAAAAATGATGGAATCATGTTGTCTATGTAATATTCCCAATTAGCCATGAGCTAGTTAGAATATCAATTTTTGTTTTTCTTTTCTTTTTTAATGAATAAGAGGACAATGGAGGTCCATAAGTATTATTAATAATTATTAAATCAATGCCAATGTGAAAAGAAAACATCTTGGCAGCTTAATTGAGCACCCTTGGGTGTGAAAAGGGGCTAGAACACCTTGACTGGGTCAACTTTGACCAAATCAACAACATTGTCATGGAGGAGTGGCATTCAATGAGGGAAAACACAGTTTTAGATGGAAACACCTTGCATGAAAGTAGTGTCATAAATGAATGGGGCTTAGGGTTTGAAGGCTCATTTCTAATAAAAGGAAGAGGATGTCAGCCATATTGATTAGGTATTGGTTATTATATTTTTGAATATATGGTTTGTTTAGACATATAGCTTTCTTTGGTTGTTTAGCTAAGATTGCAAGTGCTATTTAGCACTAGGTGTTCTTGGTCGAGAATCCCAACTCTTTCATTGAGAGGCCTCTTGGAAGAGTTTTCTACTTCACTTCCACATCCAGGCTTTAGTCCAATCTTCATCTTTCATCTACAGCGCAAATCCTGTTGAGGGTTGAGTTGTGTTGCAGGTTGTAGCAGTGGAGAACATATTTGGGTCACTTCAGTTCTTATTTTCAATGGAGAAGGGTTCCTTTCCATTGGGAGGATAGTAAGGAAGGCCCTTGAGATGATTTGACACATTTGGCAATAGGCCATATTTATTTTCCCCTACAACGTACTTTCTATCTTGGACTGTGTTATTTTGAGGGAGGAGTTGCAGGGTGGTTTCAGTGCACCATTTGGAGAGAAGGTTTTCTAGAAAAGGGATCAACCCTTTATCTAGAGAGTCTATTGGAGGAGGCTATCTTTCTTGCTACATCAGATCAGCCACACTTTCCATATCTATATTTTGCAGTGAGTCTTCAGCCCTAGGGCTTTGATTCCCATCTTGCATGGTGGTGTATTTCTGAAAACCCTTGTGGGTTTCTTCATTGGAGGTTATATAGAGCCTAGATCTGTACTTGTTGTATCTATTGAGGCATATATCAACCCATGTTATTTTTATGTTAATTTGTTGTAGTAGTGCACTTTATGACTGTGCTGTAGCAGTGTCTCTAACATTTTGATATAGTAGCAACACCTCTTATAGAGGGATTTCTTATTTGGAGGCTTGTTCTATCTTGTTGTACACTTTCTGGCCCATTATTTTATACTATTTTTCTACTATTATAATGAATGAAAGGTATCCATATTTTCCTCTTGCTTTTATATATTTTTTAACACTACTATTCCAGTATTTTGCACTATATTCTTGTTTTTACCATTTGGGAATACTACAGTGGTACCAGAGCATAATCTTGGCACAGCCTATGCATCTTGAAAAGCGAATATGTCATCTGAAGAATGATATCCTCTCACTGATAGAGAGAATAGATATCTCAAAAGAAGAAACTGGAAGTTTTATTATACACATGATCAATAAGACAAGTGTACAAGCCACATATCCGAAGAAGATGAAGAGAAAGAGTTTCCTAAGATTATTCTCAAAGCTATGTAAGACATTGATAGAGAAATAAAGGAGATGAGGATGGATAGATACAAGGAATCCCCTAAAGGATTTCAACATTGTGAAGGCTCCAACATTTCTCATCACTAGAGTGATCAACCAGTGCAACAGCAGCAAGATTCCCAATGCTCTACAATGCCTACATTATTAGGAGTGGGAAATGAAGGGTTTCAAGAAAAATAATCCCTTGAATACTATTTCATGGGGTATGAGTCTCAATCTCAGATATTCAAAGACCACTTGAGTTTTCAAGAATTTTTTCATATCAAGGACAATAGGAAACCCAAGCATCACAATAGAGGTGGAGGATTCATTCAGAATCATGATCTACACTGCACTATGGGAAGATTTTTCTTACCCAACTTTGATGGGTCATCTAAATGCACTGCAAAATCATGGGTAGAGAAGCTTGACATCTACTTCCAGCTGAAAAAAGTACTGGAGATGGAGGCCATTAAGATAGAAACATTGCACCTTGAGGGTGAAGCACATGATTGGTGGTTCCATGGCTTGCCTACATTGGGTCATGCCAATGTGACTGCATATTCAGAATTCACAAGGAGGTTGGTGGAGATGTTTGATAAAAGAAATCCTGAGGCACCATTCATGGGGCTTACAAAACTCAAACAATCAGGTAATCTAGAAACTTATATTTTTGAGTTTTTAAAACTTTCTGTTATTGTTCCTGATTTATATACAACAAGAAGGGTCAGTATGTTCATTTATGGGTTAGAATAACCTCTTCATGGGTTGGTTATGTCTACCAAGCTCACTACCCTTCAAGATGCCATTGAAAGGGCTAGAGATCTACAAGATGCCTTGCCAAAAGTAAAGGGAAAATTTCAGCAAAAGCCCTCTTTTCCATCAAAGAGAAAATATGAGAAGGGTCCTCTTTCAAAGGAGAGCCAAAGTAAGAAACCTCTTGATGATGATTTGCGAAGAGATTTGAGGAGGAATAAGCTTTGATTCACATGCCAAGAATCATGGGTACTAGGACATAAATGTACAGCAGGAAAGGCACACTATATAGAGGTATTCTTAGATGATGAGGAGGAAGAAGAAGATGAACCAAGAGAGGTCACAGCACTGACATAGCAGGAGATGGTCCATCACCATCAGGATATGGGAATGGGGAATTTGCTCCAATTGGAGGGGCTCTTACATCATTGAGGGGAGTACCTAAGTATTTGACCTTGATGGTTTGAGGTTCCATCTTAGATCATAGGGTTTCTGTTTTGATTGACAGTGTGGCTACCGACAATTTTATTGATGCCCAACTAGTGTAGAGGAGGGCAATACCCACTGATGATTTTGAGGTATTTTTTGTTTTGGTCCCAAGAGATAAAACTATGCAGTGCATGCATTATTTTCCATCCTTATCTGTCACCATGGGGACATTTACATTGACTAATCACTTCTTTGTGGTTGACATACCTAACACCAATGTGATATTAGGTGTGCTGTGGTTGATTAATTTGGGGAAGGTCACCACAGATTAGGAGACTTTGCATATGGAATGGGTGGATATAAAGAGTGGTAAGACTCAAATGATTAAGGGCATGCACACATATCCCTCACATACAACTTCCACACAGGAATCAGAGATGGATTTGTGCAGTTGAAGCAAGGATCTAACAGTCTCATATATTATGCACATGACTTTAGCCCATGGGATATTATTGTTTTGTGGAAAACCACCTGGGAGGCCACCTGATCCAGATTTGGTGCGAAATGTCTCACATCATGATGCACCATTCATTGATCCAAGAGGAATGGGAGCATTAGGAGGCCATGATACAACGTTGAGAGTCTTGGGTAGACTCAAGGATATATTTCAGATTCTGCGTTGTGGGAGGAGCAGCATGGCAAGGATAGCAGCCTTCCAATATGTACCTTTGGCATGGGAGATTTCAAAGAGAAGGGCAACCATATGAAATATGTTCTTTGTGATAGATCATCAGCGCTGTCACTATTGTGGATAGATCCATATTGGAAATCACAATTGTTGGTGTATTATTCCAAGGATCTTCTTACATGCATGATACTTGATGACTAGCTTCAAGAGGAGTGATATTCATTCCAAGATGAAGTCATCTATTATCATGGTAGGATCTTCTTAGCTAGAGCTTCCAAGCTCAAGAAGAAGTTACTACAAAGAGCTCTTGAGGATTTTCTCTTTAGCCATACTTATTCCATGAGAGCCTACAACACTATCATGGAGGGCTACACTTGGGAAGGCTTTGAAGGGGAGATATATCAGCATTTGAAAAGATGCATGGATCATGTGGAGCTGAAGGAGATACATAACTCTAGGGAGGATTTATCATAGCCATCTCTTTCCTCTTTTGGAATGAGAGGGAATCTATCTATGGACCACTCCATTTGTATGATCAAAGATTATGGTAAGAAACATATTTATGTACATGATGTTTTACTTCATGATTATTTGCATTCCTTTACTATGTATATGCAAACCATAGCTCCAAGGAGGAGCATTCTTCCATATAAACTTCATGGCCAGCTTTGGGCCATAAACATTTCTGAACATGGCCACTCCCTTGAAGGATATAGGGAGATGTTGTACCATTGTGGGTACACTCCAAAGGCACCAAAAATTTCTCACATTATCAGCCATTGTGAGAATATTTGGACAATAAGTAAGTGGTGGGGAAACCATTTACCATATCACGATTTGATGCAGTCAGGAGATATAATGCACTAGTTCCACATATGGGACTATGACCCACCTCCATTTTTTCATATTGTTGTTCATATGTACCTGGTTTCCATCCCATACATTGATTATTTACTTATAATTTTTATGGGGATGGTTGGAGGAAGGATGGGAGGAATGCATGTGCCCTATGGGAGAGAACTTCTCCATGTTTTTTATGCTACATCCATCAGGGAGAACATTGGGAAAACCATGATTGTTTCATTGGATCTATTTCTTCCTTGTGGGATGAATCATTTGCATCTCATGAGAAATTTCGAGGAGCATTTCATGGACAGATGGATTGGGAGACACTTAGCTTATGAGGGAAGCTTATCACATGAAGGTGTCACCAATGATGGAGGAGAAGAGTTTCAAAACTCACCTTGTCAATTGCTTGAGCAAAAGCAACAATTGGGAAGGGAGGACTGTAATATTCCCAATTATCCATGAGCTAGTTGGAATATCAATTTTTGTTTTGCTTTTCTTGTTTAATGAATAAGAGGACAATGGAGGTCCATAAGTCTCCTTAATAAATATTAAATCAATGCCAATTTGAAAAGAAGACATCTTGGCAGCTTAATTGAGCACCCTTAGATATGAAAAGGGGCTAGAACACCTTGACTGGGTCAACTTTGACCAAATCAATAGCACTTCCATGGACGAGTGGAATTCAATGAGGGACAACACAATTTTAGATGGAGACACCTTGCATGGAAGTAGTGTCATAAATGAATGGGGCTTAGGGTTTGGAAACTCATTTATTATAAAAGGAAGAGGATGGCAGCCATATTGATTAGGTATTGGTTATTTTATTTCTGAATATATGGTCTATTTAGACATATAACTTTCTTTGGTTGTTTAGCTAAGATTGCAAGTGTTGTTTAGCACTGGGTGTTCCTAGTTAGGAATCCCACCTCTTTCCTTGAGAGGCTTCTTGGAAGATTTTTGTACTTAACTTCCACATTCAGGCTTTATTCCAAGCTTCATCTTTCATCTACAACGTAGATCTTGTTGAGGGTTGAGTTGTGTTGTAGGTTGCAACAATGGAGAACATATTTGGGTCACTTCACTGCTTATTTTCAGTGGAGAAGGGTTCTTTTCTATTGGGAGGACAATAAGGAAGGCCCTTGAGCTGATTTGACACATTTGGCAACATGCCATATATTTATTTGCCCCTATAGCGTATTTTTTGTCTTGGACTACGTTATTTTGAGGGAAGAGTTGCAGGATGGTTTCAGTGCACCATTTGGAGAGAAGTTTTTCTAGAAAAGGGATCAACCCTTTATCTAGAGAGTCTATTGGAGGATGATATATTTCTTGCTACATAATATTAGCCACACTTTCCGGATCTATATTTTGTAGTGAATCTTTAGCCCTAGGGCTTTGATTCCCATCTTGCAAGGGTGATGTATTTCTGAAAACCCTTGTGGGGTTCTTCATTGGATGTTGTATATAGCCTAGATCTATACTTGTTGTATCTATTGAGGCATATATCAGCCCATGTTATTTTTATGTTCATTTTTTGTAGTAGTACACTTTATGACTACGTTGTATCAGTGTCTCTGACATTTTGATATAGTAGCAACACCTCTTATAGAGGGATTTCTTATTTGGAGGCTTGTTCTATCTTGTTGTACACTTTGTGGCCCATTATTTTATACTATTTTTATATTGTTATAATGAATGAAAGGTATCCATATTGGCCTCTTGATTTTATATGATGTTTAACACTGCTATTCTAGTATTTTGCACTATATTCCTGCTTTTCCCATTTGGGAATATTACAGTCTAGATGTCCTCAGATAACCTGCAATGAAATCCATGGATATGACCTCCCATTTACACTCTGGAATCAGAATCGGTTGTAATAACCCACCTTTATTCTTACACTCTACCTTTACCTATTGTTAATATAAACACCTAGAAATGAACTTTGTCACTTCCTTCTTCAGATTCAGCCAATAGTAGAACTTATTCACCATTGTCAATTTCTTCTGATACCTCAGATGACCTGAATATGGCTTAACATGAAATTCCTATAAGATAAACTTCTTGGGCTCACTGTTGTTCGGCACATAGATCTTTTCCCTAAACCTAATCAAACCATATTCCACGAGATGATAATCCACATCCTGTCCATATATACCTTGTTTTTGTAACTTTTGCCTAACCTACTAGTACTTGACATCTTGTTTTCTTTCCTGTAAGATCCTATCCTCTAAACATGTCCCATAAGAACTCATAGTTGCAATGTGATTTACCTGTACCCTTCTACTAAGAGCATATGTGACCTTTTTCTCTTTACCCTTAATGTACATGATCTTGAAGTCAAACACATTGATCGTATCTAACCACCTAGCTTGTATAACATTTAGATTCGGTTGATCAAACTAGTATTTCAATACATTGTGATCACTCATCAATTTAAAACTCATGCCAAGAGGATAATGTCTCCACTAATTCAATTCATGGATGATTGTTGGCAACTCAAGATCATGTGTAACATAATTATGCTCGTGCTCAATCAGTTTCTTTGATTCATAACATACCATATGTCCCTCTTGCATCAAGAATCCACCAAGTCCACTCTTTCAAGAATTTTTACACACCACAAACTCTTTATCTGAGTCTGTGATTTTTAGAACTGGAGCACTTGTCAACAACTACTTCAAATACTCGAAATTTGTTGCAAATTCCTCTGTCCATTCAAATTTATTACCTTTCCTTTTCAATTATGTGAAAGGATAGGAAATATGTGAGAAGTTCCTGATGAACCTCCTGTAATATTCTGTTAACCCCACGAATAATATAACCTCACCCACACTTCTATGAGCTACCGATTCCATGATAGCTCTGAAATTTTATGGATCTACTATTAGGCCTTCCTTGGAAACAACATGCCCCAAGTATTGTACTTTTTTCTAAAAGAATCTTCATTTGCTAAGCTTAGCATACAATAAATGCTCTCCTAGCAATCTCAACATGTTTTCTAAGTGTTTGAAATGCTCTTCCTCATTCTTAGAATATATCTATATATCATCAATGAACACTATAACCAACTTGTCTAGATAAGGGTGAAACGCACTATTCAACAAGCACATGAAAGTAGTTGGAGCATTAGTCAAACCAAAAGGAACCACAACAAACTCATAATCGCCATACCTAATCCAGAAAGTATTCTTGTAAATGTGCTCTTCTTTGATGCGTACCTAATTATATATTGATCTCAAATCAATCTTCGAGAACATTGTTTCTCCCCTGAGTTGATGAAACAAGTCATCAATCCTCAGTAATGGATACATGTCCTTGATGGTTAACTTGTTCGACTACCTTTAATCAATACACAACTTGAGAGTACCATACTTCTTCTTTACGAACAACACTAGTGCACCCCAAGTTGACACACTTGTCCTAATGTATCCCTTGTCAATCCTTTCCTTCAACTGCATCTTCAATTCCACTAGCTCTGGTGTGCTCATAGTAAACTATGCTATAATTAAAGAAACTGAAAACCTGAAATAAACAATGGTGGGGCCCCAAGTGGAATAGGCGGGTGGCCACCAATATCCACCTAGATCATTCCTCCCCCCTTATGAATCAATGGTCTCCATTGCGTTGAGTTCCTCCATGAGATGAGGAAACTTCTGCTGAACTTGGTCCTTGGTGAATGACTTGCCTTGGTGCAGGAGTTGCCCAACTTTGACAACCCAATACAGTTGGATATTATTTTGGCAAGTGTTCTTGATTTGCATGTCCATGATAAAATCTGTGGTGGCCTGTTCCGTGTAGTCTCGGTTTAACTCTATTGGTGTGAGTTGTTCTGCGATGTCGGAGGTGTCCAATAGAGGTTAGAAGTAGGGCCGAAGGCGGTCCACATTAAATACTGGGTGCATACCAAGGAATGGTGGAATACTGAGCTCAAAGGCATTGTTCCCTACAACCTTGCTGATGGTGTATGACCCATATCAGAGTGGGTGAAGCTTGCAATGGGGTCTAGTGAGGCGCTTCTTCTACAAATGTAGCCACACTTTATCGCCCACATGGAAGTTGTGTGACACCCGATGTTGATCATGTCATTTCTTGTGTTAGAGTCATTTTTTCAGTGATAAAAGATAACTCGTTTAAGAGTTTTTCATTAGGACTTTAGTCAAATATTTTTTCTTTTTCAGTCAATATTCAACAAAAAATTTGATCACTGAACAAGTATCATCAATATATGCTACTCCTTCACACTTTTTCATCTCCATTCAGAGGTCTAATGTCATGTCATTTCATCTCATATAGGTCAAATTTAGGGTCAAAACTTCCATGAAAAGTCTTCAATTTTTCACTTCAAAAAGGCAGTAAAAATTCCACATCATTCGTAAAGGTCTCGTGGAAGGAGCTAGCATGTTTTATAGTCCAAAAATAAACTCTGTGTCATGGAAAATTCTATGCTCTGTTGCTATATTTCGAAGAGAAATAAAAACTTTGTTGAAGAAGTATATTTTTGAAATTGTATTATATTAAAGAGTTATATTTAATATTTAGAAAATAATTCTTTAAAACATAGGTTTTAAATCATATGAGTTATATTTTGTTGTCGTCATACTCCACTATCTATTATCCTCCATTATTATCATGATACATTGCACTCATTTATTCGCCTACCTACCATGTCACATCACTCCCGTCATACCCCTACCCCACCAATCAATCACCTCCATCGTAAGTTAATACTCCCTCATCTAGCTGATCATCTATCGCATCATAGCTTAATCCAACGACCCGTATTAGACTTTGGTCCCCCTCATCGTTCAAGACTTAACATCGCGGGGGCGTGGGGGGGGATTGGTATGAAAAGAATGGTATTGTATAGTTACCTCACTACTACATGTCAAAGCCGTGTGATTTCGAACCCCCCCCCCCACACGAAACCACTTACCACTACAACACCCCTCCAAAATCCTGCCTGCTACTGATATTAAACCACTCCTTCCTCCTGCCAATAAATTCATGCCAACATGGACTGGACTTTCCAATCAATTTAATTCCCGCATTATCCTAACCATTAGCCAATTAATTCAATGTCTAACTGTTAGGCAATGTACCGTGCCCATTCTCAAACAGAAAACAAGTTCAATTTCCCATAAAATCACCATTGCACACCAATTTAAACTTTTACTTTGTATTTTCAATCTTCTTTGCAGATGCTTTCAAGTTTTCAACTAACTCTACAATTCCAGAGATCAAATTCATCAGTATTTGAAGCTTTCCCTTGCAGCTATTGATTTTCTTCTGGTTGCAAGCTTATCCTCAGTCTTGGCCTCTATTGTGTATCAAAGAATTCATATTTCAATAGAGTCAACCATGCCTCCAAAAAACAAAGGACCTCAACAACCATTAAGTCTTCTATTACATCCTCCAGTTAATTTTCACCACATACCTTTAGCAGGAAAATATTACAAGATACACGAAACCTTGATTGATATTGAGCTTTTTGAGTTATATTGTTGGTTAGAAGAAAAATACCTAGATAAATAATATGACATAAGACTATGGGACTCTCATCTCCCTCATTTCATCTTTCCTCATACCCATAGTGCCTCGGAGTTTGTTAGGAGATTTCAATCTTGGTATATGGTATTCCAGAGAGTTATTATTGTTCCTACACGAGAGGCTTTAGTGAATATTGATGCCAAAACAATAGAACAAATGATGCAAGCCCCAAACACAGAAGATTCCAACCCATTTTCCTAAGAAGCCTTGATAGAAATTTATCAGAAGTTATATTTTGCAAAGAGACCTCAAACTCTTGATCTATTCATGACTTAAAATGACCAATTACCTAAGAAAAATCCTCAATTTCCAACATCCATATTCCCTAAAATATCCAAACAAATCATTAGAGTCATTTCCTACCTTCTTGTTTATTATTTAGACCAATGGGTAGATGAAGCCATCATAGGGTTTTTGTCCATATTTTCCACTGATTCCAAACCCTCCATCATTTTCAATTTCAGTCAGTTTATTGCAAATGCTATCCATGATAATTTTTTGAAATTCACAACTAAAGAGGCTTTCATTTATGCCTATGTGTTCGTTTATTTATTCTTGTACTCTTAGGGAGAAAAATTTAATTTTTCTCTACAGAAATTGGATGAAGAAGGCCACCAACAGTCAATAATATTTTGGATTTCATTAGTCATGAAGGAACATAAAGAGTATTCTTATAAAAATTTTGTGGAATTGTTTCTTCATCCAACATTTAGTTTGTTGAACAACACTATAGAGCCAAGAATGAGTGATGAGATTAGGAAGGCATTGTAGTTGTCAGATCAAGCTAGAATAGGGAATTGGTATATTTAACAAAAATATATAGAAATCATAGTTTATGGATGTGAAATTCCCCCTTATAAGTTTCCAAAAGTCCTCCCCATGAGGATTTTTGCATTGCAGTATTTTAGACAAATGATTAATTCAGATGAAGTGCATTTTGTCTCTGCTAAAAAAAAATCAAAAATTAAAATTAAAACACAGATAGGTCCTTTTATTTGTAATAGTAGAAAAATAGGGGAAGAGGCAGATAATTTATTGAAGGAAATGTAGTTTAGTCCAAGTTTTACATGGTCTTATGATCTATTTAGTTTCATCTCCAAACTGAGGGTGGAAAATAAACCTACAACATATTTTCATACACCTAGACTAGAGATTGAAAAGTATATGAATCAACTTGAATGCACAGAAGGTACACTATAGGAGGATGAAGAGAAAACATTATCTACCTCAACATTGCAAACTCCAATTGCACAGGAAAGAGCAAGGAAGATAGTTAGAGAATATCAGTCATCTCCAATGACTAATTCATCAAGCAAAGAGTTCAAGATTCACTATAGGAAGAAGGTCAATCCCAACAAGGATTCAAAGAAATAAGTGATCATTATCACTGAAGAGACACCTCCTTCTACACAAATAGGTGATAAATGTATCTCTACTACTCCTACTACTGCTACTATTTCTAAAGAGCAACAAACAACATCTCCTAAAGAGTAGAAAACAACAACTCCTAAATATCAGCAAACATCAACTTCTCAAGATCAACAAAAATCCATCCAGATTAGCACATCTACTACAGGAGAGAAAGAAAAGGAGAATATTGTCTTTGAAACTTTAAAATAAATTAATTTGAAGAATGAAATGTTGAAGACACGTACCTATAACCAATTTTGGAAGCAAACTCCTACTTCACAAAGCAAGATCCTTTCATCCTTTGATTTTGAAAATGGAAAAATCCATTTTTTATTTCTTCAAGCATAGATCTCACAGCCAAAGTCAGAAGTAGATTATAAGAAAGCTACATTTGAGTTTGACACAAAATACATTCATCCAATAGACCAAATGGAGCTTCACAAGTAAATTGGTGAGATGATTTCATCAACTCTCATGAATACTGCTTTAAGTTTATCAAAACTGTAGGTTTCACGAGCAAATGTATAGTCACAACTCAAATTGGAGAAGGTATCTTCATTTTCAAAGGATACAAGAATTAAGACTTTAGAAGATCTAGTGGTAAATATTGTATATGATCCATCTAATTTGAATGCAATTAAAGAGATCATCAAGAAGAAAATTGCTGATATAGCAGCATTGAGAAGACAATTGAAAATCCCAGTTACAAAAGATCCTTTGGCAAAGGATATTGAAGAAAATGAAAATCAGAAAAAAATATATGATGAAGTTGATAATGGAGCAGAATGATCAATTAAAACATATGGAATCAGAACTAGAAAATATGATAAAGGAAAAGGAAGCAACAATAAGGAAATCAAAATTTCCTTTGGAAGCAGTGCCACTAGCAGCCATTCCTATAGCTTAAAATTCTACAGAAAGAACTGTAGATGGAGCTGAGAAGCTTGCCAAAGCAATTCAGAACATGTCCATTCAAGAAGAGGAGATAAAAAAGTTGCAGGATTAGGTAAAATTACTACAATTATAGAAATCTAATGCTGATAGTTCACATGCAAATTAAGCAGAGAGGGCCAAAAATTTAATTGAAAGGCTGCAAAAAGAGAAAAAAGAATTTGCCATTGGTAATAATTTGAGCCAGGTGAAACAAATTATATGGGAAGAAATCACAAAGTCTATAATTGATATTTGGCCAAGCATACATATCATTTTTGAGAAAAAGGAGCTGACACAGAAGGAAAATGAGGCCATGACAACCATCAAAGAACAACTGGGAGATAAGCCTGCAATAGCTACCAATATTATTAGGTTTCTAAATTCAAAGAAAAGGTATGAGATGGATGAATTGGCATAGAGGATAGAACAAAAGCCATCCTGGAAGTGGAGAGAGTGCTAACAAAGAATAATTTGATTCTTCAACTTGAAGAAAAATGTCACAGTCTGGCGGTTACAGTTTAGAGATTCTTCAGCGGGATAGAATCTCTAACAAAGAAAGGGCTTCCTTCTCTTTTTTTAATTAATGATAAAATCATGACAAAATATGACTATGGAAAGAGAATTTAGGAAATTTCCAGGGATACTGCCAAGTTTGCAAATATTAAAGGCATATTAATAGGAAAATCATTGTTGGGAGCAATAAGCAATGAAATTTACATTCAGTATGAAATCAAACATGTCTTTGTTGTAAAGGAAAATTTTGCTAAATACACTAAAGCAGATGAAATTTACCGCAGGGTAATTAAATTAGTTTATCCCTGATGAAGAGTGATGGGAAACGTTATGTGAGTTTTAAGAGTAATTAAAAAAAGAAGAAAAGTCAATTTTTCCAAATTAGCAGTCTATAGACAGCTAGTGTAGCCCGTGATTATCTTCTTCAACAACAATTTTCAGTTGTAGCGACTTCCAACACAGCAGATGTAACTTATTTCCATGATGCAGTTAGATTTAATTAGAAAATAAAGCGCTATTAGTTTGGATAACCTATAATGTAACAATTTTATTTTTATTTTTCTATATATAATTAGTTTTATGAAGTATTACTGTTGGATAATTGAGTTTAAGACTCTCTGTATTACCGTGGAATTGTTTACTGGAGATTTTGCCGGATTATCCACAGTCTCACGAAACACTTGTCGACGTTTCGAATCCCAACGAGGATCCATCTTCAGGATTATTAATGAAAATGAAAGGAGTTGCAGCGATTGTGTGAGATTCATGTGGTATTTTTATTGAGCATTGTGCCTTTCTATGCTATTTCATTTCCATTCCATTTTCTGTGTAAAATCTTATTCAGTTTATAAGAATAAATCAGTCAAATGTTCTGTTTATTAAGATTTTTACAATGTATATTTTCTTCTAATGAATGAATTCACGTAAAAGGCTCATTCATACCTCTCTCTTTTCTACCACTATACACCAATGACAAATTAAATGTGCTCAAATAGTTTGTCTATCTTGCCTTGCTCAATTTTCTTCAATACAGTCTTTGAAATTAGTTTTAGCTTTCAATAATTATAATTTTTATCTAGCAAACAAATAATTAAACAAATTATAAAATAGATTAAATTTATATCTAGCCTAAAATTTGGTACTCAGCCCTAAAATTGAATAATTAAAAAGTGACACAGAGAGAGCCCTCTCTGGTTAGGTAGGGCTAGCTTCCTAGCTAAAAGATGGTATCTGGTTACCTTTATTCACTCCTAATTTTAGCCTAGGAAGTTGGGGAGAGTGATAACAACTTGTGCTTAGCATTGGCTCTATCTAATATGTCATGAACCTGTTGGCGTATGTGTTGAATGTGCTTAATGAAGTTGTTCGATTTGTCAGATTCAGACTGGACATGAGCTGAATCGGCCTGAGTAGCTACAAATGGCATGGCTACGTCAATGGGACATAGTGGCTGGAACCATAGGACCACCTGAAAGGGGCTGTGGCTGGTTGAGTTGTGGAGAGCCCGGTTATAACTGTGTTGTACATAGAGAAGGCTCTCATCCCATGTGCATGGATGCTTTAAATTGTACATGCAGAGAATCTGTACAATCATCCTATTGATGACCTCTGTCTGGCCATTGGTTTTGGGATGGAAATTTGTGGACTTTGTGAGCTTGGTGTCTAGCATTAACCAAAGGCTAGATCAAAATGTGTTGAGGAACCTGTTGTCCTGAATTGAGATGATAAACTATGGAATCCCAAAGTGCACCCACACTTTCAAATAAGAGTTTAGCAGTGGCTTATGTTGTGATATTCTTCTTGTAGGCTAACATAATGGCCATCTTCGAGAATATGTCGAAAACCATGAAAATGCAGTCATTTCCATGCTTATTAGAAGGAAGGCCCGACATGTAATCCATGGAGATGGATTCCCAAAGTCAGCTAGGGATAGGTAGCAGAGTATAGAAGCCTTGTTTCTTGATGGTTGGTTTGGAAATGGCGCAAGTAGTGTAGGATCTAATGTACTTCCCAACATCCTATTAAAGGTTCTACCAATAGAAATACTTCTGCATTACTTCCATTGTTTTCTCAACCCTGAAATTCCCAACGACTCAACTGTATTCCCAACGACTCAACTGTATTTTTCTCCCCAAATCATCTTGGCACGCTCGCTTGAAGGAACAAAAAGGTGTCCTAGGTGACATAGCAGTGCATATTGGAGGTGAAAATTTTGAATTTTCGTACCCTCTAAGAGTGTCTTGTATGTGTGGCCGAATTCTGGATCTCTCTTATAGAGAAGTGACCAATCAGAAGTCTCATTCCCACAAGAGTTGAGAACAGTGGTTAGCGCCACGATTGGTGGTTGGATGAGGCAGTCTACAACATTATTGCTACTACCCTTCTTGTACTTGATTTCCAAATGAAATTGTTGTAGATATGTGTACCACTTCTGATGGCGATCATTCTGCAACTTCACTTGTGTTTGTATGAACTACAAGGGTATGTGGTCTGTGTGGATGACCATTTCCTTCCCCAAAATGTAATGCTTCCATTGTCGAAAAGCCTACAAAATGGAATACATTTCTTTGTCATAAGTGGGATACTTGCGAATTGTGCCAGAAAATGTCGCACTGTGATATGCCACTCGATGCCCCTGTTGAGTAAGAACTATCCCAATAGCATAGTCAGAGGCATCTGTCTCGATATCAAATGGTTTTTACAAGTCTGGTAATGTGAGCACTGGGGTAGAGAAGAGGCGATGTTTCAATTCTACAAACACCTTCTATTGAGATTCTAACCAAAATAAATTTTCTTTCGCTCTTCCCTTGGTGACTTGACTGAAGGGCCAAGTGATATGAGAGAATCCCAACACGAATCTACAGTAGAAATTAGTAAGACCTAGAAAGTTGCAAAGCTCTATTAGAGTGGTTGGGGCCGATCAATCCTGAATTACTTGGATCTTGGTTGGATCCACATGCACCCCCCATTCATCAATAATGTATCCAAGATACTGAACCCGGGTCATGCCAAAATTTCACTTCTCCAAATTGGCACACAACTTGTGTTGTCGCAGTGTTTGGAGGACCTGTCGGATGCGATGGAGGTGCTCTTCCCAAGTCTGGCTAAATATCAAGATGTCATCCAAGTACACTACTAAAAAAAAATTGGTGAATGTCCGCAATATGTCATCCATCAGACTCATAAAGGTTGCAGGAGAATTCGTTAACCCGAAAGGCATGACCAATAATTCGAAAAGGCCCTCCTTGGCTTTGAAGGCAGTCTTCCATACATCGGAGGGTTCTATTTGTACCTGGTGATACCCAGAATTCAAGTCAATCTTGCTGAAATGTTTCTCCCCTTCGAGTTGATTTAGAAGGTCATCAATCCGTAGGATCAGGTACCTATTTCAGAGAGTGATATTGTTTAGCACCCGATAGTCAATATAGAGTCTCCAAGTCTCATCCTTCTTCTAAACCAACACGATCAGGCTCCCACAGGGCAATGAACTCGACTGTATGTGACCTTTCTACAGAAGTTCCTAAATTTGCCTCTTGATTTCATCATTTTCTAGAATAAAGAATCGGTAGATCGTTCCATTGGGCAGTAGCACACCTAGGGTCAGATTGATGGGGTGCTTGACCTGACACTACAGAGGAACCCCTGTGGGTGAGGTGAAGATGTCCCCATACTCCTACATGAACTTGTCCATTTGTTGTTGTCGTGTAGAGGAGCCCTGTCTAGAGGTCATGGCCATAGTATTCTTCTTTCCCTGGGGGCAGATAATCAGGAAAAAAAAATTCCCAGTTTTGGAAATGAGCTTACTACATTTTTTTGCAGTAACAAAAGAGATAGTGGCAGGTGCCGGTACCTCTGGTATCCTATACAACTTATTTCCCAAAGTAACAGTAACAACATGAGGTTGGGACTCATATATAGCATGTCACTTCCACAAGTATGTTTGGCCTAATAATACATCACAAAAACCAAGAGGAGAAATGTCATATAATACCTCATCCATGAAGGGATTGATGCTATAGGGAAGGTGACACTTCTGGCTAATGCGGAGATCCCGTCCTTGGTGAAACCACCTGATGGTGTATTGTTGTGGGTGTGTTGTGGTCGGCAAGCCCAATCACTTCATGACCTTTGCTGAAATGAGGTTCTTTTGGCTCCCACTATCGATAATGAACTGTAGCGAGGAACCATTTACCTACATATGGGAGTGGAAGAGACGCTCCTCCTCCTCCTCTAGATCTTCCGATTCCTTCTTTTGGATCTTTGCAGTGGAAACTGTGGCATTGGGCTTCGCATCAATAATTTTATTCCCTTTGTTATTCCCCTTTTCGGGTTTTGATTTAGAGTTGGAGCATGCATATGATTCAGAAGCCCTCATCTCGGCCACCAATGACTGCTTGGCCCTACACTCACTTGTGTTGTGAGTGGAGCTCTTATGGAACTCACACCACTTTCCCGTGTCCTTCTTTGGCTTCATGATGTTGTTCTTTGCTTATGGATTCGATAGGTTTTCTTGGGTTGCCATGCCTTGGCTTTTTCCTTTTTTCTGCAGTTTGGGGGCACCTTTCCCTTGCTTTTGATTCATAGATCCAAAGTCTTGCTTCTTCTATTTGAATTTTTTCTCAATCTTGGCAGCATATCGGTATGTCATACTAATCAAGGAGATGTCGAGGAAATTCATTTCCTCTTGAATATATTTTTGTAGAAAATTGTGGTACTTCAGAACCAAATGTTTCTCCGAATTTTTGATACCAAATTTTTGTGTAGGGTATGAAACAAATTCTTCATCTCATACACATCTTGATCCCTTTTCTACTGCAGTGTAGTCCATTGTACATATTTGTCCTCATAGCTCCCCACAGGATTATATTTTTCTTTGATGGCATCTCGAAAAGAATTCCAAGTGGGTATTGTTAGAGTCGGTCTTGTCAGTCCTTCGTCAGAGATCATTTCGCTTTTGCATTTCATGTTTAGGTGTCTCGCTCGATTCACTCAGTTGCATTCCACTAGGGGCATGCCATTGACTGACGGAAGGGCTTGGTTTTTTCGTTTCCCTCATATTTGTACCTGCTGGGTTGGTCAAAAAAGAGTCATAGGTCTAGGGTTTGGTCTCCAAAAATGTCGAATAATGCCCGCAGGCCATGAGGATGTATTCAGTAAGTTTTTATTTCAGGAATGTCATCGTCAATAATTCGAGATTGATTCTTCTTCAAAACCCTGTTTTGAAGAATAAATTATCAAATGTGTTTTTGTAATAAATATGTAATTTGTCAAAGTGTTTCAAGTTCTACAGCTCTTCAATGGCAGCCCTGTTTCGGCTTTAGCAGCTCCTATCCCTACATAAGAACAAACAGAAAAAACATCATCAGCACAAAGAGTCAAAGCTAAATCAAACAAAACAGAGTTTGCATTAAAATGCCAAAGTGCCAAAATTCTATAACTTGGTTTGCCAAATCAGAAAATCAAAGCCATGTCTTTATGAAGATATTTTTTTATGTGTATCGATGTCATTTTACATTCAAGGGATCAATTGAAATCGACTTAAATGGTGAGAAAGCAAAGATGTGTTTGAAAGGCCCGACTGTGTGTAATTGACAGAGCGCGGCGCATTGGGAGTTGGGCGCGGCGCACCCACACAACGCAACGCATAGAGGAGTTTTTCACCGTGTGTTTTTCTAAGGGCGCAGTGCACCCATTGTGCGTGACGCACTGGGCAGAGTGTACGGCGCATAGATCTGGAACAAAAATTTCGCCTCCGCCCTATAAAAAAAACTCAAATTCCTGGCTTCCAATGGATTTGTAAAGCTGTGAATCGCTTTTGGACAATGTTTAGTGTGATTGAAGATTGGAAAGATTGGGAGATATGTTTGTTTCTGCTCACGATGGTTTTTTTTTTTTTCTATCCTGTTTCGTTCGATGGACAGAAACAACCACACAACACTCCACCTCGCAATTTGTTGAGGAAATGTATGAGCGCATCAAAGAAATTCTGAATGAGTACGAAGTCATTGTTAATCACTGGCTGGAATACTCAATTGATTGTCACAATTATTGCAAGGGCAGTGTTGAGAGCGTTGGAGAAACAGTATTATGAAAACTTGATTCCTTTGAAAGATGGTATGATACCAAAGAAATTTGGCCTTCAGTATATGCAAAGGTTAACGAGAGGCAATGTTGTATGTCTTTACAGTGTTCCCAGTCATGTTTGAATTATTTTTGAACACTATTGTCGAGTCTCAAATCTGCATCTTTCCTATACACCTTTCTAGACCTTTTTCATTCACCTGAACCTTCTAAGTTGTCAATATCATTGCATATTAATTGTAAAAGAGCATCTAAAATGGTTTTTAACTATGTTTTGTGTCTGCTGTTTGATTTAGATTTTTGCTCATTTAGCTGCGGAATCTTGCCACTTTCCGCAGCTGCTGCAACTTTCCGCAGCCATTTTGTGAAAGTATATGTTGCAAGTGTCTTCAGGCAATTCGAGCCACATGGGCAAGTTAGAAATGATGTGGACATGGATCGTGTCCTATTGGTTCGGGCAAATTCACCTAAGGAGGCTGCGGTCAAAGGTGGCCAAGTGGAAGTCAACCGTAGAGTCCAACGGTGATAGGACTCTGTTTCTCATCACGTGAAGATTTGTATGACTGTTTCTAATTTACGGGAGACACATCAACACCCGTACACGGCTCCATAAGCCGAATCCAACATCCACTCTTCATAGATTTACTCCTCACTGCGGCCATGATGCTGGATCTTTGGATGTGATGGTTCACGTGTCTCTATTAGCATAAACTTTAGGGAATTAGTTATATCACCTTTGTTATAAATAACATGTTTTCATACACATAATAGTTAGCCTCCATATAGCTTTGTAATGTAATTGCGTTGCCACTGTGCTGTAATATCATTTCCCTGTTATGACTGCATTTTAATATATAAGAAGACTCTGTTTCCAAGCGTAATTCATATTTGAAGGCTGTTGCCCGAGGTCTGTGCAGAGGGCCCCTGCACACGCTGAGGTTTTGTGTATTACTGTATAGTTTCTTGTTTTATTTCTTTAAGTTCATTGTGCCATAAGTCATTCACGTGTTTATACATTGCATCTTTCATGATATTTATGCTTCATCTCTGATTCATAATCTTTCATGCTTTACATTTTACTTCTGTCCATAATCTTTCATGTTTTATGTTGTTGTTAACTGATCAGTGTTCTTGTTTCAGATTACAAATAGACAGCCCGGGAATTTGCATATCTTTTGACTAATGACATGGAATCAATATTGTTCTGCTGCTAATTTATTTTTCTTAGTTTTTGTTTAATTCCAGTACTGCTTTGTTTATTTCAGTCTTGCACATTTGCTTCAGTAGTTAGATTTAGATATATTAAATTTCTCATGTCATTTTCAGTTACCTCCGAAAGCCATAGCTGGAATAATGGTGAGGGATTGAATTATGAGTGTGTAGTTTGATATTAGTTTACTTTCTGCAAGTTAGAAATATTAAATTGCTCATGTCATTTTCAGTTACCTCCGAAAGCCATAGCTGGACTAATGGTGAGGGATTGAAGTATGAGTGTGTAGTTTGATATTAGTTTACTTTGTGCAAGTTAGATATATTAAATTGCTCATGTCATTTTCAGTTACCTCCGAAAGCCATAGTTGGACTAATGGTGAGGGATTGAAGTATGAGTGTGTAGTTTGATATTAGTTTCTTTTTCTGCAAATTAGATATCAGATTGCTCAAGTTGTTTATGGTTACCTCCGAAAGCCATAGGTGGACTAATGGCGAGGGATCAGAATATAAGTTGATGTAATTTGATTTAGATTTACTTTGTTGCAATTCTTGGATTTCTTTAAGCATAGTTTCTTTTGTGTTTAGACAACAACAAGGATAGTTTGGTTTTCATGCTCAATAGTTCACTGTTTGATTTATTAGGCTAGCAACACATTTTCATTTCCTTTCAAGTTTTGTCATTGTATGTTTCAAATTCCTTTTGAAGTTTGAAGTTGGTAAATAATTATAAAGGATATCATTGCCTTGAACAATCATAACCATACTTGTTTTTATTTTAGAATTTCCATCTCACATTAGAAAACCAAAAACGACAAAAAGGTAAGAAATAGGTTATCTTGCACATATAGTGCGCCACACTTCATCAACTTACGAATCTCGGATTGATAAATTAATGTAGCAATTTAGGACACACTAAATTGACCAAACATTTTGGCGCCGTTGTCGGGGAAGTGTAACTAGGTAGCCAATTTCTTAAAAAAAAAAAAAAAACAAAATAATAAAAGAAGGGAAAACTTGATAACTTCTTGAAGTATGCTCTCCTCTTACACCTAGTGTGATCTGGAGGATCAGAAAAGAGAGTTATTGGTTTAGTAATTTCTTAAGTATGCTCTCTTCTTGCACCTAGTGTGACCTGGAAGATCAGAAAGAGAATTATTAGCCCAACTTAAAAAAAAAAAAAAATGACATGCATAGAGCAAGAGATTCTAGGGGAAGGTTTATAGCTAAAGCCAAGAGTTCGATTTTTACAACTCCATCTTCTTCAAGGCATAGACAAGATTCACCACCATCTACCCCTAACCTTAATATTTTTGGAATTCAAGGAGCAGCTGAATTAGAGGATTCTCCTATACCACCTACTAAATCTCATTTAGAAAAGGAAGAAACTCCCTCTCATCCTCCCTTGATAGAAGAACCAGAGGACTTTAAGGACTCTAAAGAAACTATCATGGCAGAGGAAATAATAGATGGATTTGGAGGTAGAGTTAGAGGTAGAGGAGGAGGAAACAATGGAGACAAAAATGGTGAAGGTAATAATGGAAGAAATAGGGAAGGAGACAACTTGTTTGGATTCCCTATAGTTGATGAGGAAACTCATACAACAATGAAAAATATCTCACCATCTGTCCTCCCCAAATTTTATGGATTGCGAAGTGAGGATCCTGAAACATTTCTGTTTGAGTTTGAAGTCGTGTGCCGAACCTATGACTATATGGAAGACTCTCAAAAAATCAAACTGTTTCCTTCAACATTGAAGGGAGCTGCTTTGAAATGGTTCATGGGATTAGCCACTCAATCTATTAGGACTTGGAATGATATGAAACAAATTTTTTTGGATATATACTTGGACTATTGTATGCCCACCAATCACAAGGATGAGGTATTCAAAATGATGCAAAAAGAAGATGAAAATTTGGAAGACTTACTTGAAAGATTTCAATACAACTTGAAAAGAGCAAAGATGAGTAACTTAGATGATGAAACCTTGAAAGCCCTCATATTAAAAGCCATTAGAGATGAATGGATAGATATTTTAAAAATGATGGGGAAAGGAGACATTTCTCAACTTCCACTTCGTGACATAACAGAACTATGTGTCCATCTCTCAAGAGGAAAATCTAAAACAGGAAAAGGGCCTAGGGATCCTTCTCTTATCAGGGCTAACAAATCTGCAACTGGATCAGTAAGTAGGGAAGAGATTGGTAATATGCTTGATGAATTCAAAACTGATATCTTAGGGAGCCTTAGTGAACAACTTGACACTCTTAAAATCCAAAACAAGCAGAAAGCAGAAAAATCTCTCTAGCCATCTTTTGTCCGAAATTTAGGAAGAAACATGCTTTAAGGGAATTTCCCTTGGATGCAAAAGTTGTAGAAACATGTATAATTTGGTCAGAGAATCATGAGATCAAGGATTGTCCTTCAATTCCTGGACTCAAAGATGTCTTTCAAGAAGATCCAAATTCAGTAGAATCTCTTTGTTTTGTTGCAAGAAGACCTTGGCAGGGACAACAAACTCAAGGGTTTAACAACCCTATGAATCTTCAAACCCCACCAAATTGGAATCCTTGGCAACAACCTTGGCCCCAACATCAAAATCAATATCAGCAATGGGTACAAGGGATGAAAAATCCTTATGGGAGATTTGCTCAATTTTATCAATATCCTTCATCTTTTCAAAATCAACAAGCTCCACAACTTCCAAACCTAAATCCACAACTTTCATTGCCATTTCCACAACAACAACCTTCTCAAAAAAATCCAAATCCTCAACTCATGCTCCCATACCAACAAAAGACAAATCAACTTCCAGCTCAACCATTGCCAAATCCTAACAATAAAAATCCTCAGAATACTTACATGATAGAAGGACAACAATTTCCTACCTATATGATTGTTCCTCTCAATGATGTATAACTCAGATCTGGTAGAGTTTTAGAAAAACCTTCTATAGATGTCCAAGAGCAAGATACCTCTGAGGAGGACTCTCTTAAAGCCAATAAGGGTTCTGAGGAAGCATCTCTTCAAAACTCAAACATTCAAAAAGAGAAAGAAAAGTTAACACCCACAACTCCTATAGTTGAGCAACTTGCATCTTCATCCACACCTCCTTTCCCTGAAAGATTACAAATTGATAAAGGGGTGGAAAAACAAATCTTGTTGCCTAACTATGATTTTCTAGATGAATTAAAGAATGTTTGTATCAAGATTCCCTTGCTACAAGCCATTCGAGATATTCCTATTCTAGCAAAAACAATAAAGGAGTTGAGTTTCAAAAGACCAGGAAGGAAACTAAAAGACACAAGAAGAATCCACCTGGTAGGAAAAATTGCAGATATTATGATGGGAAAAATTACCATGCAGAAGTATGTAGATCCGGGAAGTCCAATTGTCAAGACACATATAAATGGGATAGAAATTCCAAACACATTGATTGACTTAGGGGCTGCTATCAACATTATGAGTAGACAGACTATGGACCAGCTAAAACTTCCTAACCTTCTTTTTACACCTACTTTACTGCAACTTGCAGATCGATCAATTATTAAACCGGATGGTGTATTAGAAGATATTTCAGTCTCCTTAGATTCTTGGGAATATCCAGTAGATTTTATGATTTTGACTCCCAAGAGTAATCTAGGAGGGCACCCACTTATTTTAGGAAGACCTTGGCTAGCCACAGCTGATGCTTTTATTAGTTGTAGATCTGGGGACATGTACATTTCTAGTGGTAATTCGACAAAGAAATTCAATTTGTATCCTCCAGCAAGAGCAATCACATAAGTAGGAGACAATGAATGGGTTGATGATGAGGACACTATACAACCTGTCTTTACCATTTCTGAAATCAGTGAGGATAGTCAAATTCTGAACACATTAGAAAATTTTGAGACATCTTCAGAATATGACCCCACACAATTTCAGTTGGAATCTGATATAGAATATTTATCATCAAGACAAATGTCTCTTTACTCTATGGAAGAGTTTGGTAGTTCTACTATTGATATTTTTCCAGAAAAAACATTGAATATCAATAAACATTTGGAAAAGTCACAACAAGAAGAACTAACCAAAATCTTGCAAAAACATTCTACTGCATTTGCATGGGAGTATACTGACATGAAAGGTATTGATCCTAAGACTTGCATCCATCATATTTATATTGAGGAAAACAGTAGACCAATCAGACAACCTCAAAGAAGGATGAATCCAAATCTTAGGGAGATAGTGAAAGAAGAGCTTCAAAAACTACTCAATGTAAACTTCATTTATCCAATTTCAGATAGCCGATGGGTTTCTCCTTTGGTTATAGTACCTAAAAAGAATGGTAAATGGAGGGTATGCATTGATTACAGGGAATTGAACAAAGCAACTTTGAAGGATCACTTTCCTTTGCCTTTTATCGATAAGGTATTAGATACATTAGTAGGTAAAAAGTAATTTTCATTTTTGGATGGTTTTAGTGGCTATAATCAAATTCGGGTAGCACGTGAAGATCAAGATAGGACCACATTTACTTGTCCATGGGGAATTTTGCCTACCGAGTACTTCCTTTTGGGTTATGTAATGCACCTGCAACATTCCAAAGAGCAGTACTAGGAATTTTTTCTGATCTAATCCATGATTGTGTAGAGGTTTATATGGATGATTTTACGGTTTATGGTAATTCATTTGAAGAGGCATTAGAAAATTTGGAAAAAGTTCTTATAAGATGTAAAGAAACAAACCTTTCATTAAGCCATGAAAAATGCTTTATGATGTTTACTGAAGGTATTGTTTTAGGACATCATATTTCGGGAGATGGGATTAAGGTTGATAGATCAAAAGTTGAAGTCATCTCCAAGTTACCTATTCCAAATTGTCAAAGAGATGTTAGAAGTTTTCTAGGATTTACTGGTTACTATAGAAGATTTATAGAAAACTTCACTAAAATAGCATCTCCACTCTTCAAGTTGCTTACAAAAGACTGTGAATTTAAATGGGATCTTGATTGTCAATCCGCTTTTGAAACTTTGAAAACAAGAATATCTTAAGCACCTATCTTGAGAGGACCAAATTGGAAACTTCCTTTCCATATTTCTACAGATGCTTCAGATACAGCTCTTGGAGCTGTGTTGGGTCAAAAAGATTTAATTCCTTATGCCACTTATTACACCAGTAAAAATTTGACTCCCACAGAGTTGAATTATACTGTGACTGAAAAAGAGTTCTTAGCTGTTGTTCATGCAATTAATAAGTTTAGACATTACATAACAGGCTATGAAACTTTTATTCATACTGACCATTCTGCAATTAGATATTTGATGAACAAACCTGTTACTAATGGCAGAGTGACAAGATGGCTCTTACTTTTACAAGAATTCAATATTACTGTGTTGGATAGACCAGGGAAACAAAATACAGTAGTTGATTTCTTGTCTAGGATTCAGAATACTAAAGAAGATTCTCCTGTAGAGGATAAGTTTCCTGATGAATACTTGTTTGCAGTAACTATTAAGACTCCTTGGTATGCAAATATTGCTAACTATTTGGTTACAGGGAAACTACCTTCACATTTATTTCCAAGTGAAAAATGAAAAATTATTCAGGAGAGTTCAAAATATTCATGGATTTATAACGAATTGTTTAAAACAGGGCCAGATCTTGTGATTAGAAGATGTGTCAGGGAAGATGAAATGCCTGATATTCTTAAGGCATGTCATGATGAACCATGCGGCGGACACTTTGCAGACAAAAGGACGGCCTATAAAATCCTCTCTTTAGGATATTATTGGCCTTCCCTCTTCAAAGATTCAAAACAATATGTCAAAAGGTGTGACAGCTGCCAAAGAGTAGGGAAACCTACCCTTTCAAATGAAATGCCATTGCAAACACAGGTACTCATTGAACCCTTTGAAAAATAGGCTTTAGATTTCATTGGACCTATTAATCCACCATCTAAGCAAAAGAAGTATATATTGGTTTGTACTGATTATGTTACTAAATGGGTAGAAGCCAAAGCATTAGTATCTGCTACTGAAAATTTAGTTTTTCATTTTCTTTATGAGGATATTTTTACTCGCTTTGGTGTTCCAAGAGAAATTGTGACAGATCAGGGGAGCCAATTCACATCCAATTTGGTGGAGAAGTTGATGGAAAAATACAAAATCAAGCACAGAAGATCTACTCCTTACCATCCACAAGCAAATGGTCAAGTGGAGTCCACAAACAAAGTTCTTGAAAGTATCATCACCAAAACTGTTCATCTACATAGAAGAGATTGGGCAGAAAGGCTTCCTGAAGCCTTGTGGGCCTAGAGAACTACATGGAGAAATACAACAGGACATTCTCCCTATGAACTTGTTTATGGGAAAGAAGTCTTGCTCCCCATTGAGTTCCAAGTCAAGACCTTCAAGATAGCAGTTCGGTTGGGGATGGACTTATCAGAAGCCCAAAAGCATAGAATGGAGCAGTTGAATGAGCTAGATGAGATCAGACAAGAAGCAATTTTAAGAACTGATCTAGTTCAATATCAAAGAGCTAAATGGCATGACAAGTACATCAAAGAGAAGAAGTTTTAAGAAGGAGATTGGGCATTGTTATTTGATTCCAAGTTTAAAGATTTTCAAGGAAAATTTCAGACTCATTGGCTTGGGCCATATGAGATTGACAAGATCTTTAGCAATGGAGCGGTAAAAATCAAGACCATTGATGAGTTTCAAACTCCTCTTATTGTGAATGGCCACAGATTGAAAGTTTATCATAAGCCACTCTCAAAAGAGGAATTTGTCAAAATGTTTCAAGAAAATTCTGCAATCAGGCTGGTACAGAAGAATTCTTCTTCTCCACCAGCCTAGCTTTTGTTCTTTTCAGTTAAAAATAAAAATAAAAAAATGTATAAGCCTGAAAACCAATCACTGATTGGCAGTCTTATACAGAAAATGTAGGGTGAAAATTAGGAACACCTGACACCCTATATTTTCAAAAAAAAAAAAATCTCCCTTTCATTTCACAAGTTTTGTGACCACCCATTCCACTTCATTCCACTTCATTTCACTCCATTTCACTCCATTTCATTCCATTTCACTTCATTTTATCTATTTCATTCCATTTCACCAATAAAATTCTCTTTCATGACCATTTCCATTTAGTCAATTGTCATCCGTTCATTTCCATTCACCCAAATAATAACTGTGTCAGTTTCCGCAGCTGACATCTGTTTCCGCAGCTGACACCAGTTTCTGCAGCCAAAAGCAGATTCCGCAGCTACCACTCTGTTTTTCAAAAGAATGTACAGCCAGATGTTATTTCCACAATCATGAAATCAAATGCAGGTATGAGGACCAATTATGAAGACATGGGGCATTCAAGATATCAATGAGGAGCAACTAATTGAAGACCAAGGAAAAATGGCAAGAATTCCAAGGTATGAGTAAAAATTTATTTCAAATGGCATTTAAAACACATTTTTATATAGTTATAAACCATAAGCTCCATTATGTGCAATGATTGTATTGGCAAACTCCGTAACCACTCCATGATCTCTGTACAATCCTCCCACAATCCTTGCATTCATTCTCAAACGGTCCCATAATTAAACCTCCGATCTTCACTCATACTCCAATATTCCACCTGTGACAATGAAACGTAGTTGATTTAACTACGGCTTCTTTCAGTCGCATAAAATCCGTAGCCGTTGTATAAACGTGCTTACATTTATTCTGCAGCCACCAAATTTTAAAACACTGCCAGATGTGTTATACTCCTCCTATTGTTCTATTAATCTTACAGCCGCATTTCCGCCGTGCTCACGTAACCCTTCTCTGTTTCGCTTCATCCCATTTCGTTCTCTGTTACGCTACAGTCTGTATACCCACTCTCTGATATCTACCTACAGTCATCGTGCTCATTTCCGTTTATTCAGCCGTCCTACTTCCATTAAACCCTCCTCACGCAGGCAAGTTTTTAAAGAGCGGAAAGAAGGATGGGTAAATTGTTGAGAGCAGAACCAGAGGGACCTAAATTCATGGAAGGATACCCGCAAGTTAGGGATATATTGAAGAAGGAAAAGTGGCTGCGGTTTATCCAAAAGTTTAGAGGCTACCATAAAGAGGTGACAAAAGCTTTTGCAACGTCTTTCAATGGCCTGGAGGTAGAGATTGGAGACCTTAAGTTTACGGTGAATGAGGCATCTATAGCATCTGCCACAGAACTTCCTCAAGAGGGTGAACATTGGTTTAAGAATAAAAGCATTAGTGATGAAGCCTGGAGAGTGATTCTACATAACCCAGGTATGGACATAACTATTTTTAAAAGAGGAATTCCTGTTCATGCTTTGAAAGAGGAATGGGCTACTTTGCTGCTAGTTGTTCAAAAATTTATCACCTGTGAGGGCCGTTTTGGGTCAATGTATATGTACCATACCCGATTGCTGATGAATTTTCTAGATAACCAGACCCTCAATTTGCCATAATTTTTATTAAATAGTTTGAAGAAGATGTCTGTGACTATTCAGAAGCATTTAGGGGATGTAGAACCACATCTATATCACCATGGTCTTGTGAAAATTTTGATTGAAAAACAGTTAAAGGAGAAGAAGGACACATGGGAACAATTTTTTATTAGAAATTTCTTTGAGGAACCTCAAGAAATTCCTGAAGGTAGCACATTAAGAAGGAGTAGGATAAAAAGAACAAATGATGAAATTCAAAGTACTCCTACTACTACAATTGAAAGAACTAGTAGGGAAGAGAGACTGTCAAAAAGGAAGAAGAAAGAAACAAAGGGTAAAAATCCAATAACATCAAAAGAGAGAAAAAGTATTGAGGCTATGCATCAAACCCCTTCTTTCGAAGAAGATCATCAAGTGTTATCTGAAAGACTAGTTCACCTTCAAGAACAGTCATCTATGGCCAAGAAGAAAGGGAAAGGAAAACAAAAGCAAAAAGACAGTGGTCCACAGCGTGTGAGAAGAAGTTCTAGGCTTAAGGGGAAGTTGAGAAAAACGCAAATGAAAGGACCCCATTTTATTGATTTGGGGGAAGAAACATCTGAAAAATCCCCAACTGGCCATAGTCCATCTCACTCTCAGTCAGACAGTGAACATATTTCATTTCATTCTCAGTCAGACATTGAACATAGTCCATCCCATTCTCAGCCAAACGTTAATGTGAGTCCTTCTCAGCCAGATTTTGAAGACAACTCTCCTCCATGGCATTTTGGGGACAGCCCAATAAAAACGACACCTGAGATAGACCCAAAGCAACAAGAAGTATATGATTATATAGAATCTTTAGAAAGAGCAGCTACGGGTCCCAGTACTTCGTCCACTCAGCCTCACACAGCACAAGATGATCTAGTCCAATCACTGAAACAAGAAGTCTTTGAGCTAGAACTTTTAAATAGACACATTAAAAATGAAAATGAGACATTGAAGGAACAAAGTAAATTGGACAAAATCATTCATGATAATACCATGCTACATCTGGGACTATGGCAGAAGAAGAACAGGAAATTGAAGAAGAAATGCCAAAAGTTAAGCAGAGCACTGATTAATATTAAATTCATATGCTTAATGAAGAAGCCCAGGATGTTAGCAGCACCAAGGAAGAGGAGGAGAGGACTGGATGTACCGGCTGAAGTGTCAAGGCATATGAACTGAAGAAGGATTATCAAAATTTTGGTTGCATGAGGACATGCAACACCTTCACAGTGGGGGTATGTTGAGTCTCAAATCTGCATCTTTCCTATACACCTTTCTAGACCTTTTTCATTCACCTGAACCTTCTAAATTGTCAATATCATTGCATATTAATTGTAAAAGAGCATCTAAAATGGTTTTTAACTATGTTTTGTGTCTGCTGTTTGATTTAGATTTTTGCTCATTTAGCTGCGGAATCTTGCCACTTTCCGCAGCTGCTGCAACTTTCCGCAGCCATTTTGTGAAAGTCTATGTTGCAGGTGTCTTCAGGCAATTCGAGCCACATGGGCAAGTCAGAAATGATGTGGACATGGATCGTGTCCTATTGGTTTGGGAAAATTCACCTAAGGAGGCTGCGGTCAAAGGTGGCCAAGTGGAAGTCAACCGTAGAGTCGCACGGTGACAGGACTCTGTTTCTCATCGCGTGAAGATTTGTATGACCGTTTCTAATTTACGGGAGACACATAAACACCTGTACACGTCTCCATAAGCCGAATCCAACATCCACTCTTCATAGATTTACTCCTCACTGCGGCCATGATGCTGGATCTCTGGACGTGATGGTTCACGTGTCTCTATTAGCACAAACTTTAGGGAATTAGTTATATCACCTTTGTTATAAATAACACGTTTTGATACACATAATAGTTAGCCTCCATATAGCTCTGTAATGTAATTGCGTTGCCACTGTGCTGTAATATCATTTCCCTGTTATGACTGCATTTTAATATATAAGAAGACTCTGTTTCCAAGCGTAATTCGTATTTGAAGGCTGTTGCCCGAGGTCTGTGCAGAGGGCCCCTGCACACGCTGAGGTTTTGTGTATTACTGTATAGTTTCTTGTTTTTATTTCTTTAAGTTCATTGTGCCATAAGTCATTCACGTGTTTATACATTGCATCTTTCATGATATTTACGCTTCATCTCTGTTCATAATCTTTCATGCTTTACATTTTACTTCTGTCCATAATCTTTCATGTTTTATGTTGTTGTTAACTGATCAGTGTTCTTGTTTCAGATTACAAATAGACAGCCCGAGCATTTGCATATCTTTTGACTAATGACATGGAATCAATATTGTTCTGCTGCTAATTTATTTTTCTTAGTTTTTGTTTAATTCCAGTACTATTTTGTTTATTTAAGTCTTGCACATTTGCTTCAGTAGTTAGATTTAGATATATTAAATTGCTTATGTCATTTTCAGTTACCTCCGAAAACCATAGATGGACTAATGGTGAGGGATTGAAGTATGAGTGTGTAGTTTGATATTAGTTTACTTTCTGCAAGTTAGAAATATTAAATTGCTCATGTCATTTTCAGTTACCTCCGAAAGCCATAGCTGGACTAATGGTGAGGGATTGAAGTATGAGTGTGTAGTTTGATATTAGTTTACTTTCTGCAAGTCAGAAATATTAAATTTCTCATGTCATTTTCAGTTACCTCCGAAAGCCATAGCTGGACTAATGGTGAGGGATTGAAGTATGAGTGTGTAGTTTGATTTTAGTTTCTTTTTCTGCAAACTAGATATCAGGTTGCTCAAGTTGTTTATGGTTACCTCCGAAAGCCATAGCTGGACTAATGGCGAGGGATCAGAATATAAGTTGATGTAATTTGATTTAGATTTACTTTGTTGCAATTCTTGGATTTCTTTAAGCATAGTTTATTTTGTGTTTAGACAGCAGCAAGGATAGTTTGGTTTTCATGCTCAATAGTTCACTGTTTGATTTATTAGGCTAGCAACACATTTTCATTTCCTTTCAAGTTTTGTCATTGTATGTTTCAAATTCCTTTTTAAGTTTGAAGTTGGTAAATCATTATAAAGGATATCATTGCCTTGAACAGTCATAACCATACTTGTTTTTATTTTAGAATTTCCATCTCACATTAGAAAACCAAAAATGACAAAAAGGTAAGAAATAGGTTATCTTGCACATATAGTGCGCCACACTTCATCAGCTTACGAATCCCAGATTGATAAATTAATGTAGCAATTTAGGACACACTAAATTGACCAAACAACTATCAAGAGAATCCTTGATGTATTGCATACTAAAGCTGAGACACAACTCAGGTCCCGAGTATCTTGACTGCTTATACCTGTAACTGGAGATAAGAAGATAGCATTTGGAGTGCAAATGAATGGGATTACTGTTATGTTTAGAACTAAGCACAAGTCTATCTTGCAAGCGATTGAAGAGAAACTTTTAGACAATACACATGTACCACGCGCAACGAAACTTAAAGAATTATTCAAGACACAAAGAAGTAGTTGTGTATTTTCTAATGAAAGGATACAACTCTGGTTTATGAGATTCATGTGGCGTGAGTTTTACATATGTTTCTTCTTCCCGTTTCATATGTCTCTTGTTATGTTTTACAGTTCATTCATAATCATTTCCAGTTGAATTCTTTTGAGTAGGAGAGGTAGAATTCAATTTATTGCTCTGCCTTGGGAAAGTGTTCATGTTTTTATGTATCTTCTTCTGTTTGGTAATGATTCATTATATATGCCCTTATCAACCTCTCGACAGTATTTTCACTCCATATTATTCCAAATTGATTGTTAAACTCCCTGCCTATCTTGCCTCATGAAACAATCTGTGTCTTTGAGTTAATTTCTCAGATCATGTTGTTCTTTGTCACACACAGCCCAGAAAAATTTATTAAATGTCCTCTTTCATATTTATTTACTAGCCTAAAATCAGTATCCATTATAGGTCATCTCAAGCCCCATTGAATATCTTTTTCTGAGTTGACCCGGAGAGAGCCCTCTCATGTCCTCGTAGGGTTAGCTACGAGGCTGAGCTTGGTTTGATGTTACCTTGAATCTTGCTTTCCTTTAGCCTAAGGCAGATTCGAGCACTAACATGTATGAATGAGAACAAAAAGGATTCCCCCTCGTCCTTTTTCTCATAGTAGGTTTCCCACTAGTCCTTAACATGGGGGGTAGCTTTTAGGAGTGAAAAAATAATCTTCTCCCGGTCGAAAAAGTCATGAACCGAGAAATATCATTAAAATAGATTAAAACATATATCTATGGAATCTACATCTATTTGGCCCTCAATTATGGTAATTTCAAAGTTTACTTGTACCTTAAATGATTTGCGCCTCTAGAGTGGCTGTTGGATGCAGATTCACCATCGGTGGGCAGTCGTTGAAGGATCTGGGAAAAGTTATCCTTTTTTTTAAGGCCTCCTCGAGAAATATTTTGATAGAATCTCCTACCACCTCATCTTTATTTTCTCCCCCCATGGGCAGCCTTCGGGGTTCGCGAGGCTGATCTTGCAAAGGTTCAACCAGATCGAGTCCTAACTCCTTATACCCCAACCTCATTGAGGTCATGCAAAGAAGGATCAAGAAAGAGCAGATCGCTTTGATACCATTGATCTAGTTTTATGTAGGAACACAAAAGAACACACATATGACCATAAATACAACAATGCAATGGAAATAACACTTCATTTCATTAATATCAAAGAACTAAAATTTGTTTACAGACAGAATAGAAATAAACAAGCTAGGGCGCTGGTAGCTTATCTCTGAGAAGAGATGTGGTGGCTACAGTCCTCTGAACTTTGTTACAATGAGGTTGGAGGGCCTATTTATTATTGAGAAACAATGGAAAACCATAAACATTCAAAAAACTAACCCTAGGAGATGAAGCACCAAAACTATGGGCCCCGTTTGGGTAAATTGGTACATCAAGTTCCCGTGGACGTAAATTTGGCATACGAACTCTGTTTGACGCACACCACACCTTGTTAGAAATATCTATCCAAGGACTACAAATTTTTAGTGAGAAACATTGTTCTATGACCCATGCTGCTCCTAGTTTTCCCAAAAAATGTCGTTCAGGGCCTCAAAATGGCTCCGGAAGTTTAAGACCTGAAAAACTGCTAAAAATAGTAAACTGTCCTATAATTAAGGAAAATGGAAAACTGAAAGAAGAAATGGTGGGGCCCCAAGTGGAATAGGTGGGTGGCCACCAATATCCACCTGGATCAATACCATTCAACTCAAATTCCCGAGCTCTTACACAATGATGAACTCATTTCTTTGTACCTATAGCCAATTGCATTAACCAAGATTCTACATCTACTTATTTATTAAAACCAAATTTGTCCACCATGTCAGGATTAACATAGCTATAATTATATCCAGGGTCAATCAAAATATAAAGAAATTTATCACAAATATTATCATCCAGATCGTTAATATATGCCTAGCGATTTTCCTGCCTCTTATCTAATGTTGCATAAATTTGAGGAATGATATGCCCAACATCCCCTGTGCTTCCTGTGCACTGTAGATATGAGGCCTACCACCCTCATACGATAGAAAATCCTTCTTGAGATGCTCCTTGTCGTATATCTAACACTGCAAATGTCCCTTACCATCACCTCTATTTTGTTTCCCTCTATGTTGTGACCCTTGTCCCTTTCCAGTTGCATTATACTTCTTATAAGAAACAACATTATCTTTTTCAGCTGCATCCTAAGGTATTTTTCACTACAGTGGCCATTTACCTTTAGCTTTTTTTTCCCTTTCCAACCTTGCTGATAATTTGTCTTACGCTTCGATTTATTATAACAGTGGTTCAATTTTCCAATGACTTATTCAAGTGATTAAGGCTCATATCACTCAATCTGATCTTTCAATTATAATGGAAATCCACTGAAAAATATTTGAACTTTGGCCTTCTCACCCTTCAGATACGATAAATACCTCAAAAGATCCAAGGACTTGATCATGTACTCTAATCTATCATCGATCCCATCTTCAGCTCATAGAAATCTTTGGATTTACCATCATAATATCTTTCTGACAAGTACTTCTTCCTAAAAAGTCGCTTGAATTTATGCCAACTCAACTCCTTTGTCCCGATGTCTCTAACCTATTGCACATCTTCCCCCAAAATTTTTTCTTTCTCTTTGAGGCTGAAAATAACTATCTTAGCCTTCATGCTCTCTGTGTAGTTATGCATCTCAAATAACTTCTTCATCCAAAGTAACAATGCCTTTGTATCTTCTGGTTTCTTCATATCTCCATAAAATGTAGGTGGTTCAACTTTTTTGAACTCGTCTGGAAAATATCCCCTCCCATTTCTCTTATAAGGATAATAGGGATGATGATCATGATACTTGTCTAAACTAGAACTATAATATAACCCATGTCCATTGCCTCTCCTATTAGGTGTATCCAATAATCTGCCATCCTTGGTGGTATTGTGCCTATCTAACATGTGCCATCAAGAGATCTACTACCATATCCTCCTTTATTCCTATCCTCCTTTCGTTATTTGACCCATGTTTTTCCATGTCTCTACAAGTCTAACAAGTTATGAAGGATGATTGCATTGAATTATTCTTCTTTCTCACATACCTTGGAAAGTCTCTCTTGCGAGTGAATTATTCTGTCATTATTTTATTTGGAAATATTCATTTCTGCCTTCAAACTTCTCCAAGTGACTGTTGTGTGAGCGAAGTACTCATCACCATGTTGCTCATATGATCTGTAGCGAGAGTATCATGAACTGTAGTCTACCATCTTCATTTTCATCTTTGATCCTTCTACTTCCTACAAGTATGCAATATCATCTAAACCAAAATATAAGAAAAATCAACATACCTCAGTATAGTTCACAAGAGGATATCTCGTCTGCAAGATAAACTAAATTAGCGTGATACATGTATAATCTTAGTCATAAAAATATATCCACATCATCTCAGTTATTATCCAGTTACCATGCATGACAATACCAACTGCATATAATGACCTCCATGCATGACAATCATGACCATAAAAATGCATGCATAACAACACATAGACACTAACATTCATAAAAAATGTGTATACAACCAACATGCATTCATGACAACCACATCCCAACAACAACATCAACAACTTCTATAGGTCAATAAAAATGACCACCACCATGCATACATAAGAACATATACAACCTTAATGCATGCATTGCAAACACATTATGCCCATCAATTCCAAGTGTTGAACCATCTTCTAATACCACTTTGTAACCACCCCTCCCATTGCTAAATCCATCAACTCATACAATTGACATGAGATGAAGGTATTGTGCAAATACAATTTTAAGTTCACTTATGGAAAATGGGGTCCACATTTCCAAAAATTACTAAAAACACCTAGGGACACATGATCACACTATTATCAACCTAATTTAGTAACACTAAATTTTATTTTATTCTTATGAATTAATACAAATTTTTATTTTTGGTAGTTTTTTAGGTTCTAAAATTCTAAGGTCATTTTAGAGCCTAAACGACGTTTTAAGGGATAGGGGAGAGACTGAAAAGGTTCCAAGACAATTTATTGGTAATTTTTGGGCCTTCCTTTGGAAATATTCGAAACGAGGTATTATGATACTCAAACGAAGATCGTATGCCTAACTTATGACCCTGGGAAGTTGTAAGTATGAATTACTCATTTACTCAATCACTTTGTGTACATATTACTTTTAGGTTATAAATACATACATGTTGATTAATTCAATAATTCTAACTAGAGAATAATAATTAACATAATTACAAGCTAAACATTCAATCTCAAATAAAAACTTGACCTAAACTGCCTAGAACACAGTAGAAATTTCATCAAACATATGGCGAACATGTAATCTATAGGTCATGAATGCACATTTAAACATAGGGGTCTAATACTTATCTGAGAATCATCAAGAATGTATAATTACCTCTCATAAGAGCTTCAATAACATCTATTATCTCATGCATTCATTAACCATTCATCAACAAATCAAACACATCAAGAGCCATAGAAAATATGCATAATATAACCTGCAAATGAGAAACATAGACACCATGATAAAACAACCACCAAAGCCACATAATAACAAGTAAAATTACCCATTAAAATAAAATAGGTAAAGAGATCGTATTAACATATGCAAATACAACCAAGTCAAGGACTTCAACGTACCACCTGACGATAGATTGGGATGAACCAAATCTCTCTTTCATCCAATCACCCCATATGCCATAGTCATGTGAATGAATGTGGGATTCACAAAAAAAAAACCAGGTATTCATTAGGCTTCATATTCTATCCCTCCATAACCGTTCAAGGGATTCCTAGTTCTGAAACCCTCATCTATACAACCAAGCTTTATTGTGTATCCTGTCATTATCAGTAAAAGGATTCCTAGGCCCAAAAAATAAACATACACTACTAGTCTTTACCAAAATCCCACCATATATCGTTCAAAGGATCAGTAGGCCCTAGGAAATCCTAGATTCATATCTCTCCACCTAAACTGTGATAAAATTTCTTGTCTCCACATGTTACACAACATTTTGTCACCGTCCCTACAATCCATTGCCTCGCATATTGGAGGGTCATTCCCTAACTTGTGAGCAATGTCATACTTTTCAAACACCTTCTTTGCATCCTTCTACATAAGGATATCATTTATCATATTGGACATTTCCTCAAAAATCACACAAAAACTATGTTTTGGCCTTGCCGCGGGTAGCCAGTTCACCCCTCGTGTCGATGTGGAAGATTTTCACTAGAGCCTACGCCACCTGGTTCTCTATCTTAGCACAGTGCCCACGCTGAGCTATTTTAGGAATGTTTTTTAAAAATTAGAGGCGGAAGTTTCCTTCTAACCACCTCAGGGATGAGTCACTGAAAGTGGTTAAGTTGATCAGCCACAAATATCCCTCTTTAGGCAGTGGTTTTCACCTCCCATGGAACACTCCTTGGAGATAGGCCTCCCTTCCATAATTATAGGGATCCTAACCTCTCCCTGTCCCTCTATAAAAACATGCCTTCAACCTTTATGAAAGCTAGCTAAACAAAGATAATTATACAGCTGAAGAGCTGAACTTGGAGAAGAATACTATAGCTGAGTAATTGCTATTGAGAAGGTAGAACCAAGGAGAACTCCATAGAGAGAGTCCCGTCCGAATTCCCAACGAGCCTTTGTGAGGCGCGCTCTGCTTGAACCCTGTTGGAGGAGACTGTGACGTCGAAGCTTGGTTGTACTCTTCCTTTTGTTTATTAATATACTCAACTATGGTGTTGGTTCCATCATTGTGTTACGTTGTTTATTTAATGTATTTGATTTAGTCCTCTTCGACTGACTAATAGTTACGAATGTGAATTAGTATGTTTTATATCGTCATTGTTTCTTGTGTGTGTGTAGGTATCTGAACATGAAAGCAAATGGATCGTGATATGTCAAACTAGGAGTGAGAGGCTGCCACTCTGTTCAACAACAACAATAGCATAGGACCTCCGGTAAGTCATCTATCGGATCTTCGTCCATTCGTTAACTAGGAATCAATATTATTTCTTGTTTTGTTTGTTGCTAGACCCACCCTAGGGCTAATGGGATTGCCTCTGTCTACAGAGGGGATTTACCTCACCAACAAATTGGCAACTCTGTTGGGGATTAGTGCAAGTTTGTCTTTCATCCATTAGGTCTTATTTTTGGTCTTTGATTGCTTATTTTTTCTTTTCTGATTATTCTTCTAAGTCTATGACTCTTGTTCAGCCTTGGAGGATCAGATCTGACCTCTGTCTTTCAAAAATTTTCCCTATTTCCTGAGTGAACTGGCTTGGCGCGCTTTCTGTTTAGACAGTCGCGCTAATTGGCACTAGTTGCCAGTGTTGCGCTTGTGCCATCCCCGGTTTAGCATTGATTACAACCAAACAACCACGCCGATCCCTGTAGGTTTTAGGGTTTGGTCTGTTTTGAAGATTTTTGGTCAGTGCTTTTGCTTCTGAGTTATTTTTAGATATGCCTTGAGTGCTTTTGGATTGTTCTTGATTGTGATCAGCTTTATTCCTTCAATTTTTTGTCTGTTTCCTATCAGCATCGCAACCTTAGGGTTTTTAAGTGCTTTGTTATGCTGAGCCTCTTGTAGGAGTTTCGGTCTTTTGTTTCACAGTCAACTTCATTCCTAGTTTGGTTGCATTTAGCTCCCTTGATCCGTTTGAGTGATTGCATTGGTTGAATGATTCTTGCCTCTTTCGTTTAATTTTGCTTCTTGTCACTCCAAGCATAGATCACACTGCTTGCATGTGTCTGTTTTGAAATCTTTCTTCAATTTGAGATATTGCAATGTTGGTTTGAGTTTTGTTATGTTTGTTTTGGGTTGATTGAAATTATTTCACTTCAACTCTTGTATTAACTTTCTCGAACTAGTGTTTTGGTTTGTTTTTCATGTCATTTAGTGCACTGTTTGCTCTATTACATTGAAAAATCAAAAAAATTATTATTTTTTTCATTCTTGTTTGCATTGTGAAATTGAAAGTCTTTCACATATCTAGCATTGGACAATTCTAGGAAAGATTTCTCATTTTCATTAGCTTGCATCGGATACTGTAGTGGATGCTTTCGCGTATCGTATTATTTTTTATCGCTTGAAAACTCCTAAATTTCTCGTAGATAGCTTTTCATCGAACGAAATGGTATCTTTTGGCATGTAGCTTGCATTTAGGGATTTCTGAGATCCAAAATTCGGTAGGACCTTTGAATTGAAACATAAATACAAGATCAACTTAAAATTTACTCAATTAACCTAAGGAAACATTGAAACCTAATGAAACATCTAGTGGTCTAAGTTAAAGAGGTGTTCCGGCGTCTTTAAACCTAACAGTTTTCGCTCGCCATTTGGCTTTAGACAGCACTAGTACAGACTTGCGCTCCCCGTACCATCGAGTATATAAAGGGAGACCCCTCTAGGTTGCAATCCTTTTACCCGTAGGAAGCCGAGTCTGCTACATTGTAACTGTGATACACCAAAAACAACATTTGGGGAGACTACCTGCACATAATTCAAGTCCTTAGTCATTCTTCTTTCATTTGATTACCAAGGTGTATATGGAAATTCACGGAAACCTAGTACACCTTTTTACCTAGAATACTTGAAAAATCATTTTCAATCTTCACTGACTCCATAAATTTGAAAATATCATCGAGCACTTGTCCTTTCATGCTCATTTCAACCTGAAAGTGATAGAGTCACCTTTTGCCTATTTCTCGACTCTTAAAAGATGAAACAACAGAGTTTTGTTTCAGTATCTTAAAATTAACTGTCCACGAAATATTCCTGGTTAAAGTTAGCTTCCTTAGCGTTGTTTTAACGTTGTTTCTGATGACGACTTTTCTGGGGTTTACCAACAAAGGAATCCCCTCTGAAGAGAATCCTGGTCCTTTTCCTACTTTTGGGAACATTGGTGCCCCCTATATGGTAACGTTGTCTCTTCCAGGGTTTACTGTTGGTTTTCCCGTGTGGCTTTTTTCAACCTTGGTGGTCCCGAATGCCCCAATATATGTTTGACCATCCCCTCCACCTGAACAACATCATGTTGATTCTAAGGTGGACCTCTCCACTTCTTCACCTGTTTCTTCATCCTCCTCTTCTACTTCGCATGGTGAATGTTTGGATTCCAGTAACCAGGTGGCTAAGAAGAAGAAGAAGAAGACAAAAAATAAGAAGTCAGATAAGCGAGAGGCCAACTCTTTGGTTGTTTCTCCTAAGACACCTTCCCTTGAGAAACCATCCAACCTTCCATGGAAAGTCAAATTCCCTTGCATGTTGTGCGAATTTGACCACCTTCTTCGAGACTGCCCTGGCATTCCCAAGGTACTTGATGTATGGTTCGACGGTCGTCTGTCGTTGCCTTTGGCTTCCAGAAGTCATATTGGTAGCACATCTTCAACTAGTGCTGATAGGACTCGTAAGAAACAGGGTAAGATTACCAATCCCTGTAATTTGCATGAAGGGCATCATCCCATTCACCTTTGTCCGTATATGGATGAAGCCACAAGAGTACTGGACAACTCTAATGTTTCTGCACCTTGCCTTCTGGCTTGTTACCAGAAACTTTCTTTGAGTCCTCCACCAGTTGATTCTACGATCAGTCAAGAGTCATCCTTGGTCGATCCCGCTCCCCCAGAAATTCAAATTCAGCAATTTGTTCCCGATCAACCATTGGATGTGGGATAGGTTGACTTGATCTCGCCTATGGTTCATCATGTCTTTTCCGTTGAGAGTGGATCTCATTCCCCCCATGTTATTCTTATTTCTTCAGATTCTTCGGACTTGGAGAAAGATTATTCCGTCCCTATAGTTCAAGAATCTGCCCCTCCTACTCCTGTGATGGAAGTCCAGGAGAGTGCTCCTCTTGCTCCGATAACACCAGGGGATGACCATTTCAGTTCTATGGTACCCCCTACAAGTATTTTGGTCACTTCCTTTGATTGGAGTTGATTTGCAGGATACTACCTTCCTTCTTATGTGCCTTTTGAGATAACAGTACAGACCTTTGATATGGTAGTACCCAACACCATTATAGATGAAGGCATGTATGTTAGTATTCTGTCTTCCACTACTTGGCAAGAATTTGTTTCTCCACCGCTTATGCCTGTTACTTAGAATCTGTTGGCTTTTAACAGAGGAACCAGTCAAACGTTAGGAATCCTTCCGAAGTTTCCTGTTACTTTGGGAAGGAAAACCATCTATATAGACGTGATGGTTGTTCTAGGCCCCTTATATTTTAATTTACTCTTGGGCCACGACTATATTTATGTCATGGGATCAGTTGTCTCTTCCCTGTTTCGTGTGATTTATTTTCCACACAAAGGTCGGATTGTGACCATTGATCAGCTTTCATTCTTTGGTCCTGACATGACATTTGGTCCACCATCATCCCTTCTGGGTATTTATCTTCCGGTTGTATCTTCCCCGCCACAGGTTAATTATGTGGCTACTTATCCCGTGCCCACATTCCGTGATAGTGCCATTGTGCATCATCTGCTGGGGGCATTGGGTCCTGATTTTCAAGATGTTGTTCTCCCATCAGATGCGGACCTCTTGGAGTCCATGACCTCTTATTCATCGTAATGAAAGGTTTTCAGAGAAAAGTTCCTTGTGTTGTGTCAAGCTCCCTAAAAAAATGAAACAAGGTTGTCGGAGTAGAGTTCCTTGTCTTGTGTCAAGCTCCCTAAAAAATGAAACAAGTTTGTCAGAGCAGAGTTCCTTGTCTTGTGTCAAGCTCCCTAAAAAATGAAACAAGGTTTTTAGAGCAGAGTTCCTTGTCTTGTGTCAAGCTCCCTAAAAAATGAAACAAGGTTGTCGGAGCAGAGTTCCTTGTCTTGTGTCGAGCTCCCTAAAAAATGAAGCAAGGTTGTAGGAGCAGAGTTCCTTGTCTTGTGTCAAGCTCCCTAAAAAATGAAACAAGGTTGTCGGAGCAGAGTTCCTTGTCTTGTGTCAAGCTCCCTAAAAAATGAAACAAGGTTGTCGAAGCAGAGTTCCTTGTCTTGTGTCAAGCTCCCTAAAAAATGAAACAAGGTTGTGGGAGCAGAGTTCCTTGTCTTGTGTCAAGCTCCCTAAAAAATGTAACAAGGTTGTTGGAGCAGAGTTCCTTGTCTTGTGTCAAGCTCCTTAAACAATGAAACAAGGTGTCCCAAGGATATTTCGCCTTCTATGTCAACCTCGTTTAAAAAATGAATTAGTTTTGAGGATAGTTATTTTAATGTGTCAACCTCATTAAACAATGAAACACGTTCTAGTTCAATTCGAGTCTTTGCTCAGATCTCGTAAAATCCCAGTCGAGTCTTTCTCTGATCTCGTAACTTAAACCTTCACTCCATCCACTTTTAATTCATTACATATGGCATGTACCTCAAATTAAGTCACCATGCTGGGGGCATGCCCGTTTTTCAAGCATAGTTTACTTTTGTTTCAAGCTTGTGCAAACATGAAACCAATATCAAGCATAGTTTACTTTTCTTTTCGAGCTTGTGTAAAAATGAAATCTTTTGAATTTTATGTGCTTTGTGAATGTTTTCCTTTCCTTTGGGTCATTACTTAGTATGCAGATTATTGATATTTTAGATAACATTGTATTAAATAGACATTTGCATAATTTATAAAACATCATCATATGTAAAAAGATCCATGTAAGGAAATATATATATATATATATATATATATATATATCGCATGTTTGCAACTGTGTGCATCATAACATAAAAAATATATATGTATGCTTTAGTTACATCCCGAGACAACATGTCTCTAAAATATGTGGAAACAAAAGCCTAGGTGCCTAATCAGCATGGTGCTCATGATAGCATGTCACCACCCGTACCAACCACCTCAGCAAGCGGTGGATACGACTCTGCACCCCTACTGTATGCCTCTGGTAGGCCCGAGGAACATTATCAAGGCAAGCATAGTCCGGAATCCCACGAGTTATCCCCTCTATATTTTTTACTATCTCCTCCCCCTCGTCGCCCTCACCATGAGGATCGAAATCGCGAGGAATTTGCCTCACTATCGGCGACATACCTGCAGGTCTCTCTAGGCCAACATCTGCATACATATAAGATTAACTGTCAGAACATGCATATATACCAAAAAATCATAAACTCATGAAAATAAAAAATGAGTCTCACCTAGTTCTTCGTCCCAATCCTCTCCCTCCGGGAGCGGGAGGTCTGGATCACCGGTGAATTCTGTACCAGAATAGGGCCAGTCCTCCACGACAATCAGTTGTCGGTAGATCCAATCGAATAATTTCAGCCTCCAGGACATCTGTTGGCTGCCCCCTACTCTGGGCATCAGCGTAGCCCATTGAGCGATCCATGGTTCTCTGGGTGGTGGCATTAGGACAATGAAATCCTGGTGCTGGAATATTGGTAGTCGTTCCAAGAAGAACGATACCAAAATTAATCCATACCCAAACTGCTTCAGTTTGGACTTCTTGCACTTGGTTATTTTCCGCTTAAAATTAATAGTTACGACCTCTTCCCAATTGTAGAGAGTTGGGTTCAGGCAGTCTACGGCAAGAAGTAGTTGTGTTTTTGTGGCTTCATGCGGTGCTTGCGATCCTGCAACCCACGTGATAGTGTGAAACACTACTTTTAGTGCCAGATCTGGGATGGTTTGGATGTCAACCATTCCAGTCCCTGTTCCTTTTTGTGCCCCTTGGCACACCTTGTCGATCACCATCCCCATGCTTTCCCCGTTGGGACAGGTACTGGTCATGATAGGGACTGCACCCCTCCATGAAAATCCTATGATAAAATAGACATCAGAAACTTTGATTTCAAGTTCCTGATCTCAAACCACAAAATTTTCTTGGTCTTCATCCCAGATGCTTACCAAATACTGAAGCAATTCTGGCTGAGCCCGGAGGCACGGTGTTAGGAAGAATTTCTTTAGCCCACAATCTTTGAGGGCATCCATGCATCGATCATTATCCATGGCAAGTTCATCTTCCTCACTGTGTTCCCTCTCTTTCCACTCAATCAACATTCTTTCTGCTTGATACCTATACACATTGTTCATATAAGCATTGTTAGTCTACTTGGTCATTGAAATTTTCAAGCAAGTGACTGCATTTTCCTTGAAATTATGCAGATTTTTAGGTTGTGCGGTTGGCGCGACTATTTCGCAAACAGTCATGCCAATGGGCGCGCCCTCGGTGTAAAAAATGGGTGATTGGCACGGGTCCATGCCCGAAACCCGCACCAACCGCGATGCCCTAATTTTGATAAATATTCTCTTATGAAATCAAAATGACATGTACAGGTAATGAAATTTAGCTTAAAAGATGGGAAATGGTGTCAGCTCTTACCTTGGACTAACGAAATCAAGATTGGTTCACTGGATCACTCGCAATCACCGCCACAAGCTCGCAAAGCACAATGGGTCACTGTTGCTCCACAAAGAGGTAAAAGTGAAAAGTAAATAATTTTTACCACTTATGGCATTTTTCAACTTTTCAGAATCTTAAATTAGGTTTTAAAACATATTTTTCGATTATTTCATCATATTATTTTCGAGAAATAGGTTTTACACTTGTCTCTTGTGTAGCAACAGGTTTTTCACATGGTTATGATGAAGTAATGAGTTATATTTTATACTTTTTTGGACTCGGTAAAAACATGAAAAATTCACTACTGGAGTCACCTTTCAGCTCTTTTTTGACTCTCTAAAACTAAAAAGATTGTTGAGATGCTTGTCATTTTGAACTCGTTAAATGGCTACGAAATGATATCTACCTAGTATAATTTTATCCCTTTTTCAGGCTGGGATAGATTATTTACGAAAAAGGAATACCTTAGCCTATTGCAAATAAGAGGTTCTCTCGGATGTTGTTTTCTACTTTTTCGGATCTGAGAGATTATTTACGAAAAGGGCCTTGCTAGAGTTTTCTTTTCCGCTTTCTTTTCAAACTCTCTAAACATGAAAAGATGTCGAGTTCTCCCTTTGTCAGACTCATTAAAAACTATGACATCGGACTCCATCATTATGACGTTACTCGAGTTCCTCCTTCCTAGGGCTCGTAAAATGTACTAGGTTGGATTTTTCCAAAGGAAAAACTTACATCGCAAGCATATGCTATCCCCTTCAAGCTTGTTTACAAAAATAATTTGGTACTTTCCAGAAATGGTGGATGAAAATGGAAGCAAACTTTAGTCGGCAGTATGTCACTCTTGAACATGGCACTTGTCTGCATTCGTGTCAGGTTGGGGACATCTCACTTTGTCATTTTTTTGCCTCCATGGGTTTGGGTAATCTCTTTTGACAACTCATCTACTCTTTGCCACGTCATCATGACCTCAGATCCCTTGATGTCAAATACTGCCAAATCCAGTGTCATGTCGCCGATATGTTCAAGAGAAGTTTTGCCTCTGCAATTTTCAACCTCCCTCTGATTCTCTATTGGTCCTGATTTGAAAATAATCATATTCCTCTATCTCGTGTCGATGATGTGGGAAATATCATGGCCCTCCTTCAACCAGGTCACTTCTTGGCGACTTCGGCTCATTTTCCAGGAAGCTAATCTAGAGACTCCCTTCAGGTACCTTGAAGCTTGCATGCCTTAATGGAAGGTTCTTTGCATCTGTTGCAAGGTACACATCATTGTCCTTCGATCGGATGATTATGTGGGTGTTCGATGCCAAATCACTATTCACATTCCATGGATTGTACCTTTTGTACCTTGAGAGCCATTGTCATTATTGGTGGTTTCTCTCGCGTCTGTTAAGAACTCTTATTATTGGCTGGTAATCAGACGATGTTCCTACATGTTTGACTTCAACTCATCTATTCGCATGCTCAAATTTGTACTTTGTTCGGGTCTAGATGGAGCGCAAGACCCTGGGTTTTGTCTGATGAAATCTAGGCTGCGGTTTCTTTGTGGATTACTATGACTTATTACATGACTCTTTTGATTGGATGGCTATGTCCATTCCTCAGATCTCACTTTTTTTATACTTTATTATGGGTGGCTGCGCCCATTCCACATATCATGTATCAGAGATATCAATTGTATTTTTACTCGCAGGTTTTCTGACAGTAATGTTTGGGTTGAACGCACTCTCATAAAGCATTTCACCCCTCCCTCTCTCTCAGACCTCATGCTTTAGGGGGCATCTGTTACACAACATTTTGTCACCATCCCTGCAATCCCTCGCCCCGCATATTGGAGGGTCATTCCTGTGACTTGTGAGAAGTGTCATACTTTGAAAACACATTCTTTGCATCCTTCTGCATAAGGACATCATTTCTCCCGTTGGACATTTCCTCAAAAAGCACACAAAAACTATGTTTTGGCCTTGACACAGGTAGCCAGTTCACCCCTCGCGTCGATGTGGAAGATTTGCACTAGAGCCCGTGCCACCTAGTGCTCTGTCTCAATGCAGTGCCTACACTGAGCTATTTTAGGAATGTTTTTTAAAAATTAGAGGCGGAAGTTTCCTTCTAACCACCTCAGGGATGAGTCAATGGAAGTGGTTAAGTTGATCAACCTTGGATCTCCCCCTTTAGGCAGTGGTTTTCACCTCCCATGGAACACTTCTTGGAGATAGGCCTCCCTTCCATAATTATAGGGATCCTAATCTCTCCCTCTCCCTCTATAAAAATAGGCCTTCTCCCTTTATGAAAGCTAGTTGAACAAAGAGAATTATACAGTTGAAGAGATGAATTTGGAGAAGAATACTATAGCTGAGTAATTGTTATTGAGAAGGTAGAACCAAGGAGAACTCCGTAGAAAGAGTCACGTCCGAATTCCTGATGAGCCTTTGTGAGATGCACTCTGCTTGAATCCTATTGGAGGAGACCGCAACGTCGAAGCTTGGTTGTACTCTTCCTTTCATTTATTAATATGCTCAACTATGGTGTTGGTTCCATCATTGTGTTACGTTGTTTATTTAAAGAATTTAATTTAGTCCTCTTCGACTGACTAATAGTTACGAATGTGAATTAGTATGTTGTATATCGTCGTTGTTTCTTGTGTGTGTGCAGGTGTCCGAGCATGAAAGTGAGTGGATCATGATATGTCAAGCCAGGAGCGAGAGGTAGCCACTCTGTTCGACGAAAACAACAGCATAGGACCTCTGGTAAGTCATCTATCGAATCTCTGTCTATTCGTTAACTAGGAATCAATATTATAGCTTGTTTTGTTTGTTGCTATACCCACCCTAGGGCTAGTGGGATCGCCTTTGTCTGTAGAGGGGATTTACCTCACAAACACCATGCTCAGGCTTTACCATGTATCCGACCATTATTGGTCAAGGGATTCCTAGGCCTTTGGGAATTTTCTTGAGACCACCCCACTATGTTTCAAAACCATCCAACAATCCAACTCAACCAAGTAAAAGAACCCCATAACACCATGTCTATCCGTTGGTAAGGAAAGGTTGAAAATGACTATAAAACCTGGTAAAACCCATGTCAATGAAAACAAGAGAACCAAATACACACATTCATGTACCATGCATGCCACAACTAGCAAGGAAAACTTACATGTAACTCGATACCTGCAATTAATATTGTTGTAGCACTTGATTCAACTCTTCTTTGCTTGATCATTGCGTCCCTTTGTTTTTTTTCCTTCCTTTTCCTTCCTTTCCCCAATGCTAGAATGCTCCAAGAATGCTCTAAGTGTGCAAGAGTATGAGAGAGAGAGAGAGATATCCAAAACTGAACTAACAAAATCTAACACAAACAAAAGTTGTGACCTGATCCTCAGAAGCCTTTTTATCAATGAGGAATTTATTTTCTTCATTATCCATAATTTTCCTTAAATTTCCTCCTCACATGAAACCTGTGACTTTTCACCTTCCTTTTCTCCTAATTTCCTTTATTTTCATAAATAAAATATCAATAAATGGCTCTTTGCCTTTTCAATTCCTTTTCCATTTTCCTTAGCCATAATAAATCAAATGAACACCCACTTGGATGTTTTTCCCAACATTCAATCTTGGAATACATGTCCCATGACCTTGGTCTTATTTTTCCTTTCTTAACTTTATTACATGGATTTTTTTATTGAAATGGCACCCAATGGGGGCTTCTGATTTAATTTCCCCTTGATTAAATTGGAAGAGAAATTGAAATTTCATCTCATGACAGCTTGTATTAGTTAACTAAGTCAGAAATACTAAGTTAGCTTAGGAAATTCGAGTTTGGGGTCTAAGAGGAGGCATGTAGAGGATTTTCTATTTTTAGGGGGTTCAGTTATAGTTATTTATGAGTTTTAATTAGTTAATTCAATTAACTGAGTTAAATCGGTTTAACTATTTGTAACTGAGAGATGAGCTAGTGAGAGGCCCAGTGAATTAAATCTGATTTAAATCACAAGTAGTGATAAATGAGTTAACTGATAATTCGCTATAAATACTGTTTGCATGTCAATTATAAGGAAGACCCCGTTGAGAGTGAGGTTAAAGGGAAGATAACTATCAGTTGTATAATTAAAAAATTGTACAGGTTATGCATGAGGTCACCAGGAAACCTTAGATGAATTACGAATCAATTCCAAGGAATTTCCTAAGGGCCATAATTCCTCCAGGAATTTGTAAGAAAGGATGGGCAGACAAGGGCTGAGAACTGGTTAAGTGTTGGACCTATTTTTCCTAGATGAGAGTGATACAGTTAGCAAAGTGAAAAGGGTTATCAGTATGAGGAATAGAATTGTATTGTTTCATGGTCTTGAATTTATGCAATTTATAGATATCAGGGTTTTGAGCAGCTGCTTTCCCTATATACACCTTGTGTTGTGCAATCGATTGATTTCTTTCTCTTGCTTGTTTTTTATTATGCGATTAAATTTGTTTTCTGCAAATTTTTAGAAGTGATTCAATTTTTTTTTTTAGTACATTACAAGATAATATTGAATCCATTTGGATAATTTATACATGTTATCAGTGTAGTAATCACTATAGAATAAAATAATCGTTGTTTGTTTTGAATAGGTATATCAAATTTTTAGATTCGTTCTTCAAGACCCAGCAATAGATCAAGATGTCTTTCAATGGGTTGAGACTCGAATATGCACTCAAGGGAAATTCGAATTACATAGCATGGAAGGACAGGATGGAGGCAGTGCTAAAGGACAATAGACTAAAGGAATTCATTCACAGTGATATTCCTCAGCCCATGGCAACTGATGCACACAACAACTTAATGCATGGAAGAATAATGTAGAAAAGGTGAGAAAGATCTTGTTAGAATGAGTTTGAGATCATATTGTCTCAAATATCCATGGGAAGGTGACTCCATATTGAATGTGGAAGGTCTTGACATATATATTTCAGATTAGTAGTGACCACAGGAAGCTCACATTCAAATACAAGATCAGAAAGATCAAGATTGAGAACGGCAGCACTATCCAAAAATACTTAACGAAGCTCACTGAGTGTCTAGATGAGCTTGGAAATGTTGGGTTGACAGTTTTTGAGAATGATTTGGTGAGCCTAGAACTTCTAGGCCTTCCCAAGGGCTGGCACAGCTACCAGGACTCTATGAATGGGAGGGAGAAACTACCAAAGTTGGAGTGATTTTGTTCTGACTTGGTATAAGAAGAGTTTCGGTGAAGCACCAGAGATGGATCCTCATCAAAGAATTATGATGAGGAGAAATTTGCCTTGTCTGGAAAGGAAAATAAAGGAAAAGGGAAGGCATTCCATTCCAAATAAAATTCCAACAAGGCATGCAAGAAGTGAGACTCATCAAAGGTGAAATATTTTCACTGTCATGAGCATGGACATTATGCCACAAATTGTCCAAAAAAGAACACCAAAAAGAAGGCCTCAGGAGGAGCAGTAGATGAAGCATTGGTTTCACAGTTTGAGTTGGACTTCAGTCTCATCACATGCATGGTGTCATAGGTGATGGGATCTCTATGGTACTTGGATAGTGGAGCTTTTTTCCATATGAATGGAAACAAAGAATTCTTTAGTACCTTAGAGGATATGGACCTTGAGATGCACATCGAGATAGGTGATAATGGGAGGTATAGAGTTACCAGTGTTGGTACAGTTACCTTTAAGAGAGAGTCAGGTAAACTCTTCACATTAAAATATGTCATGTATGTTCATAGTTTATTTTATCCATGATAAAATTTGGTTGGTCTTAGGTTAATTAGGTTGAGTCACTTAGAGTTGAATAGGGTCTTTTGAATTCATATTTTAAAAAAAATGCACATACCTCAGGGGTCTTTATGGTAATAATTCGTGTGATAGGAGTCAATTTCAAAGAAAAATCCAAAAATATCTCATGCATTAGCAAATATGGTTATTAGAGTGAATTTGACACTTTTACCCAAGTTTGTAGAAAAACCAGTGTAAAACAGTCAGAATTCGCTACAAACTTGCCTAGTGCTTAGTTTTTCTAGCCTTATGAGTTTGTGATATTTTTGAGGCATTCAAGGCATGTAAGGAGGTAACTGAATCATCAAATGAGTTCAAGAAATGTCATTGGTCCATTTTTTTAAGGGGGAAACTCAACTGTCAAACTTCATGTGTATGACAACTCATCAAGGAAACAAAGCATGCCAACTCATCAATTCGACAACCCACCTTATAAACCTGAAGTCTTTCAAGTTCTTAAATCTATTGTACCCATGGTCAACACCTCAACATGTCATTTTGTTTCAATAGAGATGCTACAAGCTGAATTGAAGAAAAAGGGTCTTAAAGTGATTATGCAAGATGTTGATGTTAAACATGGTAAGCCACACATTTTTGGTAAATTTTTGTCTTAAGTTATCATCAAAATACATATGCAGACTACCTAGATGATTTTTGGGCAAATAAGGGGAAATTACAAAAAAAGCTTCCAAACTAGGCAAGTTCGTAGTGTGCTCCAGGCTTGAGGCTGAGTTTTCGCTACCAACTCGTTGTAGGTTTCCTTAAGCTAAAATTCATTCAAAAAATACATGGAATATGGTGCTAGAGGCATGTATTTAGCTTATTAGACCCAAGGAAGACCCTCCAATAGTCAGAAAAGTCAAAATGGTTGCAGAAATTGGCAAATGGAAAATGCTACGAACTCTCCTGAAATTTCTTGTACATGACTGTTTTAGTAGTGAACTTAAATTTTAATTTCTAACCAAATGAAAAATCATTTTGGAAATCTGAAAGAGGTTTTTCTTTAGAAAAATCCCCTCTACAAAATTTCTCTCAGTTTCTTCAAAGCCATCAGGTTTTGGAAATTATGCACTCATCATTTAGACCTATTTTTTAGAGTTTTCACTAATCAGATTTATGAAAAAATTGTAAAATTCAACTTGGAGGAGGTCCAACTCAGCATCCATGTGGCATAATGAGACATCAACGCTCCAATACACTCATAAAAATATTTTTTTGTAGTTGACAAGGGTTATTAAATGGATTTTTTGAGTTATTTAATGAAATAAGAGTCCTTTTTGTATTCAAACTCTGCAAAACAGAAATATCCCTAGGAAGTCTCCAAGTGATGTAATCCTATTTGAAATAGGTCTCTGAGGTGGGAATTTGAAGATAGCAAGGTGGAAAATCATTTGTATGAATCCTCACTCTATAAATGAGATATTTTTAGAGTTATAAAGGGTTGATTGATATTTATGAGAGACTACTATTGTAAAACTTTTCATAAGTAATATACAGTGGCAACTTGCTTCTCTTCACCCGATATTCATTGATGTTCTCATGAGTATTTGTCTTTTGTATTCTGTAATTTTATCTTTAGTGTTCTAGTGTTTGATTACTTAGAATTCATGAAATTCTCTAACTTCCTTCAAACACTTATTCTGTTGTGAATTTTTTCTTTTCATTAGAATATCTATATGCCTCAGCTTCCATGAGAGGAGTTTCACATGTCATTGAGTTCTTTACATTGACTCCATATGCCCAATGGTAGTGATTTGTTCACATATTTCACCTGCATAAAAAAAAAAAAAACACTTAAACACAATTTCAGATTTAGCCATCTGTTGAAATTCATTTAGATAATATCATTCTATATCCTTGAGAGAGCCCTCTTAGGCTGAGAATGCTAATTTTTAGCTAGAAGTAGGTTTGAAATAGTTACTCTAGGTTGAATGTTGAAACAACCCACCAGTATTCAATTTAGTGATAACATTTTGGTGCATCTGCTGGGAGTTTGAAGACATATTTTCTAAAATTTTGTGCTCAAATAGAAATGTTGAACTCTTGAAGGTAGCGGGAGCTTAGAATCATTCGAGGCTGTATTCTACCTTGGTGACTCCATTCTTAAAGAGTTCAGAATTTCATAGCTTCATGGTGACTCCACTGCTTGAAGATTTGTATCTTTATGAAGTTCCAAGATGAGTTATATTGCAAGAAATAATGAGAGGTATGCTCCTATGGATTGGTATCACATCCATGGTTTTCCAAATCCTATGCCAAGAGTTAATTGGTCAACTTCTCTTCCCATATTTCAAGATGAAAAGAAAGATAATGCTGCTCTTCACTTGGTTAGATTCCATATGCATGTGCACAAGTTTTGAGTTGAGTTTTGTGAGTATTTTCTCATGAAAATGTTTATGGCCACCCTAGAGGATGAAGCAAGAACATGGTATGAATGGTTGCAACTGAGAAGCTTGTTCTCTTTAAGAGAATTCCATAAGACTTTCTTAGAACATTACGAGAAAACTCATTCTTCTTTATCACTGTTACAAGACTATTGTGATTTTTGTGAGGTTTTCATTCCATATCTTAAAAGTCTTAGTGATAATGGAGAGTGCATGGATGAGGATATGTTAGAGGCACTTAATTATTTCTCTTCTCATGTTATTTTTCATGATAATCAAGAACGTTTCCAACAAGAAGAAGTGTCTTCTTTACTTGAAGATAAAATAGACCAGAAATTTGACAGTCAAGTCATATTACATGAAATTTATGAGGATTTGCATCCTTGTCAATCTATATGCAATCAAAGGTATGAGTCAAATCATTCAAATTTTTTTCAGCCCATTCCTTTCCTGAAATTTTATGTCAAGAAGAAACTCCTCAAGACCAGGTTGTTGAAAATACATGCATGAAAATTCTGAATAATGAAGTAACATGTGATGAAATTTCACTTTTGGTTAAACTCGAGCTACATGAAGAGATGAATATACATGTTTTACCTATTCTATTTGGGGATCATAAAAATGACATGGATGATATGCATAAAGTTGTTTGTATAGGAGTTTATAGTGTTCATAATCAAGATGAAAATCCTCAAGCAAAACTACAAAATATTATATCTGATTTGTTTGATAAGAAAAAGAGTTGCTTTGATACACACAATATGGATGTCGTGTCTGAAGATGTTCAAGGATGCATGGGCGTTTATTTCTATTTACATGAAAGGGAAGTTAAGTTTATTGTTACATTTTTATTTGATGATGTTCTTGGAATTGAAGACATAGGACAAAAGAAGCCATCAATTATGAATGAATTCAGCTCTCATGGTTTTACTCATCAAGAAAAGGTGATTTTTCATGGTTTCCAAGATCCAATGGTAAGTATGTTACAGTCATCATCCAAGACAAATTTTTTATTTCTTATGGAGCAGGGATTCAATTTTCATTCTGATTTGCCAATAGATGACTCAATTCCAATGTTGTTCAAGTACAATCAAGAAGCCCAGGTGTTGGATCAACTCTTTGATTGGCTATACTGGAAATTTCATATTTCTTGAAATTGAAAGTTTGGTTTTCAGTTGTTAGAGTATTATTGGTATGTACACAAATAAGCTTTCTAGGAAAGCATCTCTTTCAACATTTAGTTTGAATATTGTCGTTGCAAGTTTCAGTTTGTACAAGTGTTCTTGCTTCAAGATCATGTCAAGGGATGAATGCAGGCTAAAGAATATGACAAGAGGTTGGGATAATCCCAATGGATAAGGAAACTGGTCTGCCGGTTCTTTGTTGCACCATAGGGGCACGACATCCCCATTGGATCCAATGTTATCCACGATAAAATTTGGTTGGTCTTAAGTTAATTAGGTTGAGTCACTTAGAGTTTAATAGGGTCTTTTTAATTCATAATTTTCAAAAAATGCACATACGTGAGGGGTCTTGATGGTCATCATTCATGTGATAGGAGTCAATGTCAAAGAAAAATCCAAAAATATCTCATGCATTAGCAAATCTAGTCATTAGGGTGAATTTGAAACTTTTACCCAAGTTCATAGAAAAATCAGTGTAAAACAATCAGAATTTGCTATGAGCTTGCCTAATGCTCTGTTTTTCCCGCCTTATGAGTTTAATATCTTTTTAAGGCATTCAATTCATGTAAGGAGGTAACTGAATCATCAAATTATTTCAAGAAATGTCATTGGGCCATTTGTTTAAGGGGACAACTCAACTATCAAACTTCATGTGTATGACAACTCATCAAGGCAACAAAGCATGCCAACTAATCAATTGGACAAATCACCTTATAAACCTAAATTATTTCAAGGTCTTAACTCTAGTGTATCAGTGGTCAAAACCTTAGCATGCCAGTTTGGTTCAATAGAGATGCTACAAGTTGAATTGAAGAAAAAGGGTCTTAAAGTGATTATGTAAGATGTTGATGTTAAACATGGTAAGCCACACATTTTTGGTCAATTTTTGTCTGATGCTATAATAGAAAGATATATGCAGGCTGAAAAGATGATTTTTGGGTGAAGAAGGGGAAATTATAAAAAATCTACCAAACTAGGTGAGTTCATAGCGTGCTCCAGGCTTGAGGTTGATTTTTCGCTACGAACTCGTTATAGGTTTCCTTAAGCTAAAACTCCTTCAAAAAATACATGGAAGAGGGTGATAGAGGCATGTATTTAGCTCATTATACCCAAGGAAAACCCTCCAACAATCATAGAAGTCAAAATGGCTGCAAAAATTTCCAAATGGAAAACACTATGATTTCTTCACTATGAACTCTCCTGAAATTTCCTGTAGATGAATATTTTAGAAGTCAACTTCAAGTTTAATTTCCGACCAAATGAAATATAATTTTGGAAATATGAAATATTGGTTTCTTAATCACAAGCCCATATACAAAAACCTCTCTCTGTTTCTTCCAAAACATCAGGGTTTGGAAATTATGCACTCATCTTTGAGGCCTATTTTTAGAATTTTCACTAACCAAATTAATGAAAAAATTGTAAAATTCGACTTGGAGGAGGTCTAGCTCAGCATCCACGCAGAATAATGACATATCAGAACTCTAGTACACTCAAAAAATTAGTTGGTTGTAGTTTATAAGGGTTATTAAATGGATTTTTTGAGTTATTTAATGAAAGAAGAGCCCTTTTTGTATTCAAACTCTACAAAATATAAATATCCATAGGAAGTCTCCAAGTGATGTAATCCTATTTGAAATAGGTCTCTTAGGTGGGAATTCGAAGCTAGCAAGGTGGAAAATCATTTTTATGAGTCCTCACTCTATAAATGAGAGAGTTTAGAGTTAGAAAGGGTTGATTGATGTTTATGAGAGACTAATATTCTAAAACTTTTCATCAGTAATATACAATGAAAACTTGCTTCTCTTCACTTGATATTCATTGATGTTCTCATGAGTATTTGTCTTTTGCATTTTTCAATTTTATCTTCAGTGTTATAGTGTTTGATTACTTAGAACATGACATGCTCTAACTTCCTTCAAACACTTAGTTTGTTGTGAATGTTTTCTTTTCATCAGAATATCTATATGCCTCAGCTTCCATGAGAGGAGTTTCACATGTCATTGAGTTCTTTACATTGACTCCATATGACCAATGGTAGTGATTTTTTCACATCTTTCACCTGCGTTAAAAAAAAAAACTTAAAACACAATTTCAGAGTTAGCTATTTGTTGAACTTCATCTATATAATATCATTCTATATCCTTGAGAGAGACCTCTTGACTGAAAAGGCTAATTTTCAGCTAGAATCAGGTTTGAAATAATTACTCTAGGTTGACTCTTGAAGCATCCCATTAGTATTAAATTTAGTGATAAAATTTTAAAGAACTTGGTTTATGTTTTTATGTTGGAATATCGTGGCTATGATGTGATATTCAATGGAGGAATGGCATTCCTTCGTCAGAAATACACAAGACATATGAAAAAGATCAGGGTTCGAGTAAAGAATCTCTACAAATTGGATGCAGAAAATTGTGTTGCATTGACCATGAAAGCATAGAAGGTGGAGATTAGAGACATCAGTGAGTTATGGAACAAGATATTGGGTCATCTACACCATGGCGAACTGAAGATCCTGCAGAAGATTTCTACAGGACTTCCAATGGTTGCACTTGTGCAGAGAGATACATACAAAGGGTGTATATTAGGGAAGTATACCAAGGCCACATTTCATAATAAGGAAAGTCGAGAAACGACGATCCTTGAGAGATTTCACTTAGATGTGTGTGGACTGTTCTCGATAGATTCCATAGAAAAGCATAGGTATTATGTGATTTTTGTTCATGACTTTTCAAGAAAGTGTTGGATTTTCTTCATGTAGAAGACATATCAAACATTCTACAAGTTTTGTGAGTTCAAGGCACTTGTCAAGAAAAATATAGGGAAGAAGGTGAAGGCTTTGGGGAGCGAAAATGGTGGATAATATATCTCTAACGAATTCAAGGACTGTTGTGCCTTAGAAGGATTTCGAAGAGAATTGATAGCACCTCATAACCCACAACATAATGGGGTTGAAGAAAGAAATAAAATAATGATTGTGGGAGAATCATGGGCTATGATGCATGATCAGGGCCCGTCGTTACATATATGGGAGGAAGCATGCAACCCAACAATATTTGTGCAGAACCATAATCCTCATTGGATACTTAGCATGAGTACACCAGAGGAATATTTTTAACGTAAAAGACCGGATGTGTCATATTTGAAAATTTTTGGTTCATATGTTTATTGTCATGTAACGAAAGATGTCAGGATGAAGCTAGAGCCAACAACAGAGTTATGGATATTTGTGGGGTACACTGATACACCCCAAAAATATCAGGTGTATTTTCTAGCACACATGATGATGACAGTGGTCAGAAGAGATTTTAAATTTTATGAAGAGAAAGCCATGTGATTGTCCCTTGAGAGGGAGCTTGATCTACATGTAAATGAGGATCTCTTGGCTCCAAATGAATAACCTTAGTATGTGGAGCATCCACAAGCATAGGAATAGAGAGTGGTAGAAACCACTCATGAAGAGAAATCTACCAGAGATGGAAGGAAGTGCACCAAAGAGGCTTACATATTATTGATAGATCCGAGAGATAATGTTGGAGTACCCACATCACAACGTAGGTAGAAAGGTCTTCAGAGCGGTACACTAGATACATGGAACTTATGAGCGAAGGTATTGAGATAGAACCATCCTCTTTTGAGGAAGCAATGAAACGTCCAGTGTGGGTTGATGGCATGGTTGAGGAGTATGACTCCATTATCAGTAAAAATGCATGGGAATTTTTCCCAAGAGCAATGGGGAAGTCAGTTGTAGGATCCAAGTGGGTCTAAAAGGTGAAATAGGTAGTAGATGGGAGGGTGGAGAAAAAAAAGGCCAGATTTTTGGCCAGAGGGTTTTCTCAGGTGGAGGGGATTGACTATGATGATATTTTTGCACCAATCGCAAGGTACGCATCTATTAGATCCATATTTTCACACTCAGCGTAGATGGGATGTAAGATACATCAGATGGATGTAAAGATAGCCTGTATCATTGGAGTTATTGAGGAAGAGGTGTACATTGAGCATCTGGAAGGTTTTGAGACCTTAGATAGGGAGTCACATGTGTGCAGACTCAATAGAGCATTTTATGGGCTGAAGCAAGCACCTCCTACTTGGTACATCAAGATCGATAGCTATTTCACTAGGTTGGGCTTCACCAAGAGTGAATCATATGTGAACCTATATCATATTGTGGTTGATGGTAAGATTTTGATTATTGTACTTTATGCCAATGTTCTGATACTGAAAGGTGATGAGCAACTCGTAAAGTCTTACAAAGAGGATCTTGTAAGAGAATCTGAGATGAAGGACATGGGGCTCTTATACTATTTCCTGGGATTGGAAATATGGAAAAGATATGGGGAGATATTTGTATCTCAAGGAAAGTATGCCAAGGATATTTTGAGGAAGTTCCAAATGGAGGGTAGAAAACCCATGGAGACTCCTATAACAGAAAACTGGAGGAAGGAGGATGCTACTTCAGGTGAAGTAGTGGATGCTATTTTTTACGAGCAACTTATGGGTTCACTAATGTATTTGGTGAACACATGAACAGACATATGCTATGCGGTTAACTAGCTTAGTCAAGCTATGGTTATTCCTACCAAGTTTTTTTGGAAGGTAGGAAAGAATGTGTTAAGATACCTGAAAGGAACTACAAAGTATGGCTTATGGTACAGATGGGAAAAGGGAGTGAAGCTTCAAGGTTTCACCAATGCAGATAGGTAAGGGAGTCCATCTGACAGGAATAGCACATCAGGGGGCATCTTCAACATAGGTTCAACAACAGTTTCTTGGTATAGCAGGAAACAAAGATTGGTTACACTCAATTTAGCATAGGCATAGTACATGGAGGCCAATCAGGAATCATGTGAGGCCATATGGATGAGGAAGATACTTGTTTGTTTGTTTGGTCAACAAATGGATCCGACAATGATACATTGTGATAACAAGAGTTGCATCAAACTCTTATTTAATCCAATGTTTCATGACAGGTCCAAGCATATTGATATTCAGTATCACCATCTCAGATATTGTGTGCAGAGGAGGATTATGTCATTAGATTACATTCCCATGGAGGATATGGATGCAAAAATCTTGACGAAGGCGCTGGCAAGAAGAAAATTTGAATTCCACAGAGTCAGGATCCAGGTAGAAGATAATCCCTTTCTTGTTGAGAGGTAGTGTTGAAATGGCACCCAATGGGGGCTTCTAATTTAATTTCCCCTTAATTAAATTGAAAGAGAAATTGTAATTTAATCTCATGACAACTTGTATTAGTTAACTAAGTCAGAAAGATTGATTTAGCTTAGGAAATTCTAGTTGGGGGTCTAAGAGGAGGCATGTAGAGTATTTTCCTATTTTTAGGGGGTCCAGTTATAGTTGTTTGTGAGTTGTAATTATTTAAATCAATTAAATGAGTTAAAATCAGTTTAACTAGTTCTAACTAAGAGATGAGCTAGTGATAGGTCCAGTGAGTTAAATCAGATTTAATTCACAAGTAATGATTAATAAATTAACTGATAATTCTCTATAAATATTTTTTGCATGTCATTTCTACGAAAGGCTCAGTTGAGAGTGAGGATAAAAGGAAGATAACTATCAGTTGTATAATTAGAAAATTATACAGGTCATGCATGAGGTCACCAACAAGCCTTAGATGAATTGTGTAATCAATTCCAAGGAATTTCTTAATTAATAGGGCCACAATTCCTCCAGGAATTCATAAGCAAGGCTAGGAAGATAGGGGTTGAGAATTGGTTAAGTATTGGACCGATTTTTCCTAGATCAGACTGAGACAATGAGCAAAGCGCAGAGTGAATATCTTGTATTTTTTCATGGTCTTGACTTTATGAAATATACAAATAGCATGGTTTTGAGTAGTTTCTTTCCCCAGATACATCTTGTGTTCTGTGATCGATTGATTTCTTTCTCTTGATTTTTTATGATTATGTGATTGAATTTGGTTTCCAAAAATTTGTAGAATTAATTCAGTATTTTGTTTTAGTACATTACAAGATCAAATGGAATCCCTTTGGATAATTTCTACATTTGTAACCAGCGTTGTCACAAAACCCTCCCCTTAGGGGAACACTGTCATCAGTGTTCAATTACACCTAAAATGTCCAAAACCACTGAAAATCAATACATACTACCCATGTAGCTTTATAAATTAGCTCAATGTTGTATTTATAATGAAAAAATACTGAAAGAAAAATAAACATGATAGTCATAGCAAAATGAAAACCATACAGCTTATTTACATCATACATATGCATATATAGACATAACCAAAACAAAACACCAAAGCATATACCAAAACTCCTTTGCCTCAACCGCCAAACAATGAAGGATACATATCTTGCATCTGATCATCCATCTCCCATTTAGCTTCTTCGGGCCCAAAGTTCTTCCACTGCACTTTAACTTGATCGATTTCTCAATTTCAAAGCCTGAGTTGTTTCCGCTCCTAAATGCACTGAGGCTTCGACTGGAATTCACCTTCTAGCCCCAACTGCAATATATACCATTCAATTACATGATCAAAATCTTTCACATATTTCTTAAGCATGGACACATGGAAAACATCATGGAATTTCACTGTCGGAGGCAGTGCAAGTCAATAAGCCATTGGTCCAATCCTTTCAAGAATCTTGAAAGGCCCGCAATATCGAGGTGCCAGCTTGGCACACTATCCAATCCTCAAGGATCTCTTCCTAGGATTGATGTGCAACCACACTTGTTCCCCAACCTAAAACTCCTTAAATGCCCTGTGTTGATTTGCAACTCTTCTGTATATCTTATGCTACCTTTAAATTCTTCTTGATAGCCTGCATTTCTTGTTCCATCTCTACCAACATGTCCGGTTGTTAGGTCCCTATATTACTAGTATAGTCCCTTATTTTTGTTAGTGTAACCCCCTTATTGTTATTGTTGTACCCTTGTAACCCCCATTTTGTTATTATTGTGCCCTTAAATTATTATTTTTAGGTCGGCTAGGATTACATTGTGGCCCCACTAGGATTACATCATGGCCCCATGGACTCCTATATATATAGAAGAGGTTTTGTCATTTGTATCATCAAATAATTGTTCATTTATGTAATGTATTGGAGGTTTCCCCCTCGAAGTGGCTTATTTCTAAGGCGTTGATATCTCTTTTCTTCTATTTTTGGAGCTGGTTACACAACATTTGGTATCGGAGCTTTGGATTCTAGGGTTTCGCTCCTCCAAACAGGTCATTGTGGCATTTTCTCTATAACTTATTTTATACGAAGTTTAAGAAGCTGAAATTTTTAGGGTACGAAACTGAAATCCTGAGGAATATTGTCTAAAAATTTCAGAGCTTGGTTCGCAATATTTTCGGAGATATGATCTGTGGAAGTTAGGTCTTTGTTCAGGCTCTTAAACAGGTCATCGTGGAATTTGTGCTATAATTTTTTTTCTACGAAATTTAAGAATCTGAAATTTTTAGGATGCGAAGCTGAAATCCTGAGGAAACTCGTCAAAAAATTTTAGATCTTGATTCACAATATTTTTGGAGATATGATCTATGGAAGGTGGTGCTTTTTCAGGCTCCCAAATTTCATCTCAACTAGGTGATCGTGGAAAAAGTTCAATAACTCTCTCTTTGGGCATCAGATTGGAGTTCCATAAAAATTGGTCACAAGTACACGGACTGTAGTTTCTTTTCTATCAATTTCAGAGGTGAAGGACAAAACAGTGACACGCGGAAAGTTGTACAAGTTCACTCTACTGAATCAGTCCATAATTAGGTCATTGTGGGAGATTGGACATAACTTTGTCTTGGAGAATCCAAATCAGGTCATACCTATGGCATTCAAAAGAGAATTCATAGGGCTACTTTAGTGTTGAATTTCAGATATTTAAGAGCCGCAATCATAGAGATAATCAAATTTCAATATCGAGCTCCTCAAAATAAAGAAAAATGTGTGTATTTTTTTTCCGAATTGCATAAGTCCTGTTTGAAAAATCAATTTGAATTGATTCCAAGGGAATATTGTAGAATAGATATCAGTATCGGGCTATAAAAAATTCCCCATAAAAATAATTCAAAACCCATTAAGCCTTCAGAAGTCTCTACTATGACTCATGAAGATGAAGAATTGCAACATGATCTATCAAAATTACAAGAGCAAGTGCAACAAATTTCACTCTCGCAAAGAGCAACAAAAAATGAAATGGAAGTTTTGGAGAAAGGCGTGGAAGCGAAGATGGACAGTTTGAAGAAAGGAATGGTTCTTACAAGGTGTTGCAAAATATTGGTACTATGGCATACAAATTAGAGCTTCCTGCTTCTTCACGAGTGCATCCAATTTTCCATGTTTCATGCTTAAAGAACGTTATAGGTGAAAATCTTCCAGTTCAAACAATATTTCCCGAACTTGATGAGGAAGGGAAAATCATATTGGAACCTGAAGTGGTCATGGAAGCAAGAACTCGACAGCTATGAAATCGATCAATTTCAGAGTATCTCATCAAGTGGAAGAACTTACCCACTAAACATTCTACATGGGAGGATGAGAATTTTATACAGAAGCACCCAGAGCTACTCAAGCATTGAGGACAACACTTTTTTGAAGGAGAGGGGCATGTTAGGTCCCTATATTACTAGTATAGTCCCATATTGTTGTTAGTGTAACCCCCTTATTGTTATTATTGTACCCCCTTATTCCTAGAATATTCCTTGAATATTCTTGGAATATTCCTCGAAATATTCCTTCTAAGCGAATGGCAGGTTAGCAAGTGTCATGATTTAACTGGACAGAAGGGATGTACGTGGTGGTTTCGGCCAATCACAGTCTACCACGTGGTAGGCTCGAAGGCCAACACCTGGCCCAGAAATGCGTATTAAAATTTTTGGGGAGCTAACGAGAGTCGACCTCGAGACCTCCTGCATAGATCGCCCACGCTTTAACAGTCCAATCTATGGTTTAGTTCTTAACCATATGGTCTCCGCCTTTTATTTAACGTGTTGTGTTTTCATTTTTGGGGGTCCGAAAGGGCCAACCCCGAGGGCTAGCCCCTCCCCACGTGACCTTCGCCCCAAGACCAAGGGCTTAACACTGGCATGCCAAAACATTTAACCATCCGCAATCAACGATTCAATGCATCACATGCTACGGTTTATTATAAATGGGTATTTGCCGATGGTTTCATTTATGACTGTAAACCTGAAGTATGGAACCTTACCCACAATTTAATGCAGGTTCCGCCTAATGCTAGCGGTCAATGCGGAATGGGGTTTGCATGTTGCAACCACTAACCGCCCACATTTAGTGCTAGCGGCCAAACTAGCGGAAGTTATGGAGCACACCCCAAATTTGGGGATTTTTCCATTTTTAACTGGATTTATGTGCAGTGGCTCTAGATTTAGTGGAGCTGATGTAGGGGACATTGGGAAATTTTTTTTGGCTCTATATTGAGAAAGATTCCACCATTTAGAGAGCGTGAATAGTCAATTTCGACTATCTCAGACATTCCATAATAATTGGTGATGGTTTCAGAGCCATCAGAGGACTTCTGAGTGAGTTTTAGCTTTAGATAAGTTCAAGGGACCACCATGGGATAGTAGTATTTTGAGGCCTAAACAGTGCAGCTAGAGGCCTTATTTAAGAATCCAATAGTCAATTTTAGATGTTTCAGACATTATGGAACTAATGGTGTGGTTTTCAGAGCCTATAAAGGATTCTTTAAATCTGAGTTGCTTCCAAGAAGTTCCAGGGGCCACTAGGGACAACAAGTGCCAATAGGAGAATGTGGCCTATCCAGGGCAACCAATAACCATTCTCAGCAAGCCAATATTAATTTATGATTGTAATGAGAATTATGAATCCATTGATGATTTTTTTAGAAGCTTTGGAGGACTTCTGAAGGTTGAGAAACCACAGAGATTTTTTCAGTGACCCTAGATCCAAGGGATGCCACCAGGTGTTGGAGGCATAACCAGAGCAGCCAGAGGCCAATTTCAACAAACCAATAGTATATTATGACTATTTTTGAAATTTTGGATCCATTAAAGGGATTTTTAGAGTCATTTTAAGACTTCTGAAGGTAAAAGAGCCACAAGTTTTGGGCAGCCTAGGGCCATCAGTGGATGGAGGCCTAGATTGGGAAGCTAGTGCTCATTTTGAGCAAATGATCAGTCCATTTTGGAGGTCTGATATGTGTTGGAGACGGTAGATGAGGTTTTAGGGATAGAAAAGGATTTCTAAGGGATTTAGTACCATATAGAATCTCAGGGTAGCTCAAGAGCACTAACTGAAGGAGACTAGTCTAAAGGGGCCCTAGATCTGTTTTCAGAGTGATGAAAACCATGGCAGGGATATAAATGGTATTATACACCCATTTTTTCAGTTTAGTTAACCATTTGATTTGATTTTGTAACTTTTAAAAGAAATTTTCCATAATCCCAAAGAGCCAAGTCAAGATGACAAGAGCTCAAGGAGATGTAGCCCACAATATTTGGGTGAACTCCTAGATTAAATTTGTTGTTATGTGTTGTTTTTTATTTGTTTCATTATATGGCTATTGCACATGTTTAATATAAGAAAAAAAAGATGGAATTAAAGCACGTAAACAATTAAAAAACATACACCTGTTTCAAGTATAAATTTCCAAAAAAGTCAAATATAAGCTAGATATTTTATTTGTTTAACTGAGTGGGAGGTTCTTGAAAATAATAACAATTTATCCAACCCATTTTCATATCAGGTTGGTATCGGAGAACTATTTTCTTGCTTGATAGAGCACAAGGTTTCTTTTTTACTTGAAAGGTGTTTAAACAATGCAAAGAATTCGATTGTTTGAAAACTGACTGATTTGAGTTTGATAGAGGTGAAGGGAAAATAATGATAGCTAAGTCCAAGATAGGACAAGATGTAAGAAGGGTTGAAGGTATCTTCCTTACCCAAAGGACCTCAAGACAACCCTTGAAGCACAAGAGGTTTGTTTGCAAAAGGCTGCATGAAAAAGAGCTTGACTCTACAACATTTTTGTTCAAAAGATTTGTCAATTGCTTTTGAAAGATTTGTGAATTTTGTTTAAGTTCTTTAGTTAATTTTCATAAGATGACAACTTCATCAAGTGAGGTTTCAAAATCCTCCTCCTCCAGAATTTTCTTCGATGAAGACATGAAGTGAGACTTCTTCAGGATGAAGGATATGGTGCAAATTTTGTTTGAAGATAGAAGAGAAAGCACTAGACTTCATGAGCAATTAGTTGCTATGAAGGAAGCCAAATAATTTCTTCTTCAAAGAATGCATGAGATGGAGATGCAGCCCCATCAAGCCCATGAGGCCTTAACCAAGAACATGTGTGAAATAGAGGTAATTCACTCTAATTTGTCCTCAGTTTCCTTTTCAAATAGATATGTTGGTTCATTTGAAAAGCACACTAGAGGTATAGGGTCCAAGTTTATGTTAAAAATGGGCTATCAAGGCAAGGGTTTAGGAAATCATGCACACAGCAGGATTGATCCTATTTTGGTTGAGGAAAGACCTAAGAATTTTGGTCTTGGTTATGTTCAATCTTATGGAAAAAAATCTACAACCATGAAGGCATTTGAGGCAACTTCAAAAAGAACTTTTGTTCCAAGTACTAAACCACAAACATGTCAAGTTTGTTTTCAAGTTGACTTCCATTGTTTGAAGCCTATTTTGTAGCAAGATGTTTTTACACATGAAAATTATGGAAAAGCTGGAACCTCTACTAGTTCATCTCCTTAAGAAGGCAAAAAGGATGGACATGCAAAGCATTTGAGGTATAATTCTTCCCATAGTCAAGTTGATTATGTTTCTGCAAGGCATGAGAATTCTGTATGCTTGACTGGAAGAAGTAGTTGTTGTTCATAATGTGGTCTGTGTAACCATGTTGTTTCAAAATGCTGGAAGAGGATGAAGGAATACAAGAAACAATTGAGGCAAAGGAAACTTGCAAAGAAGGTGTAAAAGAATTGCACACATTGCCAGAAGAAGGGACATGTTGTTTCCCAATGTTGGACATTGCATCCAACTAATCATCCCAAGCACATGAGGTAAGAGGATAGAAAGACTGGTGAAAGTGGAACCAAATATTCCATCACTGATGTGAGAAAAAATGTTTCACATTAAGAATATTTTTAGTAGCAATAGTTGTCGTGGAAGTGGCTTGGTAAGAAGTGGTTTGACTTCTTAACCCAGCAATACATACACTCATTTGTACATATGAAAATTTCAGTCAAGTATGCATGTATTTCTATTGGAAACTTACATTTGTTTGAGACACCTTGGATCGATGATCAAGGGCATGATGTTCAGATACCTTCTATCAATTTCTCACCAGAAATTTCTGAGTGAGTTCAAGGAAGACAATTCTTGATGGGAGGACAAGAGAATTTAGGAAGGGAAGTGTCGAATACCTTTGAGTTATGGTTCAAAGGCACTGAGCCATGCAAGACAAATGTATGGAGGCTGAAAAAGTGAGGGTGATGTACTCTCATCTACTAAACAGATCAGGTAATCAGTCTTTTGGGGTCCAAAAGATTCCCAATGTGGAGGTGTGATCATATTTGGATCAAGGACCTAAGTGACAGCTCAAAATTCAAATTGTTTGGAATTGTGACGAACTTGAGCGACCAGATAGATCTTGTCTTCTTGATTCTGGCGCCATGAATGGTTCGAAAAACTGACACCGTATGAAGAAGTTATCGTAATTTGAAAAATTCGAGTAAACTGCAATTTTTGGCCTTTTGACCGAGTTTTACTGTGCCTTTGAATATTAAAAAAAGAGAACATTCCAGGGAATATTCATGGAGTATTCCCTAGAATATTCCTTCTGGGCGAATGGCAGGTTGAAAACTGTCACGATTTAACTGGACAGAAGGGTTGTAAGTGGTGGTTTCGGACAATCACAGTCTACCACGTGGCAGGCCCGAAGGCCGCCACGTGGCCCAAAAACGCATATTAAAATTTTTGGGGAGTTGACCGGAGTCAACCTCGAGACCTCTTGCACAGAGCACCCATGCCTTATCTTTCTGGGCTATTTTTTAGTTCTTAACCATATGGTCTTCGCATTTTATTTAATGTGTTGTGTTTTGTGTTTGGGGGTCCGAAGGGGTCAACCCCTCCCCATGTGACCTTTTCCCCAAGCCCAAGGGCTTAACAACAACGCACCAAAATATTTAACCATCTGCAGTCAATGGTTCAATGTATGGCATGCTGTGGTTTATTATAAGCGGTTATTTGCCGACATTTTCATTTACAGCTGTAAACCCAGAGTATGGAACCTAACCCACGGTTTAATGCAGGTTTCGCCCCAATGCTGGTGGTTAATGCGAAATGGGGTTTGGCATGTGGACACCCCTAATCGCCCACATTTAGTGCTAGCAGCCATATTGGTGAAAGTTATGGAGCACGCACCAAATTTGGGGATTTTTCCATTTTTAACTAGAGTTATGTGCAGTTGCTCCAAATTTAGTGGAGTTGATGTAGGGGACACTGGGAAAATTTTGTTTTGGCTCTATCTTGATCTATATTCACCCATTCAAAGAGTGTGAATAGTCAATTTTTACTATCTCAGACATTCTGGACTTATTAGTGAGGTTTTTAGAGCCATAAAATTAGTTTTGAGCGAGGTTTAGCTTCATATAAGTTCAAGGGGCCACTAGGGCCACCATGGGCCAACAAATATTTGAGGCCTAGATAGTGCAACTAAAGGCCTTATTCAAGAATAAAATAATAAATTTTGGATGTTTCAAACATTTTATAACTAATGGTGTGGTTTTTAGAGCCTGTAGAGGAATTTTGAAAGCCTAGTTTCTTCATTGAAGTTCCAGGGGCCACTAGGGCCATCAAGTGCCAACAGGAGAATATGGCCTATCCAGGGAAACCAATAACCATTATTAGCAAAGAAATAGTCATTGATAATTTTAATGATCATTATAAATCCATTTATGGAGTTTTCAAAAGCTTTGGAGGACTTATGAAGGTCGAGAACCCACATAGAATTTTTTAGTGACCCTAGAGCCAGGGGTACCACCAGGTGTTGGAGGCGTAACCCGAGCAGCCGGAGGCCAATTTCAGCAAAAAAATAGTATATTCTGACTATTTTTGACATTATGAATAAATTTAAGGGATTTTTAGAGTTATTTGAAGACTTCTAAAGGTCGAAGAGCCACAGGGAAGTTTTGGGCAGCCTAGGGCCATCAGTGGATGAAGGCCTAGAATGGGAAACCAGTGCTCATTTTGAGAAAATGAGCAGTCCATTTTGGAGGTAAGATATGTGATGGAGACAACAGGTGATGTTTCAGGGACAAAAAATGATCTCTGGGGGAGTGAGTGCCATAGAGAAGCTCAAGGTAGCTCAAGAGCACCGACTCAAGGAGACCAGTGTAAGGGGACCTAGATATGTTTTCAGAGAGATGAAAACCATGAAAAGGATATAAATGGTATTATAACCCATTGGTTCACTTCATTTAACCATTGGAGTTGATTTTGTAACTTGTAAAGGAATTTTTCATAATCCCAAAGAGCCAAGTCAAGATGACAAGAGCTTAAGGAAATGTAGCCCACGATATTCGAGTGAGCTCCTAGATTAAATTTGTTGTTATGTGTTGATGTTTATTTGTTGAATTATATGGTATTTTAACATGTTTAATATCAAAAACAACAAATGGACTTAAATAACTTAAACAGTTAAAAAACATACACTTATTTAAAGTATAAATTTCCGCAAAAGTCAAGTATAAGCTAGATCTTTTATTTTTTTAACTGAGTGGAAGGTTCTTGAAAAGCATAAAAAGTTAGCCAACCCATTTTTAGATCACTTTTTATAAGAAAACTCCACTAGTGGAAGATACTCTTCCCACTTTTGTTGTTGATGCATAACATACATTTTCAACATGTCCTCCAAAACCCTTTTGGCATTCTCTATCTTTCCATATGTCTGTGTATAATAGGTTTTATTGAAGGCCGAATATATACCCAAACCTAAATAAATATTTCCAGAATCTAGAAGTGAACATAGCATCTCTGTTTGACACAATCTTCTTCGGAATACCATGCAACCTCACTATCTCTCTGATGAAGACTTGTGCTACCTCACTAGTTGAATAACTAAACTTGACTGTTATGAAGTGAGCTACCTTTATCAACCTATCAACCACAACCATAATGAAATCATGTTGTCTAGATTTCTTCATCAAACCGGTAACGAAATCCATGGATATGACCTCCCCTTTCCACTCTGGAATCAGAATCAGAGGTAATAACAGTTGCTTACACTATGCCTTTACATATTGGAAATATAAACACCTGGCAATGAAATTTTCCATTTCCTTCTTCAGATTCGGCCAATAGTAGAACTTCTTTACCATTTTCAATGTATTTTGTTACCCCAGATGACCTGAATACATATTAACATGAAATTCCCACAAGATAAGATTCTTGAGCACATTTTTGTCTAGTACATAAATCCTATCCCTAAACATAATCAAACTATCTGTCGCGAGATGATAGTCCACATCCTATCCATCTGTACCCTGCTGCTATAAACTATCCCTAAGTTGGTGGTACCTGTCATCCTGTTGTTATGCCTGCAAGATATGATCCTACAAATTTTTCCCATAAGAACTCATATTTGCAATGTAATTTACTTATACCTTTCTGCTAAGATAATCTATGGCCATGTTATCTTTACCCTTAAAGTACCTGATCTCAAAGTAAATATCACTAATTGCACCCAAACACCTAGCTTGACTCAAATTCAAAATTAGTTTTTCAAACAAGTATTTCAATCCACTATGATCACTAATCAATATAAACCTCTTGCTGAGAAGATAATGTCTCCACATCTTCAATGCATGTATGATCGATGCCAACTCAAGATCATGTGTAACATAATTCAACTCGTGCTCATTTAGTTTCCTTGATTCATAACATACCACATGTCCCTATTGCATCAAGACTCCACCAAGTCCTCTCTTGCAAACATTTTTACCCACCATGAACTATTTATCTTGATCTGCGACTTTTATAACTAGAGCACTTGTCAACAACTTTTGCAACTACTCAAAACTTGTTGCGCATTCCTCTGTCCATTCAAATTTCTTACCTTTCATTTTCAATGATGTGATAGGATAGGAAATCCATGAGAATTTCCTGATGAACTTCCTGTAATATCCTGCTAACCCCAATAATGATATAACCTCATCTATATTTATAGGAGTTTTCCATTCCATGATAGCTTTGATATTTTCTGGATCCACTACTATGAATTCCTTGGAAGCAACATGCCCCAAGTAATGTACCTCTTTCTCAAATAATCTTCATTTTCTAAGCTTATCATACAACTGATGATATCTTAGCAATATCAAAATTTTTGCTATGTGTTCGGAATGCTCTTCCTCATTCTTAGAATATATCAATATATCATCAATGAACACAATAACAAACTTGTCCATAAAAAGGCACAACACATTATTCATCAAGCACATAAATTTTTTTGGAGCATTAGTTAAACCAAAAGGAACCACAACGAACTCATAATTTCCATACATAGTCTGGAAAGCGTTCTTGTAAATGTCCTCTTCTTTGATGCGTACCTGAAGATATCCTGATATCAAATCAATCTTTGAGAACACCGTTGATCACTTCAGTTGATCAAACAAGTCATCAATCCTTAGTAGCATATACTTGTTCTTGATGGTTACTGTGTGTAACTACATGTAATTACTACAAAACATGAGAGTATCACCCTTCTTATTTACGAACAACATTGGTGCACACCAAGGCGACACACTTGGCCTAATGTATCCATTTTCAAGCATCTCCCTCAACTGCAACTTCAATTCCACTAGCTCTAGCATGCTCATATTATAAGGTGCCTTTGATGCGGGTGTTTCTCCTAGTACCAAATCAATAGAAACATCCACTTCTCTATGAGGTGACAAATCTAAAATATTTGCTGGAAACACATCCTGAAACTGTTGTAAAACCAAGTACTTGTTCATGACTTTAGTATCCTCAACATCCTTACCTTTTTCACTACAAATAATACATACCCTTTCCTAATACAGGGATTTGTCTACATGGTTGTGACCATTCTAACTGATGTAGCCTTATTATTACCCTCCAATATTCTTTGTTCTCCATTTTCATCCAAGCACTCAATAGCCTTATCATAGTAGTACATCTTAGTCTTTTGAAGATACAACCAGTCCATGCCCAACAACATATTTTATGATACAAACAGAAGCACATTTTGATGTGTTGATGTAGGCATGCCATTCAACTCAAATGCACAAGCTATTACCCAATGATGAACTCTTTTATTTGTACTTGTAGCCAACTGCATGGACCAATATTTTTCATGTACTTCTTTATTCAAACCACACTTATCCACTAGGTCAGGGTTAACATAACTATAATTAGATCTAGGGTCATTCAAAATAGAAATAACTTGATCAAAAATATTATTTTCCATCTCGATAATAAATTTTTGGTGATCCTATTGCCCATTATCAAACACTGCATAGATTTGAGGAATGCTCTGCCAAACATCCCCAATTGTTTGTGCTTCTTGTGCACTATAGATCTGAGGACTACCACCTTGATACAACAGAAATTCCTTCTTGTGATGCTCCTTTCCACATATACAACACTGCAACTATTCCTTACCATCACCTTTTTTTTCTACCCTCCACGTTGTGACCCATGTCCCTTTCCAGCTGCATTAGAATTCTTATAAGGATCAACACTATATTTTTCACTTTCATCTTGAGGTATTGTTCACATTGATGGCCATTTACCTTTGGCTTTATCTTCCTCTTTCCAACCTTGCTGATACTTTGTCTTACGCTTTGATTTCTCATAACAGTGATTCAATTTTCCAATGACTTCTTCAAGCAATCGAGCCTCACCATACTCAATATGATATTTGAAAGCTAATGGAAATCCACTAATAGATCTCTGAACTTTGGCCTTCTCGTCCTTAAGATATAGTACATACCTCAACAACTCTAAGAACTTAGTCATGTACTCCTCATCTTTCATCGATCCTGTCTTAAGCTCATAGAACTCCTTGGCTTTAATATCATAATGCCATTTTGAAAATTACTTCCTCCTAAAAAGTCTCTTGAATTCATGCCAAATTAACTCCTTTTTCCTAATCTCTCTAACTCATTTCAAATATTCCCACCAGGTGTATGCTTTCCCTTTGAGGCTGAAAATAGATATCCTTTCCTTCATTCTCTCTGTGTAGTTATGTATCTCAAAGAACTTCTTCATCCCATGTAACCATGCCTCTGCATCTATTAGTTTCTTCAACTCTCCATCAAATATAGGTGGCTTGGCTTTCTTGAACTCATTTAACAAAAATCCTCTGTCATTCCTCCTATAAGAATGATAGTGATGATGACCATGATACTTGTATAAACCAAAACCAGAATAGAACCCATTTCCACTACCTCTCCTATCACGTGTATCCAAGAATCCTCCATCCCTAATGGTATCATCCTAGTTCAACTTGTGCCCATCATGAGATATGCTAATGTATGCCCCATTAGTCCTATCCTCCTATCCATAATTGACATGTGGTTGTCCATGTCTCCGCAAGTCTGAAAATATCTGAAGGATGATTGCATTGAATTCTGCTTGTTTCTCCTGTGCCTCGGCAAGTCTCTCTTATGACTAAATGATTTTATTATTATCTACTTTGCAACTCCTTATTTCTTCCTTCAAACTTCTCAAAGTGTATGCTATGTGAGGGTATTAATCATCACCATGTTGCTCATTTAATCTATAGGGAGAGTCTCATGAACTATAATCTACCATCTTCCTTGTCATGTTTGATCCTTCTTCTTTTACATGTTTACAATGTCAGGTAAACCAAAATATAAGCATAATAAACATACCTCAATATAGTTCAAGGGAGGATATCTCATTTGCAAGATCAACCAGATTAGCATGATACATGTATAATCATAATCATAACAATATATCAACATCATCTCATTTATTATATAGTTACCATGTATGACAATACCAAATGCATACCTGACCTCATGCACAACAACCATGACCATAATAATGTATGCATAAAAACATATAGACAATAGCATGCATAAAAAATGCATATACAACCGACATGCATTCATGATAAGCACATCCCAACAACAACATCAAAAAATTCTACAAGTCAACACAATTGTAAAAATTACCACTACCATGCATACATAAGCACATATACAACCTTAATGCATGCATGATAAAAAAATTGCACCCATCCATTCCAAATTTTGAACCATGCTCTGATAGCACTATGTAACCACTCCTCCCACATTTACCCAAATCCACAAACTCGCCAGGGTAAACATGATATGAGAGTTATTATGTGAGACTCAAATGGAAAATGGCTTCCACATGTCCAAAAATAACTAAAAACACCCTGTAGGGACACATGATCACACTATTGTAAACCTAATTTGACCCAACATTATTTCATTATGGTTTTGTTTCCTTAAATTTAATACAACTTTCTATTTTTGGTTGTTTTTGCGTTCTAAATTTCTAAGGACGTTTTGAGGGCCTAAATGACATTTTCATGGAAACCAAAAAGACTAGAAAAGTGTGGCACTAGCTTACTAATCTATATTTTCACTCCTTGTGGAGATCTTCTAAATTAGGTATTATGATAGTTAAACATAGATGGTATGCCTAAGTTATGACCCTGGGAAGTTGGAGATCCGATCTACTCATTTATTCAAATACTTTGTGTACATAGTACATGTAAGTTATAAATACATATATGTTCATTAATTTAATAAGTTCACCATAGAATCACAATTAACACAATGAAAAGCTAAACATTTAATATCAAATCAAAACTTGAGCTAGAATACCTAGAACACACTAGACATTTCGTCAAACACATGGTGAACATGTAATCTACAGGTCACAAATGCATATTTAAACATAGGGGTCTAATGCTTATCTCAGAATCGTCAAGAAGGTATAATTACCTCTCATAATAGCTTCAATAACGTCTATCACTCATGCATTATTTAACCATTCATCAACACATCAAACACATCAAGAGAAATAACCATAATACATCATATAACTAGCATATAGCTTGCAAATGAGAAACATATACACCATGATAAAATAGTCACCAAAGCCACATAATAAAAATTACAATTAGTCATGGAAATACAAGAGGGAAAGAGATCTTATAAACATATGAAAATGTAACCAATTCAGGGACTTCCACGTACCACCCAACGGTAGATTGGGATGAACCAAATCTCTCTTTCATCTGATCACCCTCGTTCCATATTCCAAGCATGAATGTGGGATTCACAACAAAATAAACCTTCCTCGAGCTTTACCATGTATCTTGCCATTAAAGATAAATGGATTCCTAGGCCCAAAAAATAAACACACACTACCAGGCTTTACTGCAATCTCGCTATACATCGGTCAAGGGATCACTAGGCCCTAAATAAGCCTTACTTCCTCTGGATATCTCCACCTAAACTGTGAGGAATTTTCTTGTATCCACCCTCATGCTTTATCATGTATCTCACCATTACCAATCAAGGGATTCCTATGACTTTGGTCATTTTCCCAAGACCACCTCACTCAGTTTCAAAACCATCCAACAATCCAACTCAACCAAGTAAAATAACCCCATCACACCATATTTATCCATTGATGACAAGGCAAGGCTAAAACCATTGTCACACCTTGAAAAACCCATGCTAATGACAGTAAGAGAACCAAAAATACACATGCATGTACCATGCATTCCAACACTAGTAAGGAAATCTTACATGCAATTCAATATCTGCAAGTAATCCCATTGTAGTCGCTTGATCCAACTCTTCCTTTCTTAATCCTTGCTTCCCTTTGTTTTTTTTCCATCCTCTATCTTCCTTTCTCCAATGCTAGAGTGCTCCAAGAATGATCTAAGTGTGCAAGAGTATGATAGATAGAGAATATAGAATAGAGAGAGAGAGAGAGAGACCTCCAAAACTAAACAGACAAAATCTAACACTAACAAAAGATGTGAACTAATCCTCAAAATAATTTTTATCAATGAGGCCTCTATTTTATTCATTTTCCATTATTTTCCTTCAATTTCCTCCTCAAATGCAACCTATGACCTTCACAATTCTGCCATATATCGGTTTAGGGATCATTAGTCCCTAAGAAAGCTTGGATGCCTCTAGATCTCTCCACTTAAACCATGAGGAATTCTCCCATTTCCACCCTCAGTATTTACCATGCATCCCACCATTATCAGTCAAGGGATTACTAGGCATTTGGGAATTTTCCTCAGACCACCCCACTCAATTTTTAAACCATTTGGAAATCCAACTCAACCAAGTAAAATAACCCCATCACATCATGGCTATCAGAATATGGCAAGGCAAAGCTGAAAAACAATTTCAAGCCTAGAAAAACCCATGCCAATGACAACAAGAGAACTAAATACACACATGCATGTACCATGCATTCCACAACTAGCAAGGAAATTTTGTGTTATCACAAAATTTTACCCTGATAGGATACTCATCAAGTATAATCTAAGTAACTCTTTCAATCCAATCTTTTGGTTGAGGCTTAGCCTCCTCAACCTGAGAGGGCTCTCTCAACAGGTTTAAGATTTTTGATTAAGGATTAAATGGCTAACTCTAAGAATAAAATGGATAAAAGTGTATAACTGGTTGAATTACTGATTAAAAAACATCTATTGGGCTATGGAGTCAAGATATGTTTCAAAAAAACATCAACATCAGCTCAACATGGAAGTCAAGGCACTTAGAGTTTTAGGTTTATAAACAAAACAATAACACAATGAATAAAACACAGTCTACAAACATGTGAAGGAATTTAGAGCATTTTCCAATGAATTATAAGTAACACATTTTCATACCACTGTAAATAGGTAGATGAGGAAAGCCATAGAGAGATCAAACACCAAAAACTCTTTGTGAATCCTGAGTAGTAAAGCCAATCTGTATTAAGCTGAAAATACACAGTCTTCTACAATAACATAGTTTGCTTGCTAATGAAAAATGCCATCCTTGAGGAATTCGAACTCATGTCTCTTATAGATTCATCATTACAATCTTGGATTCCCCTATCCATCTTAAGGAGAATTCAAATTTCTAAGTTTGACATCTGTCTACTCTAAAACAGACTCTTAATTACAATTGACAATTAACTGTCTCTTTAGGAGTCCTAATACAAATAGGATTGAAAATCCTTATTATTTCTAAAACAACCTTATCTAAGAATTAAATATTCTCTTTGACAGCTACTTCTCCATATCTATGACCTTGATGATGCCTTTAACCTTGTTATGAAATTATGTTGACTCATGTCTTATCTACCCTGAAAACCAGGGAATATGTTTTCTGCAATTAAGCCTTTATATTCATTGATTATCTTCGAACATTTTTGCTGGAAATATTGACTATTTCAGATAGGTGACATGTGCTATCATTTCCTTGTAACCTTACCCTTCCACTTGTATAGAAGTAAACCTTTGACAAAGTATAAAAAGATGTGATGTGGCTGCGCTACAAAAATAACAACTGTTTTTGTAGCGCAGAATATGTATCATTGAAAAACATTTCTTTAACAACCTCTTTCTTCTGCTTTAAAACCTGAGTTTTCATTTGTGACTCTTTTCCATCCACCAACAGAAAAAAAATTTGAAAACCAACTGCTTTTAATCCCAAAATATATATAAAAACGCCCAAAAACTCACCTACAGTAGTTTCGTAGCGCGCTACGAAACTGCTGTGTATGCCATTTTTACACATTTTTTTCAAAATTATGAGTCTTAAGGATATTTTAACTTCTTCAATGATGTCCATAGACTTTAATAAGTAAAACAAGTTGGCTTTAAAAATTTTTCAAAAAGTAATTCCCTTCTTAATAACAAAACTACTTTAAGGATTTGTTACTTGTTACTTTGTTTTATCTCTACTGTAACTTACCTTCAAACTTGGTCAATTCAATTTCCAGGTCTTCAATCTACCTCTTCAGCCTCCTGTTAGTAGCCCTTAAATTAACATTTATCATTCTCACAAATCTAGACTCTTTGATTGTAGGAAAAGTCCAGGTAAAATACTGAGCTTCACTGCTGACTGTTTCAGGTTTTGAAACTCTTTCAAGCTCCCACAGAGCCTTTATTCTATTGAAATTTGTTTTCTTAGCGGCATGTCTTCTTGATTTCCTCTTGAGCTTAGCAATTTAAAAAATAGCTAATCTCAACTTCTCTTCAATTTCTTCGTGATTTCTCTTTTCTGTTTGAGTATAAAAAACTCTGTTTTTGTCAGCTTCAGGCATTGGTGATGATAGGTCCATATGTTCTTCATAAACATTGGAAAATTTCCCTATTTTCTCTAACTCCATATATAGCTCTTGTAACTTTTTTGATTGCCTGGTTAAAGGCTTTTTGGGCTTGAATACAAACTCTGAAATCTCATCATCAAAATCCAGCTTTTTAGAAGATTTCATATTCTTAAATTTCCCTTCATCCAATTTTATGAAGTCTTCCTGAACCAAAGGATATTCTTCAATATCAATAGCCTGTAAAATATCATTCAAATCACCCTTTAAATGTAGACTTTCTCCTGAAACCACTGTTTTACCCTTTTCCTTTGCTATTTGACTTCTAGTCAATGTTTTTTGAACTGATTTGCTGGTTGATTGTTCCTGTATTGTTTCCTTAACTTTAGTTGTCTTCTTTTGTGCAGGTTAAGAAGTCTCTCGAATGATCACTGATGTTTAATTTCTGGCTCTTTCACTTGCTTTCTAGGTTTCAACTTGACAAATCTTTTTGATCTTGTCTTTGCAGTATCACTAGTTTCTGATGGTGATTTTTCTTTGGCCTTAGGGCTAATACCCGTTTCTTGTGTTTCCACCCCAAATCCACACAAAAACAAAAATGTAGAACATTCTCTGTTTATCTTCTGAAGCTCATGTAAAACTATCAATCTAACTAGACCATGATGGAAAAGTGAAGTTTCACATCCGTGAGTTTTCTTTTTCACTTTATCTGCCATCTTAGCTAAACTTCGAAACAAGAAGAAAGGCAAATCCAGAGAAATCATTCCAGTAAAATGCAACAGGAGTTTGAAATGATAAGAATACCCTTTATGGTATTTTCCCTCACAAGTGAAATACCTTTGAATGTAGTAGAGCAAGTGGGCATAGGTGTTCTTGATGTAATTTCTTGGTACTTCTTTAGTTAAGTCTATCTCTGCAAACTCTAGCTTCAGAAATATTTTACAAGGCTCCATCTCAAACCTAAAATTTATGAACCATATTTCTTCTCCCCTTGGAATCTCTATCACTAATGATATGATCTTAGGAGAAATTGGCAAGTTTAAAACTCCAACTTTTTTATTTGAACCGGTGAAATGAAGAGCAAACTCTTTTGTCACCTGATTATGACCTCCCTGCAATTTTTCACAGAATTTCCAACATCCTGTCTTCTTGAGAGCCTCATCAACTGATTTGTCCTTAGTTAGAGCCTTTATGCTTTTAGGTTCTGTCCTTAAACAGTGGCCTGACCTGTGGTTCTTTCTTTCTTCTGTCATATTTCCCTTGAAATTCATGTGTGTTTCTTGAAAACTCGTAATATCAGACTCATTTAATTTCAAAATAAGCTGCCTCGCTTGATTTAGTAATTTAGCCTCGCTTGATTAGGGATTCAGCCTCACTTGATAACTGAGAGAAGCTTTGATTTATTCTTACCATGAGCTTACCATTCAAAACAAGGGCATGCATGAGGTGTTTCTTGCATAAGAAAATAAAACCAGGAACCAACCCTCTTCGAATTTGAAAATGACTAACATGAATGACCTCTAACGAATGTCATGATGGTTATGGATGATCGCATGTATGAGCAAGGACTCCTAACTGACACCTAATCATGAAATATTAATGGAATTTTGATGGATTTGAAAACCTGACAAGACATTCTACGAATCCCCGATTTTGTAGTGCACCTAATGTAATTTCAGGGTTTTTCTGTAATGTTCCAAATCTGGAACTTGTTGCTCCATCGGGAATATATTCAGATATTCCAATCTCCTTCTTCAGTGAGCTATCACAATTCCATTTCAAAGATTTAATGTTGGGTAATTTACAAGATATGTCTCCTTCCAAAGAAGGGATAGATCCTGAGGCTAGCTGGCCCTTCACAGACTCTATCTATGGATATGCAATATTCCACCTCGGGAATTTCTGCCACAGGGTCCTTGAGGACGCTATATAAGGAAGTTGCTGCATAAATAAGACAAACCACCACTGTAATTCCATAGAAAAAACATCATGCAACTCCTATGTAGAATATGAGCTCAAAGAAATACATCTAGATGGGTTATTCAGATCTCCCCAATATAGGTCTCTAAAACAATGCTCAATGAAAGAGATTATAGCAATATATGAACATAACCATGAAAATATGAAAATATGAATAAATCATGAGAGGGAAATGATATACAGCCAAAAATATGATATTATTCAGCAAATATACAAGAAATAGAAGAGGGAAGATCCCCTCATACAATAGAACCAAACTCCAAGTGATCATACCTTGAAATACATAAGTTTTTGCAACTCTACAAAATTCCAGAGAGTAGTGACTGTGCTATCTCTATGAAGGTATGAGCTGTTGAATGTACATGAAATACAAATGTGGCTGAAGGAATACAAGAAGTAGCTCAAGAACAAGGAATGGGCCGAAATTCCAGATTTCTTGCCAATCTATGAAGATTGCTAGAAATGTCGGAGTAAACCAAAATGTGACAACAAAGTTGTCAATGTAGCTGAACCAAAATAAGAATGAGGCTGTGGCTGATCTGAAATATGATTTCCCTCCTCTGATCATGTCTCCAATACAAAGGGCTGATCCCTTTGTCTCAAAACACACTCCTGATGAGCCCAATGAAACCCTCTCTCACTGCCTCCATAAAATAACGCAGTTTCCTCCATGGACTGCGTAGTGGGAGATGATGGAATGTTGGACCATGCAAAAAGATCTGATATGAAGCCGGGAATCCTCCTTTCAGCTCCTCCAATGAACATATCACTCTTCCACTGAAGAAAACTAGCTAAGATGACTCCATGAGTTCCTCCTTTGCTGCCCCCAACAACACAACGTCCTCTCTGCTGCAAAGCTAATGTTGTAGATGATGGTAGTAGCTGTGGCAAATGCCAGATTGAGGAAAATTATCTCATTCCTCATCCTTCCTTGAGGAAGAGGTAGGGATTCCCGACCAGGAACACCCTAGTTCCCGAGGGCACCATCACCCTGCTAAACAGCTCGAGGATGCAAGCTTTGCAGACCCAAGTCTGAAACGCCAAAACATAACATGAATGCAAATGGGCTGCTATCTCCTCCATATAAATAAAGGGAACTCTTCTCCATCAAGGTCCCACCAATTAGGGTTTCCACCCTCACATGAGTGTCTTCCCTCCAAAACTACGTAGCTTCTCTAGGAAGCCTCTCCTCCTTGGGCAACATTGTTGACTTTAGTCAAAGATGACTAAACCAAGTGAGCTGGGTTCCATTCACACCCTTAGGTGTTTATTTTAGCTTCTTATTTGCCTCCTTTTCACATAAGGAGTGTTATTTATTCATTAAAAGAGGGCTAAGGTGTCTCCTTACCCATTTTATTAAGCAAAAATAAAATATGAAACTATAATGTTCCATTTTAGCTTGAGGCTAAAATTGGGAACATTACAGTCCTCCCCTCGCACATGTTGCTTGACCTCAAGCAACTGCATAGAGAGAACAAAATTTTCTCCCCCTTCTTCTCTTGTGGCCTCCTCATCAATGGTCCCACCACTGCTCAAATATGTTGTAATGTATATGTCCTCCAATGCTCTCTCCCAAGTATGCAAGCTGACAACAATGCTCCTCATGGAAAGATAAAAGGTGTAGTGGAATCCTTCCTATTGTGCTAAGGCCTCCTTAAGGTAGGAGTGATGATATGCATGGGAAAATTCTGCTCCCAATGATGATCCTCTCATCCATGCAATCATCCAATTAAAAATCTCACCCCTGATTTCTACAATGTGTTGGGGCTGAATGGAGAGTTGTTTTGGTTTCCCATGATGGCCCTCTCTCCGTTTGCTACACATATGGGTCTGCCTTTGTCTTTGGGCTGAAAAATTATGGCCTCCAAGAATGGCCCAAGCTACCCCATAAAGAAAAATAAGCCATGAAATGCCTCTGCAAATTCTCCAAGTGGTCCCTCCCACAAGAAGGTACAAGTAGCAATGTAGCAATCATAGTTTTCCCATGGTATCTCCTGCAAGATAAAACATATACAATGGGGAGAATAATGCTCCCAATGTGATGTACATACAATACTCTCCAAATAATGCTCCTCATGAGTTTACCAACATCAGAAATGCAAGGAGCAATACACAATAAAAGAAAGCTGTCAAATGACAACCAGAGAGTGATTCAAAGTTCCACTCATGGAACCTGCGCAGTGCCTCTTGGCCTGCCTCAAATTCACAATTAAAAATTGCTTTACTAGCCACTTTTTTGTTGTCACAACTCCTCACAATATGGAATCATAGAAATACAAGTTGGTGCCAATGGTGCACACCAAGAAGCATGTGGCTTCCGCCCCAACATCACAACATAGCCAAAATCAAGGCTATAAGAAGCTGCAAGTACATTATACCAAGTGCAAGAAGGGATGATCCTTCTTGAGACAATATTTTCCTCATATGTAGTAAAGATGTACCAAATGGGAAATTATACCTTCTCTACCATGTACTTGAGACCTTGAGCTGAAATGGCTCATCTGAATGATCTCCCTCTCCTCCAATGAGTAAGGGAATGGTTGTGCCAACCTCTCCAAAATCAACCGGGCTATTCATCTACCCATATGATGATGTAGATCATACTAAATTCCCTCCCAAGTGAACTCCTCTAGCAAAGCAGAGTATGCATCCAAGTGCATAGCTAGGAAGTCCTCATGTGCTGCATGCAATAATTTCTCCTTGAGACTAGAAACTCTAGTCAAGAAGAGTCTGCCATGATGATAGATGATCATATCATCCACTAAGTATCTGTCATATCCATCAGGGCCATCCAATATCATTCAATGCACCAAGATCCTATGGAATACTCAACCAAAGTTGAGTCCTCCATCCTGGATCAATCCTCCACATAGACAACGCTGATGTTTTGCAATATGGTGCTCCATCACACTGCTACCTGCTACCTTGACATCCCTCATTCCAAATTCATCCTCCAAGTTTCTGCCATGCCCATCATGCAGCTACTCATGCTCAAATAGAAATGATGCTCTCTGAAAATGAGCTTCCCATGAGAGAATATCACCTCCAAAGAATCTCCCGATCCTAGGCAATGTAAGCATGAGTGGCCTCCATCTACTCCAGTGCATGAAAGAGTCCTTCCTAAAGAGGAAGTATCATCTCTCTCACTAAATATATGGATCAGACATCCTACACCATGAATTTGCTATCCTCCATCCATGCAGCAACTCTATCTACAAAGTGAAACTGATGAGAATGGGTGGTACTGAAACTGAGAGAGTGTATCCCTCCTCCTTGTGCTTAACCCCAAACTCTTCTACGTTGTGATGGACTCCTCTAATGTCTCCACCCCTCTCGAATCCAAGAGTGGTGAACCTCAAAGCATGATGCCTCTCATAATCTCTAGATCAAATGGCCTTCCAGGTGGAAAGCCTTCAAAAAGTGAGACATCAAGATCTGAAATAGACTGCATGTATGAGTGGACTGATTTGTCCCTCTCTCCTCTGTGCGGTGCAGTCTCTTCCCATGTGCAGAAAATTTCTGAAATAGATAAGGGAGAATGCTCATCATCCCTTCATGCTAATCCTTCTGCTCTTCTTCCTCCATCTCACAATCCCCAGCAAATGCTACATATGGCTCTGGAATTGTGTCTTGGTACCCACATGCAAAAATATTTGGAACTCCTTGCAAAGACATAAGGGCTCCTCTAGTGGAAGCAATGGCTCCCCTTTCACCTCCATGTGGTGATGGACCTCCTCCTAATGTGACAGCGCTATTGGTTCTTCCCCATGTATGCAAAGTGTTTGTGTTTATGATACAATGAGTTTCACCAAGTTTTTCCATCAAACCCTTAGTGAATGCATCAGATGTTTTTGCATTTGCATGGCAATGAAAAATGGAACCTTCAAACCAACAATCATGAGCCATACCTTGAGTTGCAGTGATGCTTCTCCCATGGCATCATTTCTTCCTCTACTCCTTTGCAATGCAAGTGAACAAAGGACTGCGCTGTGGATCTACATGTGTGGCTGAATGCCTACACCCTTCATGAAAAATAGATAGGATTTGTCTCATCAACAAACCCTCTCAGAAAATATTCCACTTTTCCCTTTCAACAAGATTTTCAATGATCTCTTCAATGGTCTAGAAAAGAAGAAGGGAAACCTCCTCTTCCATCATTTCTCTTTCCTTGTTTCCTCTATCAATATCCTCTCCTTGGATAGAAGCTCCTCTTGCTGATGGAAATATTGTGCATAGGCTGACCCAATATTGATGCTCTGATACCAATGTAATGTTCCAAATCTGGAACTTGCTGCTCCATCGGGAATATCTTCAGATATTCCAATCTCCTTCTTCAGTGAGCTATCACCAGTCCATTTCATAGATTTACTGTTGGGGCATTTACAAGATATGTCTCCTTCCAAAGAAGGGAGAGATCCCGAGGCTAGCTGGCCCTTCACAGACTCTGTCTATGGATATGCAATATTCCACCTCAGGAATTTCTACCACAGGGTCCTTGAGGACGTTGTATAAGGAAGCTAATGCATAAATAAGACAAACCACCACTAGAATGCCCTATAACACACATCATAAAACTCCTGTGTAGAATATGAGCTCAAAGAAATACATCTATATGGGTTATTCAAATCTCCCCAATCTAGGTCTCTAAAACAATGCTCAATGAAAGAGCTTACAACAATATATGAACATAACCATGAAACTATACAAATCTGAATACATCATGAGAGGGAAATGATATATAGCCAACAATATGTATTATTCAACAAATATACAAGAAATAGAAGAGGGAAGAGCCCCTCATACAATAGAACCAAACTCCAAGTGATCATACCCTGAAATACATAAGTTGTTGCAACTCCACAAAATGTCGGAGAGCAGTGACTGCACTATCCCTATGAAGGTATGAGCTGCTGAATGTACATGAAATAAAAATGTGGCTGAAGGAATACAAGAAATAGCCCAAGAACAAGGAATGGGCTGAAATACTAGATTTCTAGCCAATCTATGAAGATTGCTAGAAATGCCGGAGTAAACCAAAATATGACAACAGAGTTGTCACTGCAACTGAACCAAAACAAGAATGAGGCTATGGCTGATATGAAATATGATTTCCCTCCTCTGATCATGTCTCCAATACAAAGGGCCGATCCCTTTGTCTCAAAAACACACTCCTGATGAGCCCAATGAAACCCTCTCTCACTACCTCCATAAAATAACGTAGTTTCCTCCATGGATTGTGCAGTGGGAGATTATGGAATGTTGGCCCATGCCAAAAAATCTAATATGAAGCCCGGGAATCCTCCTTGCAGCTCCTCCAATGAATATATCACTCCTCCACTGAAGAAAACTAGCTAAGATGACTCCATGAGTTCCTCCTTTGCTACCCCCAACAACACAACGTCCTCTCTGCTGCAGAGCTAACGCTGTAGATGATGGTATTAGTTGTGGACAATTCTGGATTGAGGAAAATCAGCTCATTCCTCATCCTTCCCTGAGGAAGAGGTAGGGATTCCCAACCGGGAATACCCTAGTTCCCGAGGGCACCATCACCCTGCTAAAAAGCCCGGGGATACAAGCTTTGCAGACCCAAGTTTGAAACTCCAAAACATAACATGAATGAAAATGGGCTACTATCTCCTCCATATAAAGAAAGGGAACTCATATCCATCAAGGTCCCACCAATTAGGGTTTCCACCCTCACATGAGTGTATTCCCTCCAAAACTGCGCAGCTTCTCTAGGAAGCCTCTCCTCCTTGGGCAGCGCTGTTGACTTCAGTCAAAGATGACTAATCCAAGTGAGATGGGTTCCATTCACACCCTTAGGTTTTTATTTCAGCTTCTTATTTGCCTCCTTTTCACATAAGGAGTGTTATTTCTTCATTAAAAGAGGGCTAAGGTGTCTCCTTACCCATTTTATTAAGAAAAAATAAAATATGCAACTATAATGTTCCATTTTAGCTTGAGGATAAAATTGGGAACATTACATTTGTGCTACAAAAAGAGCAGCATTTTCGTAGCACAAAAGCATTTTTTAACACTGTCTGCGCTACGAAAACATGGTTTCGTGGCTTAATCAATTTTTTTTTAAATGGTTAAAAACTTGACTTTCTAAACATGATATGAGACACTCAAGGTATGAGATAAGATTGTTGGAATTTATTTTGTAATGAAAATGAGACTCTAACCCTATCACTTAACCCCTAAAAACTTAAAATGACTTAACACCTATCTAAGACCATGACTAAAACAAGGTAAATTGTCCAAGTTTTAGAAAAAACTTTTATGGTCATAACATTTTGCATGCAACTTGATACTTGCATGTAATCCCATTGTAGCCGCTTGATACAATTTTTCCTTGCTTGATCTATGCTTCCCTTTGTTTTTTGGTCCTTCTTTTGCATTCCTTTCTCCAATACTAGAGTGCTAAGAGAATGCTCTAAGTGTCCAAAAGTATGAGAGAGAGAGAGAGAGATCAAAAACTGAACTGAAAAAATTTAACATTGACAAAAGCTGTGAACTAATCCTCATAATACTTTTTATCAATGAAGCTTCTATTCTCTTCATTATCCATTATTTTCCTTCAATTTATTCCTCACATGCAACCTGTGACCTTTCACCTTCCTTTTCTCCTAATTTCCTTTATTTTGATAAATAAAATATCAATAAATGCCTCTTTGTATTTTCAATTCCTTTTCCATTTTCCTTATCCATATTAAATCAAATGAACACCCACTACGATGTTTTTCACAACATTCATCTTGGAATACATGTCCCATGAACTTGGTATTATTTTTCTTTTATTAAATTTAGTACATGGATTTTTTAGCCAAGGATATTACAGAACCCTCCCCCTTTGGGGAACACCATCCTTGGTGTTCAATGACACCTACAACTAGAAAAACTACTGAAAACCAAGATATACTGACCATGGAGCTTTATAACTTAGCTCAATGTAGTATTTACAATGAAAACCTATTGAAAGAAAAACCAACATAACATACATAGAAAAATTAAAACCATACCACTTATTGGAGCTTTATAACATATTTTGATGTAGTATTTACATCATACATGTGCATATATAGACATAATAAAAAAGCGACACCAAAAATCCTTTCCTCAACCAAAAAACAAGGAAGGATACATAGCCTGAATCTGATCATCCATCTCCCATGTAGCCTCATCATGCCTAAAGTGCTTCCACTACACTTTAACTTGCTTGATTCTAGAGCATGAGCTATTTCTGCTGCAAAATGCACTCGGTTCCGGATGGAATTCTCCTTCTGGATCCATATACACTACAGACCAGTCAATCACATGATCAGCATCTTTCACATCATTCTTAAGAAATCACACATGGAAAACATCATGCACTTTCACTATTGAAGGCAGTGCAAGTTGGTAATCCACTGGTCCAATCCTTTCAATAATCTTGAAAGGCCTGTCGTATCAAGGTGCCAGCTTGGCACATGATCCAATACTCAAGGAGCTCTTCTTAGGCTTAATGCACAAGTATACTTTTTCCCCAACCTAAAACTCCTTAAATTCCCTTTGTTGATTTTCATAGCACTTCAGTCTATATTTTGATAGCTTTAAATTCTTCTTGATAACCTGCATTTCTTGTTCCATCTCTACTAACACTTCTGATCCAATCAACACCATGTTCACTGAATCACTTCAACTAATAGGATTATTACAACTCTGCCCATAAAGTGCCCCAAATGGGATCATCCTCAAAGGTTCCTAATACCCATTGTTGTAAGAAAACTCCACCAATGGAAGATACTCTTCCCACTTCCATTGATGATGCATAACATACATTATCAACATGTCCTCTAGAATATTGTTGACTCTCTCTTTATGTCCATCTCTCTGTGGATGATAAGTTTTACTAAAGGCCAAATTTGTACCTAAACCTACAAATAACTCTTTCCATAACCTGGAAGTGAAATTAACATCTTTGTTTGACACAATATTCTTCAGAATACCAAGAAACCTCACTATCTCTCTGATGAATAATTGTGCTACCTCACTAGTTGAATAAGTAAACTTGACTGCTATGAAGTGGGGTAACTTTTTCAACCTATGTTGTCAATATAAATCCCCTTTTCAGACAAAGGTGATCTCTCTATTCCTAGAGTGGGTCTAGAAACACGAGATTCTTTCCAACGCAAATCTCTATTAACTAATGTTTACAATGCAGTGAGGAAAGAGACATAAATAACTTTTCCAAACTCTATACTTGGATCCATTGATTGTGACCTCAATCCATGATCCTTGTAGGCTCGCTTCCTACTACTTATGGTACGTGAATACCTGCGGATGACCAAGAGACAACAGAAAATGTGATACAATACATAATAAACGTAAAGAATAGATATCTAGCAGATCAAGGAGTACCAGAATATTTTCATAAACATGTAGAAAAATATAGAAATAAAACATCAGATGCTATTATTGATAAATTACCAAAGGAGAGGTTACAACCCAGTCCTTGATGTTGGAGGCATCCTTAGATGAAAATCTGAGTCCTTCACCGAAGCTCAAAAATAATTCCTTCTCCTAAGAAATTAGGCTTTATCATGATGCTAGCATGAAACAGGATGAGAGTTCAGACGAGTTTGACAATGATAAACCAAGCTCTAAACTTGGGGGAATGAGGGATGTGAATTTATAGGAAGGGAGAAGAGGTTGGGAGCCCATGAAAGGAAGAGGAAGGCCCACTTTCTAAGGTATGATCCCCCATGGATAAGATCAAGGCTCTAAAATCAAAGAGCTTGACCTTATCACCATTGTTCAACAACCAAATTGCTACCCTTGAGCTTCTAGAGGTCGAATATCCTCCTCCATTTGAGGAAGCACTGCTAGAAAGGGGATTAGTGTGGTTTTCCAAGAAATTAGGGCATTGAAAATGCTAGGCCAGAACTGTGAAAAGGACATCAGCATGATCATGGCACCAGGAAGGGTGCTGACCTAGGAAAATAGGAATTGACCAAGTTTCTTCAGCAATATTCCAAGGAAGTATTCTTTGGATATTAAAGGGGATATGCTAACATATTTCTTGATGGTGGAAACATTGCACAGGATTTATCATGGGGCATTTCAGGATTAGAGACGGAAAAATGAACATGGCAAAAAATTATTGTATAACATATTCCCCCTAAAGCACGAAGGTAGAACAGGGAGTGATGGATGAAATGATTTATGAACCAAGGCAAAGAACGTAGACCACCTTCTAAAAACCTACGAAATCAAACATTTGACAACATATGACATCTCTGGTATGAATATGCATAACTACATAATGTTGCACTAGGCATCAAATAGCACATGAACCCACGGTATGGTCATAGGCATATGTCTAAAAGATATCATAGAAATGGATCTGCGATATGGATATAGTCATATGTATATATAGTATCATGTATACAATCATTAATACTTAATAACTCCTTGCAACCTGGATAAAAAATCAGATGTGACTCAGGGTCTTCATCGCGATCTCAATCCACCCATTATACGAATCTATCCATGTGAATAAATGTGTTGGTGTCAAACATGGTAGAAACCACCTGATTACTGGTCAATGATGAGAACCTTCAAAAAGCATGAGAGAGGCCACCAATAATGATGATGGACCTCAAGGCACAACAGAACAATCTACATGTGTGAATCGATGTGTTAAAGTCAAACACTTGTAGAATCATTCAATCGAAGGCCAATGATGTGAACCTATTGTAAAACATGAAGAAATTGCCATTGAGGCATGCAAGCTCCAAGGTTCTGAACATAATTTTTTAAATCACCTTCCTGGATAATGAGTTGAAGTCGACAGGAAGTGATTTGACGAAGGAGGGCCATAATTATTCCCACATCATTGACACGAAATAACAGATATCTTAAGATGATAGGAGTAATTCTGGATTGTAATAGAGGAGGCCAGATATGCAGAGGATGTTTGACAAAAAGGACTTCTCTTGAACATATCGGCAACACGACTTTGGAGGGTGGCATCATTTGACTCAAATAGGATCAAAGGTCATGTTGAAAAAATTCATAATAAAATCAGAGGCAAACGGATTTCCCAAAACCATGGAGGAAAAGTCACGAATATAGGATGTCCCCAACCTGACACAAACTATATATTAGTGTCATGTTTAAGAGCGAAAAGCTGCCCAAAATATAAATATGATGTTCACTTTCCATTTCCCCATGTTATTGCTAACGAATACCTCTTTATTTTTTATAGACAGCATGAAGAGGATAACATATCTTGAGTGTGTAAGTTTATTCTTTTAATTAATACATCCTAGTAAGTTTAAAAAGCCATAGGAAGGAGGAACTCGGTCTCATCATGATGAAAAGTCTTTCGTCTTTTAATATTTAATGAGTCCAATGAAAGGGAAAATCAGTAAATTTTCATGTTTAAGGAGTTTGAAAAGAAACAAAAAGGAAACTCCATCATGGTCCTTTCCGTAAGTCGTCTCTTGAATCTGAAAAGGTAGAAAAAAATATCTGAGAGAACCTCTTGACCATGTTCGATCAAGGTATTCCTTTTTCATAAATAGTAAATCTCAACCCGAAAAAGGGGTAAACATTTACTGAGATCACGTCAAATAATTCACTTTAACAAGTTCAAAATGACAAGCACTCAGAAATATTTTCATTTTCGAGTCAGAAAAGAGCTAAAATTTGACTCCAGGGGGGTTCCTTTTTTGTAAAAATTTAACGAGCCCAAAAAAGAGATAAAATGCAACTTGTTTGCATAAAAAATAATCATCAATAGTGTGAAGTCCTATACTGCACATAAACAACAAACATCATGGATATCAAGGAAAAATAATAAAATATTGGCGAAATTTTTTCAAAAATCTATAAATAGAACAAAAATAAAATTCATTTTCACCTTTGTATTTTGAGAAGACCATTTTGTCCATTTTCCCTCCGAACTTAAAATCAGCAGTGCAGCCGATACATGACACCATCTTTCGATCCGTTAGCATTAGGTAAGAGCTCTAAACCTCCTTTTAAATTTGATTCCATTCATTTGTCATTTAATTTCAGAAATAGGCAATTTAGAGGGAAGCATTTCAAATTTTAAAATCACTTACGACCAATGCGATTTCAAGCTATCAGGGTCACACTAGTCATGTTTAGCCCGTTAGGGTAGTGCACCACCAACACCGAATTAATTAGGAAAATCACACTAGCTGTTGGAAAGATTTTAAAACAAGAAATCCACTCAAATCCACCGTTAATTTTTAAAAATACGCCAATGAAAACTCTTAAAAATCCATTTGGACATGTTTTGAAGGTGATTTCGTCAAATATGTCTACTGAATGGAAGGAATGAGGCCATGAGGTGGAAGACCACCGAGCTGTGCAAGACAAAAATTTCATCAATTCTTTGCACAATTGTGGGTTGTTGAAATTCTTTCAAACATCTGGTCTAAGAGCTCAACTGGAGCTACTCCAATACTTGATCAGTATATGGGTAGAGGACTAACAGTTGTCTATCATCAGGGACCAAGAGTTAGAGCTAGATGTGATGGACATCTATTTCATTGCTGGAATGTACAGGAGAGGGGATAGGACCCAACTCTCTAGATCTCATGCAGGGAGTGAGAGTACTAGCATGCTCATCCAAAGATACTATCTTGGGGCTCGAAAAAAAGATAGTGGTAAGGTAGAAATTTCTTCTATGAGAGTGCTTCCCCTGCGCACAATACTACATTGCATCAAAAGAGTGGCAGGAGACCAGGCATTGCATGAGGCAACAAAATCTCAGTTCCAATATGCGGTGGACTCCTTGGCGCCAATGATGTTCAACTGGTGTACGGGGTTGCTGACTAACATGAAGAACCAGCTAACCACGTGAAAGAAAGGGAGACTGAAACAGTTTAGGTATGGTTCAATCTTGTTGACCTTCTTTCTAGAAAGAGTATCCCTATTCCAATACGAGTGGCTATAGATCCATGATCCAGCCCCGAGGGATCTGAGGCTGATGAGATGGTGTGACATAATGCCCCAACAGGGTGGGGGCCAATAGATGCATTTCCACACAGCCTTTTCAGTTGTTTGCAGCATTAAATTATCGTATTTTAGGACTACACATATGTCAGCACTGAATTCAGAGTAGATCTAGATCTTCTGATTCCACCAGGATCACAGTGGACCGATGCAAGTAAAAATTGTTTGTTTTTTAACATTTTTACTTTTTAAATGTTTTTTTTTTTATGTAATATGAAATTTAAACTTATGATGTGTGTACAGATATGGGCCCTTAGAGACCTCTAGGCATGTCACCTATTGCATGGAGGGTAGCCCGTCCAACAGAGTATGCTCTTTATGAGGAGGAAGCAGATACACTAGCTGAGCTAGAGAAAAACCTAGTTTGCCTCACAAGAGGCATTCCAAAGTATGCTACGTTCAATGAGATTCCTCTATGAATTCAGATACATACAATCAGAGTTATAGGCATACTGCGTCAATTACCCTGGCGATTAATTCAAGCAGTCACCTGCTACCATGAGCACCATGTGGGAGGATAATAACCCTATTTTTACATTTTTTGTACTGATGTAGGCTCAGAGAGCCAATTTTGTAACATAACACATATTTTTTGAGATTTCTTATGTAACACACTTGACATACTGATATATATATATATATATATATATATATATATATATATATATATATATATATATATATATATATATATATATATATATATATATATATATATATATATATATATATATATATATATGCATGTTTCTACGGCTACTTGTGTATCATGATGTCATATTTATTTTTACATATTGCGCAAATGTTTATCTAATACATGGTTTGCTAATGTATCTATTAATGTATTTAAACGTCTTGGAATATGTTGATATGTGATGAAATGAAAATGTCATTCCAATAATCTAACACGCAGATACATACACCAAATTTGAGGATTGCGCACATAATAATTCCCATCCAATTGTAACACAATGAGTTGTGAGTCTAACTTAAAAATCAATTCTATAATCCTGATATCAATGGAATATGATAATAGTTCAATCACCGAACTATACTTAGAAATATTGTTAGTTGTTTGACCCAAACAAATACCTTGTACATTAATCAACTCGCCATCAGGAGCAAAGAGTGCCCATGTTGCGGAATAAATTTTCCATGTGCTATAGCAAGCGCCATCAACAAAACCAACATAATGATTTGAATACATCTGCAAACCAAGTAGAACAGAAGGTGACAAGAGGAAAAATGTCTGCAAGGCAAACAATCACATCAAAAATTGACTCAAATTCCTTATTACACAATAGTTTTTCACCGTCCCTGCAATCCCTCGTCCCGTACATTGGAGGACTATTCTCGTGACCTGTGAAGAGTAAAATGTCCTAAAAGCACCTTGATGGCATCCTTCTGCATAAGGGCAAGAATTATCCTGCATTATTTTTTGTGAATGTTGAAAACACCTAGAGGGGTATCATGATTATCTTAACATTCAGCACTGATTTTTTCATTTCAAATATAACACTGCCACTTTTAGTAAACTCGCGTATACACGCAGATATCCTTCATACAACTCGCGTATTAGCAGAGATCTAAATATGCAGATATTAATTAACTTAGTTCTTAACAATATTCATTCATCTGATGTTAAGTTAACAGTAAACATGTTAGTAACAACAGAATAAACCATCACACAAAGCATCACACATGAACACCAGGATTTTTAGGTGGAAACCCAAGTCGGGAGAAAACCACCGCTGCAGTTGCTCAGCCTTCAATATTTTATTATATAGAAAACATCTTACAACATATGTGCTGGTGCAGACTCTACCAGCACGCAGGCACCCACCTGCGCTCGTTTACCAGCCTCTCCTGGAAGGGAGCTCCAACCCCCTGACTCGTTTACCAGCTTCTCCTAGAAGGGAGCTACGACCCCCTGATCTCGTTTACCAGCCTCACCTGGAAGGGAGCTACGACCCCCTGCTCTCGTTTACCAGCCTCACCTGGAAGGGAGCTTCAACCCCCTGACTAAAGGCTACGACCCTCAGCACCTCTATGGACCACGTTTCATCAATTTTCACACCGGATCCAAAGCTTCCTTTAGGACACCACTTGCAAGCCACGTTTCATCAGATTTTCAGACTGGACCCACTCCATACTTTTAGCTAACAACAACCAGAACAGATATATTCAAATTATATTTAAGAATCAATAATGCATTAGACATTTCTTACCACAGATTTCAGCAAACCCTAGTTTGCATACGCGCTTTCCTTTCTCTGATGTCGCGTATATACGCGCTTCCATTCACATAAACCAGCGTATAATTCTATACATATTATAGATCCAATTTCATTGCACATACGCACTTTCTCTTTAGCGAAGCCGCGTATATACGCGCTTCCTCTTTGGCGAACTAGCGTATGGTTCTTCAGAAATTTATGTCATTGCAATTCTTCACCATAGATACATCACTTCAGATTTTACCCTTTACCTCAGACAGATGTTCGCCTCCTCACAGATCTAATCATTCCATAAATAGATCTAGAAAATACAAGTACATTTCAGATCTAGACCCCCTTCTTCATCATTGGTGCATCATACATTCAGATCTATCATTCAACTGTAACCCTTTCCATTCAGATATACTTCAGAGAGAAGTATTCATTCAAGCTCAGACATCTTGCACCCATACTCATAATTTGCACAATGAATTTCTTCTCTTTATATAGGTTTACCCTTTTTCAATACCATGAGCCCCTTTTTTCAATACCATGAGCCCAAAACTACATTACTTCCGATGGTATTCCTGGACGGGGTCATTTAGACGAATCATTACCCAATACAATGGGTCAATACCATGGTGGTTACCCCTGGTTTTGCACTTTATGAGCGCTTTTTTCCCATACGCGACTTGGCACGTACTTTACCGCGTGCATACGCGACTTCTCCTAGGCAAATCCACGTATGCCTTGAGACATACTCTTTTCATCATAGATCTAGCACATATTGAATTCCTTTCTTCATTACCTTCTGTACTCTCTGTAGATACATCAAATTTTCATCTTTAAACAGGTTCATCAAGACATATTCTATCAAGCACAACTTCATCAAGTAAGTTTCCATCATCTTCATCAGGTGGGTTGCCATTCAAGAACAACTCTCTACATCATATTGTCAACAAACATCATATCACATCAGATTTACATCATTTACCAAGTCCATCGAGTCAAGAATAACTTCATCAGGTGGATTGCCATCAAGGACAACACATGTCAACAGTCGCATGTCTTCATCTTCATTCAGTGGGTTGCCATCAAGGACAACACTCTGCATCATATTGCCAAAAATCTCCCCCTTTGGACTTGATGGCAACCACAATGGTGTTTGGTTACCACAACAGATAGGTACATTAAGAATACAAGGACACCATGTCACATTCCCCATTTTTGACACCATTTTTTCTCTTCATTCAAACACCATGTCACTCTCCCCCTTTGACATCAAGGGAAAAGGGTGGATCAAAACCAACATACTCTCCCCCTTTTCTCCACATGTGGAAGAAGCGTTCTGTAGATCTGATATATACTGAAGTGACCAAGCTCCCCCTGAGTTCATGCTAAATATTCAAACATATTTTCCAATGAAGTACATGACTCTATGAAATTCCTATCACCAATGACTCATACTTACATCAAAGATCCATCCAAGTGGATTTACATATAAGACTCAAGTACCAAACCAAGTGGGTTTACACATTTCAACTCAGCTACCCAACCAAGTGGGTTTACAAAATTTGACTCAGCTACCCAACCAAGTGGGTTTACAAATTTGACAAGTCCTTACATGACTGAATATTACAATTTTACATCATGGATCTCTACATGACCTTTTCATCAAACTATAAATATAACTTTAAGACCAACACCAGAAAGTCCTCAAGAAAGAGAACATATTTCAGAACCATCATAATGCCAACAATGCATTATACTCAGCAATGCTAATGCTCCCCTGAATCTGTGCATCCAAACAACCTTTTCATATGACTAAGGCTCCCCCTTAGTTTGTGCATCCTGAACACTTTTACCAACAAATCATCAAGGCATCTTTATCAAAACATTAGAAATAGAATTATGAGAACTGGAACACCACCAGAGATACCAAACAGTATCAGAGATACCAAACAGCACTGCAGCTGTGCTGAAGAGAGCTGACTCCAAACAGAAAATTGTCAGTAATCATACATACGCGGTTTTCTGTGCATGAAATCGCGTATATACGCGACTGTGTTTCAGGAAACCCGCGTATCCAATGCCATCTTCTATATTTTAACCAGATCTGATCCTCTGTGAGAAAAAGACAGTGTTCAGCTTCTTTCTGAGATATTTGAATGCTTCCCTGGACTACAGATAGATAGAACAGTGTAGTTGTGTCTTCAAGCGTCATCCAACGGTTTTAGCATAAGCACATTAGTAACCAAGCCTTCAGATTTTTTTGCAGCATCAATACAATCTTTCCAAGAGAGATCTTCAAATAAGTGCCAAGCAATCATCCATGTGGTCCAATATCATCAAGATCTTCAAGATTTAACATGAAGTAACATATGTAAGCAAAAGATCTCAACCATAGTAACAAACTTTGCATGATTTATTTCTGAATCAAACGACTTCCAACTCATCCATGTGTGAGCACAAAAGATACTTTTCAGTAAACAGGGATCAAAATCTCATCATAATAAACCATATACCAAGTCATCATCATTTGAGCATGAGTATCACAATAATCAAATAATAAGCAGTCATAGTGCCAACAATGCAATCATTAGTCTTCAACCTGCTACTCCCCCTGAACCAGTGCTCTTTCTTAACTTGTGCAACCTGAATACGTTCATCAGCAATAATCTCTGCATGATCTGTCCTTATCTTCGAATTATAAGACTTCCAATCTCAGTAACGAATACTCTTCATCAAAAAGCAAGCAGGACTCATCCATAATCTTCAACATAAGACATCAAGTATCATATCATCATTATTTAGAACTGAGGAATTAAGCTGATACAGAGTCAATAATACAGTTATTAACAGTCAGACTGATGCTCCCCCTGAGCCTCTGCTCCAGATCTTCAACTATCATATAAATTCTCTTATCATCAATGCATACGCGACTGTGTCTGCTGGAACTCGCGTGTATACGCGACTTTTGTTAATAGAACCCGCGTATGGAAAGTGAAGCATAGAAATTTTTCACATTCCTTCATCTCCCCCTGAACTTGTACTTCCTGTACCTGTCTTCTTCATATCAGATGCTCTGTCAGAAATACATATAACCAGAATAATCAAATCAACCATCAGAGTCATCATATATTGCTCCCCCTGTGACGATACATTACTAAATCTCATAATGTACCCCACATCATTCCTGCAGCCAATCAGAGAAGTAAGCTTCAGAAGCGGATGACTGCAGTAGGATCAAAATTCCCTACATTTCTGATCGGTCCTCCATCTTTTTCCAGATTTGTTTGAACTTTCTATTTGTGTGCTGGAAGTTATCCAATTTCTCATATCTGTGCAACCTACATTCTTTTTCTACATGTCCATACTTGTTACAAGAATAATATCTCATGTGTCCAGAGAAATAAGCATAAGAATCATAATGAGTATTTCTAATCTTCCTCCTTTTACAATCAGCTGCTTTATGTCCATACTTGTTACATGAAAAACAATATCCCTTGAAGAAACCAGAGTACCTTTCTATGTAGGAACTGTTTGTTTGAGGCTGAAATGATCTGTTTCTGCAATTTCCTGCAACATGCCCATAATTATGAAATTTAAAACATTCAACGTTCTTGAATGAATTCCTTTGAGAATTCATGATTTTTGGTTGATCTTTTGTCTCTTTCAACACTTCAGGTTTAGTATTGACATCCTCTGAATTTTTAGCACTTCCTTGTGAGCTAGATTCTCCTTTAACAGTTTCATGGAAACCAAGACCAAGTTTGATAGTAGGAGACCTTTGATTACTCAGAATATTGTCCAAAATGTTAGTACTATCATGAAACCTCAAAATTTTAACCTTTTCTTCTAATTTACCTTTGAGAATGTTTACCTCAACCTCCAAGGCTTGACATTGCTTTGTCATGCTTTCTTCTTTCCTTCTTCCATCTTCTACTTGATCCTTTAGATTTAGAATCTCTTCTTTCAACCAATTTTCGTTTTCTTCACATGTTTGTTGCAGCTCTTCATTTTTCTTATTTGATTTTTCCAGATCTTCTTTGAGAGAGATGATTTCTGCTTCAAGGCCTTCCTTTTCAAATGGTTGTAGAGGTTCCTCATTCTTCTTACTTGATTTTTCGAGATCTGCATTTAGATCATTGATTTCTGCTTCTAGTTCTTCAATTCGATTGGATGCATACGTATGAAACCTTTGATACTTGTCCACCTGTCCATTCATCATTTCTATTTGTTCTTTCATTTGAGAGATCATCTCTTTGTAGATAGAATCTTTCTTATCAATTTCCTTTTGTTGTTCTTCGACTTTGATCTGGATAGCTTCTTCTAGATCCACAACTTTACTTTCACTATCTTCACTATTGTTTGTACAAATAAGAGTATTCCAATGACCCCAATCACTATTTGATTCATCTTCTTCAATTTCTGCTATACAAGTTTTCTGAGATATCTTCTTGTTTCGAGTAGCCTTCTTCTTTTGCTTCTTTGCCATGAGTACTTTCAGATCATGGTCAGAATCTTCTTCATCTTCACTGGACACTTCATCATCATCTTCATTTGCATAATAACTCTTCCTTTTTTCAAATTGTTTCCCTTTACCATGTTTTTCTTTATAAGGACATTTAGCAGCATAGTGACCAACTTTTCCACACTCAAAACATTTGAAGGGAAGCTTACCTTTGAATCTTCCAGTACCTAGTTGGAGCTTTCTCACAAAATTTGCTTCTTCTTCTTCAGATATATAGCTGGATTCTTTGACAACTTCCTTCTTTTCCTCTTGCAGATACCTTAAAAGAAGCTTCTTTGATTTGAGATGGACCTCCTTGTCTCATTTCAAAAGCAGTCAGAATACCATGTAATTGAACAATAGTAAGAGTTTGCAGATCTTGCCTTTCTTCAATAGCTGAAACTTTAGAGTCAAATTTTGAAGTCAAGGATCTTAAGACTTTTTCCACCAGAGTAGTATCGATTATGGTTTCACCCAAATTTCTCATCCGATTTACAATATCATCTAGACGAAGAAAGAAACTGGCAACACTTTCATCACTATGCATCTTCAAATTTTCATATTCAATTCTAAGAGTTTGGAGTTTTGCACTTTTTAACTTTGTGTCTCCTTCATAGCTTAGAATGATTTTGTCCCATATGTCTTTTGCCGAATGTAGCTGCATCACTTTAGCAAATTCTGATTCAGACATGCTTCCCAATAAGACATTCATTGCTTTGGCATTGATTTCATACTTCTTTCTTTCAGCTGCATCAGTAGGAATACTTGCTGGGTATTGATAACCTTCTTCCACGATTGCCCATACATATGCACCAAGACTTTGCAGATATGATTTTGTTCGTACCTTCCAGAATATCAGATTGCTTCCATTGAATAGAGGTGGCTTTATAGACATTACTCCTTCTTGAATTCCCATTGCGACGGATCTCCTTCAAGCGATCAAGCTTCTGCAGAAGGACCACGCTCCGATACCAATTGTTGGGAAAAATGCTGAGAGGGGGGGTGAATCAGTATTTACTGCATATTCAAAAACTTTTACTTTTTCATGCTCTAAAACTCATACGCTACTTTGCTAAAGACAAATAGCGTATACACGCGGATATCCTTTATAAAACTCGCGTATACACAGAGATCTAATTATGCCATTAGTTCTTCACTTATATCATTCCATCATTCATTCATTAGATGTTCTGTAAACAGTAAACATGTGCAGTAAGAACAGAATAAACCATCACACATAAGCATCACACATGAACACCGGGATTTTAGGTGGAAACCCAAGTCGGGAGAAAACCACCGCTGCAGTTGCTCAGCCTTCAATATTTTATTATAGAGAAAACATCTTACAACATATGTGTTGGCGCAGACTCCTACTAGCACGCAGGCACACACCTGCGCTCATTTACTAGCCTCTCCTGGAAGGGAGCTACGACCCCCTGCTCTCGTTTACCAGCCTCTCTTGGAAGGGAGCTACGACCCCCTAATCTCGTTTACCAGCCTCACCTGGAAGGGAGCTTCAACCCCCTGACTGAAGGCTACAACCCTCAGCACCTCTATGGACCACGTTTCATCAATTTTCACACTGGATCCAAAGCATCCTTTAGGACACCACTTGCAGGCCAAATTTCATCATATTTTTAGACTGGACCCACTCCATACATTTAAGCACAGTCAACCATGAAACAAATACATATAACTCACTGACAGATATCAGTAAACCAGCAGAACATATCAGACATTTCTTACCACAGATTTCAGCAAACCCTAGTTTGCATACGCACTTTCCTTTCTCTAATGTCGCGTATATACGCGCTTCCGTTCACATAAACCAGCGTATACTTCTGTACATATTATAGATCCAATTTCATTGCGCATACGCGCTTTCTCTTTAGCGAAGCCGCGTATATACGCGCTTCCTCTTTGGCGAACTAGCGTATGGTTCTTCAGACTTTTATGTCATTGCAATTCTTCACCACAGATACATCACTTCAGATTTTACCCTTTACCTCAGACAGATGTTCGCCTCCTCACAGATCTAATCATTCCATAAATAGATCTAGAAAATACAAGTACATTTCAGATCTAGACCCCCTTCTTCATCATTGGTGCATCATACATTCAGATCTATCATTCAACTGTAACCCTTTCCATTCAGATATACTTCAGAGAGAAGTATTCATTCAAGCTCAGACATCTTGCTCCCACACTCATGATTTGCACAATGAATTTCTTCTCCTTATATAGGTTTACCCTTTTTCAATACCATGAGCCCTTTTTTCAATACCATGAGCCCAAAACTACATTACTTCCGATGGTATTCCTGGACGGGGTCATTTAGACGAATCATTACCCAATACAATGGGTCAATACCATGGTGGTTACCCCTGGTTTTTCACATTATGAGCGCTTTTTCCCATACGCGACTTGGCACGTACTTTACCGCATGCATACGCGACTTCTCCTAGGCAAATCCGCGTATGCCTTGAGACATACTCTTTTCATCATAGATCTAGCACATATTGAATTCCTTTCTTCATTACCTTCTATACTCTTTGTAGATACATCAGATTTTCATCTTTAAACAGGTTCATCAAGACATATTCTATCAAGCACAACTTCATCAAGTAAGTTGCCATCATCTTCATTAGGTGGGTTTCCATTCAAGAACAACTCTCTACATCATATTGTCAACAAACATCATATCACATCATATTTACATCATTTACCAAGTCCATCGAGTCAAGAATAACTTCATCAGGTGTATTGCCATCAAGGACAACACATGCCAACAATCTCATGTCGTCATCTTCATTCAATGGGTTGCCATCAAGGACAACACTCTGCATCATATTGCCAACATGGAAAACCATAAAAATCCATGTTTTGGCATTGCCGTGAGTAGCCAGTCCATTCCTTGCGTCAATGGGGAAAATGCACACTAGTGGGCGTGCCAGCTGGTGCTCTGTCCCTGTGCCTCACCCATGCCAAGCCTATTAAGGAATGGTTTTTAAAAATAAATGGTGGAATTTTGATTCTAACAACTTCATAATGAATCATCAAAAAGAATTTGGGTTGTTTGCCTCCGGATCTCCCTAATTAGGAAGTGGTTTTCCACCTCTCATGGAACCTTCCTAAGAGATAAGACTCTATCCCATGATTACAGGGATCTCAACCTCCCTTCCTCCCTCTATAAAACCCTACCCTCTCCACTTGCTAGCTAGCTAAACTTTTTGGAAGGAAATTATAGCTGAGTGACAATCAAGAGCAGAGCTAAGGAGAACCCTGTGAGAGAGAGAGTTCTATCAAATCCCTGATGAGCTTTGTGAGACACATCCCATTGGAGGCCTGTCGAAGGAAGATCACAACATCAGAGCATTGGTTGTAATCATTCTCTCATATCGTAATATACACGACTCTACTATTGGTTCCATGATTGTGTTTGTCTATGATATAATGCAATTTCATTCATTCCTCTCTGACTGATCGATAGTTATAAAGTGTGAAATATTGCGTTGCATGTTGTCTCTCTTCTTTGCATGTGTACAGGTATCTAGATGCGACAAGCTCATGGATCGTGACTGTCTGGCTAGGAATGGAAGTGCCACTTATTCTTCGACAACAACAGCGAAGGAATCATGGTAAGTGATCTATCATGATTCTATATTTTGTAACTAGGAATCAACAACTTTGCATGTTTCGATTGTTTCTAGACCCACTCTAGGGCTAGTGGGATCACCTCTGTCTACAGAGGGGATTTACCTCCACAAAAATTTGGCGACTCCACTGGGGATCAGTGGGAGTTAGTCCTTCCTCCATTGGGTTTTTTTTTTGCTTTTCGTTTGATTAGCCTACTTATCTAGTTCACCTTCCTTGGTGTTAAACCCCTGTTCAACCCCAGAGAAGACTAGATCCGGTCTCTATTTGTCCATTTTCATCATTTTTATAAGCTAAACTCGATTGGCATAGTTATCGCCCTGAGAGTCATGCCAACTGGTGCTTGTTGCTCGTTAGGCACCCGTGCCATCCCCTATTTTGCGCAGATTACAACCAAACAAGCGTGCCAACCCTGCTTGGTTTTAGGGTTTTCCTATTCTTGAACTCTCTGAGCTTGAATTTTGGTCCTGGTTCATTTTTTCTAATTGATTGAGTGCTTTGAAGTCATTTTTTACTGTTTTTATCCCTTTTCCTTTGATTTTTTTCCCTTTTCTACCAGTTTTTCATTTTATCCTTAGGGCTTCTAAGTGCTTCAGTGTGTTGAGCCTCCCGTGGGAGTTTTGTGTCTTTGTTTTCCCGGTCAATTTTGTTTTTGCTTCTTTGCATTCATCTTGCTGAATCCCATTGAATCATTACATTTATTGAGTGATTGTTCTCTCCTTCGTTCGATTTTGTTTTGTGTTGCTTCAAGCCTAGATCACACAGTTTGTTTGAGTCTCTTTCGATATTCTTCTTCACTTTGAGGGATTTCGTCATCGGTTTGAGTCTCGATTGCACTTGTTTGAGTTGAGTAAACTTGATTTGTTTCTAGCTCTCTCTTTATCATTCTCGAATTGATGTTTTCATTAGTTTTTCATTCATTTAGTGCATCAGGTCTAATATAGTGAAAAATACAAAGACAAAATCTTTTGCATTTCAATTGGCATAGTGGAAATTGAAAGCTCTTTCACATTACTAGCATTATATAATTCTAGAGAAAAGTTTTCTAGTTTCATTAGCTTGCATTGAAATTGGTAGTGGATGTTTTTGTGTATTCATTCGCTATCATTTGAAAGCTCTTAACTCTCCCGTAGATAGCTCTTCATTGAACAAAATGATGTTTTGTGGCATGTAGTTTGCATTTAGAGGTTTTATGAGATCCAACATTTGATAGGGGCTTGAAATCGAAATGTAAATTGAAGATCAAATTTAAAATTTACTGAATTAACCTAAGGCAACATTGGAACTTAACGAAACATATAGTAGTCTAAGGTAGAGACGTGTTCCGGCGTCTTTAAGCCTAGCAGTTGTCGCTCGCCATCTAGCTACAGACAGCGCTAGTACGGACTTGTGCTCCCTATACCGTCGCGTATATAAAGGGAGACCCCATTAGGTTGCAAATCCTTTATCCATAGGAAGCCGAGTCTACCACCTTTTACCCGTGATACACCAGACACAACATTTCGGGAGATTACCTACACGTACGTTAAGTCCTTGGTTGATTTCTCTTTCATTTTTACCAAGGTGTATATGGCAGTCCACGTATATCTGGTACACCCATTTACCTTGATTACTAGAGCAGTCATTTTTTATCTTTACTGACTCCCTAAACTTGAAAAGATCATCAAGCGTTTTTCCTTTCACGCTTGTTTCCAAACTGAAAGTGATAGATTCATCTTTTACTTGTTTCTAGAATCTTAAAATATGAAATAGTAAAATTTCCAGTTTCAATGTGGTAAAATTAATCACCTACGATCACACGCCCATTTAGAGATTGATTTTTTGGCCTGTTTTTGTTTACCTTGGTTTTTTCCCGTGCGTCTTTGTTTCTGATCTCTTCCTCTTTTCGCTATAGTCACAGTGGCGGAACCATCAGTTTTGTCTACTAGTAGTCCTTATACAGGCAATGCATCAGAGGTCTCCCAGTCCTCTTTTGAGCATCAACAGCCCATTGTATCCGAGTTTCCTGACGGGGGACTGATTATATCTGAACTTCCCTTTGGAGGACCAGTTGACTTCAATTGGCCCTTGTTCAACACTTTGTTTGGATTTGGATTAGGGTAACACTTCCCTCCTCTTACATCAGGATCACCCTTTTTGGTTGTTGTCATACCTCCTAGTCCCCATCGTCTTTTAGAAGATCTTACGACAGGGTTAGATATGGACTCATCCAGTCCTACTCCTAGTGAGGGAATTCCTACTTCTGGTGAAGATTACCAAATTTTTCCCAAAGACATCCCTGAGCCTTCTGTTATGTCTTCACCTAGTCCATCACTCCCAGCTGGATATAGGTCTTTAAGTCAGGTCATGGCTACTATTGATTCTATGGGAATATCGACTCTGTCCACGAATCTGACCATTCCCTCATTAGGGATGTCGCCATCGACACCTGTTAGACCTACTATATGCATGGTTGCGTCTATGCCTATTTTCACTACTCAATCAACTAGGACCTCGTCAATTCCTGAAGACGTTTATATAGCTTCTGCCATTCCCAAGAAAATTTCTCTCGAGGAGTACTGGATGTCTTTACAGTCGTTGATCTCTGAGGTTGGTCAGTCCTCTCAAGATCTTAATCATCCTTAATTTTCCCATTATGGAGTAGATGGTGCCCCGATCTATGTATTTCCATATAAGTATGATGATCAGGGCAACCCCCTTTGTTTTCCTGCTCCTGAGGCTTATCAGTATATTAACGGTTTTCTATCTACCCAGCCTGGGCAACCTTCTAATCAACAAGGGCAACCCTTTCAGGGAAAACCTTTGTTTCAACAAGAATATGCTTCTGGCCCACAAGGAAAACCCTTGTAGGGACAACCTTTGGCCCAGCCAGGGTATGCGTACAACCCGCAAGGACAACCCTTACAGGGACAACCTTCCGTCCAGCACGGATTATTGTATGGCCCGGAAGGGAAGTCTTACAATCCTTTGGTGCAACCTCAGCAACCTCATTTTCTAATTGGTCAAAATGTTCCACAGCCAAGGCCATCTTATGGTCTTGTCACAGGTCAACCTGGTTATCAGGCACAACCTGGCCCACTCCCACCATCAAGCCAACCTACTCAGCCAAGGCAACTTGGTGTCCTTCATCAGCTAGGTCAACCTATTCAACCTGGATAACCTACACAACCAGGTCAACCTGTTCAACCAGGACAACCTGCACAGCCTGTTAACCCTGCTTAGAAGTTGATCTATACTATGCCATAGCCAAATCCACCTTTGTGCCTGACTTATCTGACTTAGCAGGGCCCCACTTACCAGCATCCCATTTGACCCCAAGGCGGCTATTACCTTCAAGGTCAGTCTCGTCTGGTTTGCAACCCGCCCCAAGGTTCTGGTTATTACCTTCAATAGCCATGCTATACTTATACTCCGCATCAAAATCCATACACTACTCAATCAGGGCCCACGTATAATCAGAATTAGTACCCTGGTTATCAGCCCTCGTATCCTGGTTTTTAGCTGCTATAGCAACCCAATTATCCGGCTTATACCCCCTATGGTTAGAATGCTCCAATACAAAACCAATGGGGGTAGAGTTATGCTCAACCAGGATGGAGTACAGGTACAGGTCCTTTTTGGGGTCCTGGCATGCCTTTTAACCCTCAATTACCTTTTCTCACCACGTTGGAGTTACCGAACATGTCCAAATTGACCAATGATCTGATTCTTCATAATCCATATTGGCCCCTAGTTCCGACTAAGGTGCCTGGTGATTGTCCTAAGTTTGAGGGTAAATATGAAGAAGACCCCCAAGCACATATCATGACATACCATTTGTGGTGTTCTTCAAACTCTTGGATAGATGACTTGATTCGTCTACGTCTTTTCCAGTGCACTCTCACTGGCGCTACTACTAAATGGTACATAGAACTACCCCATGGTATTTTTCAAGATTTTAATACTTTAGCTATGGAATTCCTAACACATTTCTAGTTACTAGTTTGTTATGAAGCCAGGACGCATCTCCTGAAATCTTTGAAACAGGACAAAGCCACTCATATTTCAGATCATATTCACGAATGGAGATGTCGTCTTCGTCTGATCAAGTTTGAAATTCCTGATCAGCTTCAAACTCATTGGTTCACTACCTCCTTTGTCAATAATATTGCACAAGACATTGCTATGGGGGCATGCGTAAACGAGGAACAAGCCATTGCTCGTGCCTAGTACCTTGATTTAGTGTACTCCCAGTCTGGCACGTTATATGACATCTTGACAGATGTCCCGCGACCAGGAAACTCTAAAGCACCATCTACTCCATCGGTTGATAATGTTATTGGTTCCATCTCTCAGAATTCTCACAAGTCTTCCAATGGGAAGCAAAAATCAAATTATTCCAACAATTCTGCTCCCCCACCTGCTCTAGATTATGGTAAGACTGTAGAGGTCAACACCATCCAGGCTAATCCTGTGGACAAGACGTCCAAAGGGAAAAATAAGGGAAAATCTAAAGCCAAATTCGATTCCCCAAAACCAGAATCATCCAAACCACGTGTTGATGATGGTTCACAGTGAAAACCAAAGTACCCTTGCCTAATTTGTGATGAAGACCACTACACCAAAGATTGTCCTAGACAATCCGAGGTTAGTCAAATTCTTAAGTGCTCTAAAGGAACTCCGTCAGTTCTTAAGGAAGCTTTTCCATCTCAGAAGACCTAGATGGTCGAGTAGCCTTCGCCATTTGCACCGTTTGGGTCTCAATTTTTCATGATGAATATTGGTGATGCACCTGTTTCTATTGCCACTCGGTCGAAGGATTATGTCGGATCATGCCAGGCAGCTGGGAAGGAGGTCGTTGATGGCCCTCCTCCCCCACCCGCCTCTGGTCCTCTTGAGATTGAAAGGCCCAGTGCTAAACCCATTGTACGCCCACCTTCCAAATTTGTTCTCCGAAAGTCTTCCTATAATTTGAGCGCATGTGCTTCTCAAAATTACAGCATTGTTGAGGATTTGGCACAGGCGCCTTTGGCAATGTTTGCGTTGGAAGTACTTCAGATTTTTCCGTCTCAACGGAAAGCTTTTTTATCTTCAATCGACAGAATTGATCCTGCCAATTCTAGCCTTCTCACCTTTGATCTAGAGAATTTCTTCCCCCGACTCCCGCACCAGATTGCGCTTGTTATACAAGTCGGCATTAACGGCCTCAATATTCACAGAGCCATTGTGGATGAAGGTGCCTCTACCTACCTTATGTCATCTGCTTGTTGGAAGGCCATTGGCTCTCCAACCCTCACTTCATCTCCCAATGCCCTCGAGGTATTCAATGGAAGGGAATCAAAACCCTTGGGTGTTCTCGCGAGTTTACCGATCACATTACAAGGTAAGACAGTCAATGCCGAAGTGGAAGTTGTTGATGCCAAACTCAACTACAATCTTCTACTCCGTCACAGTTGGAACCATGCCATGCTGTGCATTCCATCCGCCCTCTTTCGACTTTTGAAGTTTCCACATGAGGGCAAGATTATTACTGTCAATCAATTGTATTTCTTTACCTTGTCCTCTGAGAACAACGTGTCGTACGTGGATCAAATTCCTAATCCCACTCGATAATATAGGACCTGGTATTTTCAAGGACCCTGTTCTCATGGGTATTTTTCCCATTCCACCACCGAACACCATTCAAGTCAATATGATCTCTAGGTTAGATGACCCGTGGATTGTCCCTTCTCCTGAACAGGTTGCCTCTTTTGGAGAATCGATGCCTGTGACCCCGGTTGAAATCAATTATTGTGAGATCATATCCACATCAGATCCTCCTCCTACTGATAATGCTCCTTTGAGCATGGCTCTTGATGTTTATTCTCAATCCCCTTGGCTCGACGATGCAGATTCACTCGATCCTTTGAGAGAATTTTTTCCGTCTAACGAAGCTATCGTAGAGACTATGTCTCTTGAAGATCTGTCATGGAGCAATGGGCATCATCGTTCCTCTTTCATGCCTAACCTGGGGGCAATGTCTAATTGTCTCGAGCATTTTGCATCTCAGATTCCCTCTCCACCACTCCAAACACCAATATTGACTCATGAAGTTTTTTTTTAAGGAAATCGGAGTAATATTACCCAAACGATGCCTATCGACATCTCTGTCAAACCGAGGGTTGTCGAGAACATCCATGTGGGAGTCACTTGTTCTCCTGAGGAGATTCAAGTGTACACTAGTCTCTTCCGCGAATTCTGTGATGTTTTCACGTGGTCTTATGAAGAGATGCCTAACATTGATCCCAATATCGTCGTGCACGAAATTCCCACATATCCTGGTGCGAAGCTTGTGCACCAACGTCTACGTCTAGTGCATCCTAGAAAAGTCGTTACTATAAAAGTTGAAGTTGAGAAACTTCTTAAAGTGGGTTTCATATATCCGATCCCTCTGACAGAATGGGTTTCCAATATCGTCCCTGTGGATAGGAAGCAGGGCACAATTCGAGTCTGTGTTGGCTATCGAGATATCAATCAAGCTTTCCCTAAGGACAAATATCCCACCCCCTTTATTGATCAAATCATTGATGATTGCACAGGGGGTGAGATATTTTCCCTTATGGACGAATTTTCAGGTTATAATGAAATCAATACCCCACCATCCGATCAACATAAGACCTCTTTCATCTGTCTGTGGGGAAGATTTGCCTATAAGAAGCTCCCTTTCGGTTTAAAAAACGTTGGGGCTACCTTCCAGTGTGCCATGTCCTACGCCTTTCACGACATACGTAATGTTGTTCAGCCTTACCTGGATGAAATTTCAGCTCATTCAACTCTACGCAAAGACCATCCGAAGTATCTTTGCCAAATTTTTCTCTACTGTAGACATTACAACATCAGGCTTAATCCTCACAAGTGCATCTTCTGCGTTGACTCTGGTCGACTTTTAGGATTCATTGTCTCTAAGGACGGAATTCGCCTTGACCCTCTCAAGGTTGAGGCTATCGTTAATCTCCCCTACCCATCCTCATTGCATCAACTTCAGAGTCTTCAAGGGAAAGCAAATTTCTTACGTCGCTTTATCCCGAACTATGCAAAGGTAGCTAAAGGTTTTACACGACTTCTAAAATAGGACATCCCTTTCTGTTGGGATGAGAGTGCTCAAAAATCTTTCAATAACCTTAAGATGTTGCTTGTCATTGCTCCATTAATAAGTCCTCAAAATTATCATCACGACTTTACCCTCTATTTGGCTGCCGCATTCAATACAATTTCCATGGTTCTAGTACAGGATGACGATGACAGTAATGAACATGTGGTTTATTATCTGTCTCGTAATATCCTCGACACTGAAACACGTTATGCACATGTCTAGAAGTTGGCACTTGCTGTGGTCTAGGTCATTCAACGGTTTCACCATTACATCCTGTTGCACATGGTAACTGTGATTTCTGATTGCAACCCCATGACATACATTTTTTCCCAAAAATTGATGGGTGGAAAGTACTCAAAATTGATTGTGATTCTTCAAGAGTTTGATTTGGAGTTCACTAATGCCAAATCTAAGAAATCACTGGTTTTTTTCTGATCTCATTTGTTCTCTCCCTACCGACTCTGTTCCGTCTCAATTCGAGGATCATATCCCAGATGAAACTCTCTTCTTAATCAACACTCTCGATCCATGGTACGGTGATATCATCGTATACCTCCAGACATCGAACTTTCAATTTGAGTTAACGAAGGATGCTCGACGCCATGTTCAACATCAGTCGCAACCATATCGCATTGTCGAAGATACCCTATATCGCGTCGGAGTCGATTCCGTACTCCGTCGGTGTTTGACCTTAAAAGAGGCTAAGAAAGTTCTGAATGACTATCAAAGTGGCGCCTATGGCAGTCACATGTCCGGTTATGCTACCGCACAGAAGATCCTTCATGTGGGCTATTTCTGGCCGTCTATATTTAAAGATTGTATTGTTGCAGTACGAAAGTGTCACGCGTGCCAGATCTTCCAACGCAAGATGTGTGTGCTGCCTCTCCCATTACATCCTGTCATTACTGTGGGCCCTTTTTCCAAATGGGGCATTGATTTTATGACATGTAACCCTCACTCGGTTGGGGGGCATGCTTATATCATCGTTGCTGTAGATTATTTCACCAAGTGGGCCGAAGCGATGCCTACATTGGCTGCAGACGGTAAGACATCGGCATAGTTCATTTTCAACCATGTGATCACGTGTTTCGGCATTCCTCAAGCCATATTCACTGATCATGGCTCTCATTTTCGAGAATACATGATGGAAGAGCTGACATCTAGGTTGGGCTTGCATCACGACAGCTCAACGCCATATTACCCCCAAGCAAATGGTTAGGTTGAAGCCGTGAACAAGGTGCTTGTCACGATGCTTCAACGAACAATTGGTATACACAAATTGAATTGGAATCTCTAGTTGTTTTTATCTCTTTGGGCCTACCGAACGTCAGTGAAGAGTGCAACCGGATTCACACCATTTCAGTTGGTGTATTGTCTGGAAGCTACTCTTTTGGTTGAATGTGAGATTCCTTCACTAAAATTGGCTGTGGAATTACTACCCGACACTTCTCGGGAGGAAGAACGTCTCCTATATCTCAAGAGATTGGATGAAACTTGCCGCTTGGATTCTTTGGTTATTGAGGCACAGAAAAAGTGGGTTAAAGCTCATTTTGATCAAACAGTTTCTCCGCACTCTTTTATCGAAGGGTACCTCATCCTCTTGTATGATCAAGCCCATGATAAGATTGGGGTAGGCAAATTCCAACCTATGTGGCATGGGCCCTATATCGTTAAATGTGTATTGAAAGATGGGGCTTATGAGCTGATCGATTATGAAGGTCTTCCTTTGGCACAACCCAAAAATGGTTGTACCTGAAGAAATATTATGCTTGAATCATTCTTGCGTAGTATATGTACATAAGTGATTTCTTCATTTTTATGCATGTGTGGTGTGGTGTGCGTTGTAAGCGTTTTTCTGCTCATTGGGTCTTATTGATTGTGCAGATTTCTATTGCTCATTATGTCGGTTTCATGGATGGTGCCTCCCACAATACCAGGAACTTGTCTTTGGCAGCCTGGGTAATTTACAATCCTGCTGGTGAGTTAGTTAATTTACAAGGTGTTTGTCAAGGACCTGCTACAAATAATGTCATGGAATATAGTGTCGTTTTGGAATTATTAAATGAGGTTGTTAACCTCGATATTCGCGCGATACTTGTACATCTAGATTCACAGCTTGTGGTTTTGCAGCTCAATGGTCATTATTCAGTTAGAAACCCTTGCATTTTAAGACTGTATCTACGTATTCGTTTAATTGAAAGGAATTTTGATTACATCACATATCAGCATACACCAAGATGAATGAATACACTAATAGATGCAATAGCCAACATGGTACTAGATAGTCATTTGCGCAATTTGTAAAAACATAATCATATGTAAGTAAGATACATGTAGAAAATAGATGTATATATATATGTCGAGTGTTTGCAATGTGTGCATCATATAAACCAAAAATATACATGTTTGTTTCAGTTACATCCAGAGACAACAAGTCTCTCAAAAAATATGCAAATAAAAATCCTAGGCAACTAATCGGCATGGTGGTCATGGTAGCACGTCACTGCCCGCACCAACCGCCTCAGTAAGTGGTGGAGCCGACTCGACATCCCCACGGTGTGCCTCTGATAAGCTAAAGGAACATCGGCTAAGCGAGCATAATCCGAAACTCCACGAGCGATCCCCTCTAGGTTCTCTACAAGCTCGTCCCCCTCGCCCCCCTCACCTTGAGGGTCATAGGCGAGAGGGGTCCTCCTCACTACTGGTGACATCCTAGCGAGCCTCTCTGGGCCAACATCTGTAATATACATATAGGATAAGGTATTAGAACATGCATGTATACCAAAAAATCATAAAACTCATAAAATTAAAAGAGTCTTACTAAGCTCCTCGTCCCAGTCCTCTCCTTCTAGGAGCGGAAGGTCTGGGTCTCCAGTGAAATCAGTGCCTGCATAGGGCCAGTCCTCTATGATGATCAATTTTCGTTGGAGCCATATGAAGAACTCGGGCCGCCATGACATATGTTGGCCACCCCCTGCCCTGGGCATCAATGCTGCCCATCAAGCCATCCGTGGCTCTCTCAACAGTGGAGCCGGGACTATGGCCCCATGGCACTGGAAGATAGGTAGTAGTTCCAAGAAGAACGATACCAAAATTGACCCATATCCAAATTGTTTCAGTTTGGTATTCTTTCATTTGGTCAGTTGCCATTTGATGTTCATAGTCACAGCCATAGCCCAGTCAAACACTGTTGGGTTCATGCACTCTGATGCAAGAAGGAGTTGTGCCTTGGTAGCCTTGTGCGGTGCCTGTGATCCTAGAACTCGCGTTATGGTATGTAGCACTACTCTTAGTGCTAGATCAGGGATGGTCTGAATGTCTACCTTTCCACTACCTGTCCCTTTGCGCGCCCCTTCGCACACCCTGTTCATGACCATTATCATGTTTTCACCAGAATGCCTGGTGCTAGTCAAGATAGGAACTGGACCCCTGTGTGACAGTCCAGTGATGAAGTACATGTATGAAACTTCAAGCTCAAGTACCTAATCTTGAAGTTTAAACTTCTCCTCATCCTCATCCTCATCCCAGATGCTAATTAGATATTGCAATAGTTTGGGCTGAGCCTAGAGACATGGCGTTAGGAAGAATTTTTTCAAACCGCGATTTCAGAGAGCATTCATGCACTTATCATTTCCCATTGCCAATTAATCTTCCTCACTGTTCTCTCTTTCCTTCCATTCAATTACCATTTTTTCTTTGTACCTGCATCAATTTGGTCATAGACAAATTATAAGATCCCTTGGGTACTTAAAACAACAAATAAATGGCGCTATTTTTGTTAAATTTAAGCGAATTTGTGTTGCACCGTTTGCACAGCTGTCTGGCTAACAGTCGAGCCAACTGACACGGCCTCTGTGTAAAACAGATCGGATTGGCGCAGGTCCATGCCTGGTACCCTCGCCAACCACGGAGGCCCTTATTTTGAAATTCCTCCCCTCAGGGATGCCAAATGACAATTAAAAGCCATGAAATATGACTTAAAAGATTGCTAATGGAAACAGATCTTACCTGAAAAAGACGGGATCCGGATTCGTCCACTGGATTGCTCGCAATCGGCGCGTCAAGATCGCAAAGGAAATGGCTCACTATCGCTCTGCAAAGAGGTAAAAAGGTGAAAAGTAAATAAGTTTTTACTATTGGTAATATTTATAACTTTTCAAAATAAAAATAAGGTTTTAGGACTTATTTTTCTGATATTTTATCATATTTTTGTCGAAAAATGGGTTTTACACTTGCTTTTTGTGCAGCGACAGGTTTTCATGCTATTAGGGCAAAGACGCGAGTTGTATTTTATACTTTTTTAGACTCGGTAAACACAAGAAAAAGTCACTACTGGAGTCACCTTTCAGCTCTTTTCTGACTCTCTAAAATTTAAAAGATCGTCGAGTCGCTTGTTGTTTTGAGCTCGTTAAATTGGCTATGAAATGACATCTACCCAGTATATGTTTACCCCTTTTTCGGGCTAGTATAGATTATTTACGCAAAAGGAATACCCTAGCCTATCGCGACTCGGAGGTTCTCTCAGACATAGTTTTCTACCTTTTCGGATCTGTGGGACTATCTACGAAAAGGGACTGCTGGAGTTTTCTTTTCTGCTATCTTTTCAAAGTATTTTAACATGACAAGACGCCGAGTTCTTCCTTTGTTAGACTCGTTAAAAACTGATGACATCAGACTCCATCGTAATGACGTTACTCGAGTTCCTCCTTCCTAGGGCTCGTTAAATGTACTAGGTTAATGGATTTTTTCGAAGGACAAACTTATATTGCAAGCACATGATATCCACTTCAAGATTGTTTTCAAAAATAATTGGGGTACTAACCAGAAATGGTGGGGGAAAATGGAACCAGTATCGTAGTCGTGGCGGCAGTATGTCACTCTTGAAAATGGCACTTGTCTGCATTCGTGTCAGGTTGGGGACATCTCATCTCGTTATCTACTTGCCTTCATGGGTTTGGGTAATCTCTTTTGACTGCTCATCTATTATTTACCATGTCACCATGACCTCAGATCCCTTGATGTCAAATACTTCCAAATCCAATGTCGTGTCGCCCTTATGTTCAAGAGAAGTTGGCCTCTGCAGTTTTCAACCTCCCTCTGATTCTCTGTTGGTATTGATTCACAAACATCATGTTCCTCTGTCTTGTGTTGATGATGTGGGAAAAATTATGGCCCACCTTTGATTGAGGTCACTTCCTCTCGACTTCAGCTCATTATTCAGGAAGTTGATCTAGAGACTCCCTTTAGGTGCCTTAGAGCCTGCATGCTTCAATGGCAGGTTCATCGCATTCGACGCAAGGTTTTCATTATTGACCTTCGATCGAATGATTCCCCAGGTGTTCGATGCCAGCTTATTGTTCACATTCCGTGGATTATACCTATAGTACCTTGAGAGCCATCATCATCATTGGTGGTTTATCTCGCGTCTATTAACGACTTTCATTATTGGTTGGTAATTAGATGATGTTCTTGCATGTTCGACTGCAACTCACATATTCACCTGCTCGAACTTGTACTCTGTTCGGGTCGAGATGGAGTGCACGACCCTGGATTTTGTCTGTTAAACATCCAGGCTGCGGGTTCTTTGTGGATTATTATGATTTATTACATGACTCATTTGATTGGATGGCTGCGACCATACCTGAGTCTACTTTTTGGTATTTATTTATTGGATGGCTGTGTCCATACCTTGGATCCTAGTTTTTTTTACACTTTATTATGGATGGATGCGCCCATACCACATATCATGTATCAAAGATATCAGTTGTATTTGTATTCGTAGGTTTTCTGACGGTAGTGTTTTCAGTTGGGCGCATTATCATAAAGCATTTCACCCCTCCCTCTCTCTCGGACCTCATGCTTTAGGGGGCATATGTTACACAACTTTTTTTCACCGTCCCTGAAATCCCTCGTCCTGTAAATTTGAGGACTATTCTCATGACTTGTGAACAGTAAAATGTCTTGAAAACACCTTGATGGCATCCTTTTTCATAAGGGCAAGAATTCTCCTGAAGAACATTTCCTTTGGAAAACCCTAAAAATCCATGTTTTCGCATTGGAGTGGGTAGCCAGTCCATTCCTCGCGCCAATGGGGAAAATGCACACTAGTGGGCATGCCAGCTGGCGCTCTATCCCTGTGTCTCACCCGTGCCAAGCCTATTAAGGATTTTTTTTTAAAAATAAATTGCGGAATTTTGATTCTAACAACTTCAGAATGAATCATTAGAAATAATTTGGGTTGTTTGCCTCCAGATCTCCCTGATTAGGAAGTGGTTTTCCACCTCTCATGGAACCTTCATAAGATATAGGACTCTATCCCATGTCTATAGGGATCCCAACCTCCCTTACTCCCTCTATAAAAGCCTGCCGTCTCCACTTGCTAGCTAGTTGAAATTTTGGGAAGGAAATTATAGCTGAGTGACAATCAAGAGCAGAGCTAAGGAGAACCCTGTGAGAGAGAGAGTTATGTCAAAACCCTGACGAGCTTTGTGAGACACATCCTATTGGAGCCCCATCAAAGGAAGATCACGATGTCAGAGCATCGATTGTAATCATTCTCTCATATCTTAGTAGACATGACTCTGCTATTGGTTCCATGATTGTGTTTGTCTATGATATAATGAAATTTCATTCGTTCCTCTCTAACTGATCGATAGTTATAAAGTGTGAAATATTGCGTTGCATGTTGTCTCTCTTCTTTGCATGTGTACAGGTATCTGGATGCGACAAGCTCATAGATCGTGACCTGTCCGGCTAGGAATGGAAGCGCCACTTCTTCTTCGACAACAGCAGTGAAGGAATCATGGTAAGCAATCTATCACGATTCTATCTTTTGTAACTAGGAATCAACAGCTTTGCGTGTTTCAATTTTTGCTAGACCCACTCTAGGGCTAGTGGGATCGCCTCTGTCTGCAGAGGGGATTCACCTTTACAACTAATTAATAAAACACTAATGCACAATGTATCAAACTTTTGATTAAGCGTAGTATTTCTTCAGATAGAGCCCATTTTGGGGCTTAGCCAAATGATTTACCTCATTTCAATACACGTTGAATGATATAGACCCCATGCCACATTGGCTTGATCTTTCCTTCTCCCAACTTATCATGGGCTTGGTCATAAAGAAGGACCATGCTACCTTAAGAGAAAACACAGGGGTGACAGATTTGTCATATTGAACCTTAACGCGTCATTTCTGTGCTTCAATAAATAAAGTAGCAAGCCTTCGGGTCTTGTCGATATGCTTAAGGTACAACAACCATTCCTCTTCCAGCGAAGTACCATGAATTAGTTCAATAGCTAGCTTCAGGGAAGGAATCTCACACTCGATTGAGAGTGTGGTCTCTAGACTATACACCAATTAGAATGGTGTGAATCCAATGGTAGTCTTAGCAGAGGTTAAGTATACCCATAGAGCCGAGAAAATCATGAGGTGTGAGTCTCGTTTGTGCTTACCAATGGTGCGTTGAAGCATATTCACCAAGACTTTTTTGACAGCCTCAACCTGGCCATTGGCCTGTGGATAGTAAGGGGTGGAGTTATCGTGACATAACCCTAACTCAACAGAGAGCTTTGTCATCATATGATTACAAAAATGAGTGCCATGATCAGTGAAAATCACTTTAGGGATAATAAACCAAGCTATTACTCGATTAAATAAGAATTGTGCCACAGTTACACCTTCAAAATCATATGTAGGCATCGTCTAGACCATTTAGTGAAATATTCAATGGAAATAATGATATAACTATGCCCCCCAACTAAGCGAGGGTTACAGGTCAGAACATATATGCCCCATTTCGCAAAAGGTCTGAAGGTCACAGCTGGGTGCAAGGGTGAGGGGGGGGGGCGCTCTTTCGGAGAGTAGATCTGGAAATCATGGCATTTTGGTACTGCAGTAATCCAGTATTTAAAAATAGATGGCCAAAATACCTTGCGTGAAGGATATTTTGAGCAGTAGTGTAACCAGACATGTGACCACCACAAGCCTTGGAGTGGAAATAATTGATAGCTTTCTCAAATTACTCGAGAGTTAAAAATGGAAGGAGGACAGAGTCAATACTAGTGTGATAGAGGGTGTATCCAATTATTCGGTAAGGTTAGGACTGGTAGCGAATCCGTCTTCGCTCAGAGTGCAATATCTCTGGCCAAAAATTTTGGGTATGGGGATATACGATAATGTCTCCATACCATGGATAAAGAGTACTGATGAGAAAGAGAGTCTCATCGGGGATGGACTCATCAAGAGGAGTGAGATCATCGGTGGTGGGAAGATCACATATCAACTCAACAAAGACCAGGGCTTTCTTAGACTTAGAAGCGGTGAATTCTAAGTTGAACCCTTGAAGGATGAAAATCCATTTTGAGTATTTTCCCCCAAGAAACTGATGTGTGAGAATGTAAGTCATGGGTTTTCAATAAAAAATCACCAGATTTTTGCATAGGAGAATGTAGTGACGAAAATGTTGAACAACATGGACAACATCCAGTTGGAGTTTCTCTACATGATCTTAATGGGTCTCAGTATCAAAGAGATTATAGCTCAAGTAGTACACTCTATTATCTTGATCGTCGTCATCATCCTGAACCAACACCATACCAATAGTGCTATCGGCGGTGGCCAAATACAGGTAGTAATCATGGTGATAATGGGAGGATGCAGCAGTGGAGCCGTAATGAGGGCTCGTTTCAAGGCATCGAAATAGCTCTAAGAAATTTCATCCCATAACAATGGGATTCCATTTTTCAATAAGCACGTAAATCCTTTGGTAAGCTCAACATAATTTTGTATGAAATGGTGAAGGAAATCGGCTTTCCCCAGCAAACTTTGTAGTTAATGAATAGAAGAGGGAGGAGGAAAATTGACGATTGCCTCAAATTTCATAGGATCAATGTGGATGCCTTCTTTGGACATGATGAAACCCAGGAATTGACTTCATTTGACACAGAAGACACACTTATGAGGTTTCAACCTGATATTATAGTGTCGACAGCGTAGGAAGATAGATCTAAAGTGTTTTGGGTGATCTCAATGTTCTGCAAAATGCGCAGGAAGGTTGTCGAGATATGGCGAAACTATGTGCTTGATTTCATGGAAAGCATAATACATAGATCGCTCAAAGGTGGCTCCAACATTCTTTAGGCTAGAAGGGATATTTTTATAGGCAAAATTCCCCCATGGATAGATAAATGTGGTTTTGTGCTAATTAGTTGGAGCGATGTTAATATGGTTATAACCAGAGAAACCGCCAATAAAGGAGAAAATATCACTCTCGGTGTTATCGTTCTATAATTTTAATATAGGCAAGAATAATTATATAGGAAAACATCAAAACCAATTTGGAGCCTAGGATCTAGCCCCCCTAGACTCAGAGAGGGATCTCTCTGTTAGATTTAGCATTGTTTTATGAATTTGATATTAGGTTAGTTATAATGATTGTGGGGATTGCTTTTGATTTATTGTTTGGTTGGATTATTAGATATGTCTAAACTGATTCCATTGGGCTATGAAGTCATAAAATTTTGGGTTGTTGCATCAAATTTTCAAGAGCATTCACAAGGAAAGCTAACTACACTTACTGGATCTTAAAACACAATGAATTATGAGATGAAAGAGAAAGTGAATTCAGTAATTGTTAAAAATAAATTAACAATTTATTAAACAAACTTTAGAAGAAAAAAAAATATATTGTAAACATAGCGAGAAATTAGGTGCTCTAACAACAAATCTTAATCTTCAAATTTTTTCTTTACAATCAGATTTAAATGATGCACTGAGAGAAAAAACAATGGAAAAAATTAAACACAACAAAGAAATAACATCACCAGATAAACATAGCTCAAGTATCTTGCAAAAGGTATTTTATTATTGATTCTCTAGCTTCAAGAAAAATACAATTCTCCAACATAAAAGTCTTACAATCAAGGGTCCAATCCCTGATACTCAGAAGGTATGCAATATTTAACTAAAATATACAACGATTGTCGTATCTACTATGCAATCGGTTATTAATTACAATAATAAGAAAAATTTTACTGGTGTGACCACGAAGTGGACACGATGAAATAACTTTGACATTTGGTCCTATTCTTTAGTAGGCTGTTGCTTCTTGATTCGATATGTCATTGTGCTGGAATATTTGGGTGATTTGATGCTATGTTGATTTGGCGGATACGCTGATATTTTGTCTTTAAATCTTCTTGGTATTCACACAAATTTTCCCATTGTTGCTCATTAGGAATCTTTATCATGATCACCTTTCGAAATATCTCATATGTCTCTATAAATCTAAAAAAATATGGCCTCAACAAAAAAAATGTGTTTAATTTCATGCTGGATGAATATCATTGCTCATGGCTTCAGGGAAATCTCTTGCAGTCATTGCTCCTTTTAGACCTGCAAACTTGGTTGTATCCTTAGCAATATCTTTCAACTTCTTCACATAGTCTTTCCTAGAAATAATATTATCATTGATCACGAACAATGAAGGTAACCCTCTTTTGGTCAATAGCTTAATTCTATTAAATAATCTACCGACACCAATTTATAAATTGTAGCACTTTTCCTCCAACTGTGTAACCAAGCTTTCTTGGTGAGCACCTTCTTGACCTCTAGAATTATTTTTGTTCCATCCTCAACTCCAAGTTACTCGAATTCATACCTACTCTTTGAATTTAAAAATCTGATGATATTATTTTTTGTGTTAAGCATATCCTCAATCTCCTTAGTTGCTTTAGTTATGGCATCATTTACCTTTTCAATTAGCACTTTCTGTTCAAATATGATTTGAATAGAAGGCCATATTTCATTCATAGAATCAATTATTCTTGTCCAAATGATTTCCTTTTCCTGGACAATGTCTGACCAATGGAAGCTTCCTTCCTTGCCTTTATTAACCTTTCAATTTTCTTTTGGGCTCTTTGCACTTCTATTTCATGTGCATTATCAGATCTTACCTTTTGATCCTTCAAGGTATTAATTTGGGCTTCCAAATTTTTGATCTCCTCTGTTTCGATGGAAATATTCTCCATGGCTTTAGAAAGTTGTTCTGTACCACCTGATGTACATGTAGTTGATGATGTTGCTGTAGGGATGACTACAATAGGCACAACCTCCAAGGAAATGATGGCCATCTGTGTTTCTTCTTCCTTTTCCTTGACTAATTTCTCCACTTCTGTTTCCATCTGTTTTAGCTGTGCTGACTGCTTCATTATCAACTTTTTCATCTCTGATTTTTGTGATTCATTCTCCTCTATGTCCTTTGTTAGAGGGTCTCTAGTAGCTGACATTTTAAGCTTCTTTCTTAGGGCTACTATGTCTACATTTTTATTTTTCGGAATCTCCTCTACTGCTGCTACATTTTTTGGATCATATCTAATCTTCACAACTTAATCCTCCAAGGACTTAATTCTAGTATCCTTTGCAAGAGAAGAAATATTCTCCATCTTGAGTTGTGATTGAATATTAGCCAGTGATACCTACAATTTAGATAGACTCATTGTAGTGCTAGTCAAGGTAGATGAGATCATCTCTCTAGTTTGCTTGTGCATCTCCTTCTAATCTATTAGGTGGATGTCCTTGACATTAAACTCAAAAGAAGTATGCTTGAAATATGCAGGTGATTTTATTTTAGAAATATAAGCTTCTAAGAAAGCCATACACATCTTTCCCTTCTCTAAATCGAAGGCTATTAGAAGCTTACTTTGTGAACTGGTGGTATGCTTACAAAATTGGCTGTAGGTGTTGGTATTCAATATCTCATTTTCCTTTTAATCTCCTTGAAGGTGTCATATATTGTTTCCTCTGTTTCCCCTGTAGCAACAATCGATGTAGGTGTTTGAAGGCTTTGCTTCTGAAATGGAATTGTAGCTGAAGTTGTAGTACAAATACAGTTTGGCCACCTGTTGGAGAAGAACTAGGAGAATATATGATAGTTATGACTGTTCGTTTCTCTGTTTCCTTGCTTTGAGCTATGTCCATATGGATTCTTTCTCTCTTTCTATATTTCATTTTGAACTCCCTGCTAGATGTATCAGTCTCCAATGTAGACTAATCATCTCTTGGAATTTTTCCTATTGCCTCTTTTTCTTTCTCTTTTTTATCTTTTATATTGTGCTTTTCTTGTGGAGAAGGGGTCTGTATACTTGAAGATGAAATCACCTTCTCTTCAACATCCCACAATGTGTTTGCTGCCCACTCTGTCTGGTTCATGAATTGTTCAACCTTAGGCCTATGGGCTTGAATGTAGGGGTGTTGATTTATTTTCTACCCTCTTCTTAGAAATAATTCCCAATGGGTCACAAGACCAAGTGAAAACATGTGTAAAATTCACATATTTCAGCATCATGTCAGCCTCCTCTCCTGCTACTCTACTGTTGCAAATGAAAGGACCAATTTGGGATTTGATCCTAAGCCGAGATTTCTTTTTCGCTGATACAAAATGTATCTCATCTGAATTTATCATCTACCTAAATTAATCTAGTGTAAATATCCTCATGGGGAGGAACTTTGACAGCTTATAAGGGGAAACTCACACCCATATATTCTAAGTTATGTGTAGTTCTGGTACAAGTACTAGTATCCAATTCTGACTTGATCTAAAAACTGCATGATCTTTCTAATGTCTTCACTTATCCTTGGTTCCACTATGCTGTTGAGGATGCTCATAGTTGGATGCAAAAATAATTCAATAAACCTTTTATAAGTGTAATATTTTTGATCCTTCATCAGCATTGTTGTCCAAAAGATTACTAATTGAGGTTGGGAATATTCATTTACTTTCCTCATTGTAAACTGGAACCTATTTTCCTGAAAATATGCAAACATATAAACCATGACTGAAGTGTATTTAAACACTTCTTCTATGTGAAACTTGACAAATTTATCGTGAATGGAATTTGCTAAGAATTAACTAAACTTAAACATAATGGAGGGTTTAGACTCCGATGAAAGTATGGATAGGAAACCTATCATTGCTTCATCTATCCACTGATCTAAATGGTATCCTAGCAGGTAAGAAAGGACAGTGACTATATGCTGAGTCCTATTAGGGAATGTAGAATATGGATACGGAGGATTTTTCTTGGGCAAGGGAGTATCTGTAGCCATGAATAATTCAAGAATATTGGCTTTGCTCACAAAATCCAACTTTTGGTGTAATTATATAAGGGTTTCATAGGAAAAAGGTGTGGTTCCTTCAACAATAGGAGCTTGCATCATTTGAATGATGGGCTGGGCACTAATGGTAAAAATAAATTATCCTGTGCGGGAAACAACAACCCTCTAATTTATATCATAACAGGCATGACATTTTCTAATAAATGCAGGACAAATATGGGTTTTTGGGAATATATAATATGGTAGTTTAGTGTCCCACAACCCTATATCATCGACCTCATCAATGAGATTATCCTCCAACCAACAGTATACATCAAAAATATCAAACTCTGAAAGAGTCTCATGTATCTTAAAATCTTTGTCAGCTAGGGCCACATGGGCAAGGTTCACATGAGGGTTAACCATTGGATTAAATGTTTCCTACTCTTTCTTCTTTGGAGGCATTACTGCTCACTAAAAAAGAAACTAACTGTGTTTTTGCAGGTGTACAGAAGGTGATTTTAAGAAAATGGGAAGAAAGAAAAGGGAACTCTACTTGAATCTGCAGAAAATTAAAATCTTTTTCACCACTTTCTTTTTTATTTGTAAAAAATTGGATTTGAATACCTATAAAAATAGAACGTATGAAAACATAGTAACCTTTGAAACAGGTGATGAAGTGTGATTTGTAGAGTGGTGGGGGTTTTGTGGGCCCATTGGGTAATGAATTTAACAATTAATTGTTTAATGGGTCTTTAAGTGGGAGCGGAGGTGATTGGGTAGACGTGACAGGAATGGTGACGTGGAGCAATGGGTATGGTGGGGAACTAGCGATCATCGGCATGGTTTAGTTATGGCGGAAACTGCTTTTCGTAGGGGGTCATGAAAGGTAATTCAGAAAGCACGAGGGGGGGTTTCGAAAAGACATGCGCTTGACACGTAGCAGATGGGGGTTTGTATACTTGAAGATGAAATCACCTGCTCTTCAGACTCCTACAATGTGTTTTCTGCCCACTCTGTCTAATTCATGAATTATTCAATCTTGGGCCTCTGGGTGTGAATGTAGGGGATTGATTTATTTTCTACCCTCTTCTTAGAAATAATTCCCAATGGGTCATATGACCAAGTGAAACTATGTGTAAACTTCATAACTTTAAGCATCATGTTAGCCTCCTCTCCTACTACTCTAATGTTGCAAATGAAAGGACCAATTTAGGATTTGATCCTAAACCGAGATTTCTTTTTGGCTGATACAAAATGTACCTCATATGAATTTATCATCTACCTAATGTATTCCAGGGCAAATATCCTCATGGGGAGGAACTTTGGAAGCTTGTAAGGTGAAAATCACACCCATATATTCTAATTTATGTGTAATTCTGGTACAAGTACCGGTCTCCAATTCTGACTTGATATGGAAACTGCATGATCTTTCTAATGTCTTCACTTATCCTTGTTTCCACTGTGTTGTTGAGGATTCTCATAGCTATATGCACAAATAATTCAATAAACCTTTTATAAGTGTAATATTTTTATCCTTCATCAGCATTGTTGTCCAGAAGACGACTGATTTAGGTTGGGAATATTCATTTACTTTCCTCATTGTAAACTGGAACCTGTTTTCTTGAAAATATACAAACATATAAACCATGACTGAAGTGGATTTAAACACTTCTTCTATGTGAAACTTGACAATTTGGTCGTGAATGGCATCTGCCAACAATTGACTGAACTTAAACATAATGGAGGGTTTAGACACTGATGAAAGTATGGACAAGAAACCTATCATTTCTTCATATATCCACTGATCTCAATGGTATCCTAGCAGGTAAGAAATGAAAATGACTATATGTTGAGTCCTATCAGGGAATGTAGAAGATGGATATGGAGGATTATTCTTGGGCAAGGGAGTATCTGTACCCATGAATAATTCAAGAGTATTGGCTCTGCTCACAAAATCCAACTTCTGGTATAATTATCTAAGGGTTTCATAGGAAAAAGGTGTGGTTTCTTCAACAACAGGAGCTTGCATAATTTTCATAATGGACTGGGAACTAATGGTAAAAATAACTTCTCCTGTAGGGGCAACAAAAACCCTCTAATTTATATCATAACAGGCATGACATTTTCTAATAAATTTAGGACAACTGTGGATTTTTTGGAATATATAATATGGTAGTTTAGTGTCCCACAACCCTATATCATCGACCTCATCAATGAGGTTATCCTCCAACCAACATTATACATGAAAAAGATCAAACTCTGAAAGAGTCTCATGTATTTTAAAAACTTTGTCAGCTAGGGCCACATGGTCAAGGTCCACATGAGGGTGAACAATTGGATTAAATGTTTCCTGATATTTCTTCTTTGGAGGCATTACTTCTCACTGAAAAAGAAACTGGCTGTGTTTTTGCAGGTGTATAGAAGGCAATTAGAAGAAAATGGGAAGAAAGAAAAGGGAACTCTTTTCGAATCTGCAAACAACTGAAATATTTTCCACGCCTTTATTTTTTATCTGTAAAAACTTGGATTTGAAGACCTGTAACAATACAAAATATCAAACCATAGTAACCTTCGAAATAGGTGAGGAAGTGTGATTTGTAGAGTGGCTACGGTTTTCGTTGACATGGCATGGGCCCATTGGGTAATGAATTTAACAATTAATTGTTTAACGGGTCTTTACGCGGGAGCGGAGGTGATTGGGCAGACGTGACAGGAATGGCGATGTGGAGCAATGGATATGGCAGGGAATTAGTGGTCATTAGTGTGGTTTATTTATGGTGGAAACCACTTTTTGTAGGGGGTCATAAAAGATAAGCCGAAAAACACCAGGGGGGTGTGGGGGGGATGCGAAAATGCATGCCCCTAACACGTAGTGGATGGGGGTCTCTATAATTGAAGATGAAATCACCTGCTCTTCAGACTCCTACAATATGTTTGCTTCCCACTCTGTCTAGTTCATGAATTATTTAATCTTGGGCCTGTGGGTGTGAATGTAGGGGGTTGATTTATTTTCTACCCTCTTCTTAGAAATAATTCCCATTTGGTCATAAGACCAAGTGAAACTATGTGTAAACTTCATATATTTCAGCATCATGTCAGCCTCTCTCTTGCTACTCTATTGTTGCAAATGAAAGGACCAATTTGGGATTTGATCCTAAACCTAGATTTATTCTTGGATGATAAAAAATATACCTCATCGGCATTTATCATCTACCTAATGTAATCCAGGGCAAATATCCTCATGGGGAAGAAATTTGGAAGCTTGTAAGGGGAAACTCACACCCATATATTCTAAGTTATGTGTAGTTCTGGTACAAGTACCAATCTCCAGTTCTAACTTGATATGACAACTGCATGATATTTTTAATGACTTCACTTATCCTTGCTTCCACCGTGTTGTTGAGGATGCTCATAGTTGGATGCACAAATAATTCAATAAACCTTTTATAAGTGTAATATTTTTTATCCTTCATCAGCATTGTTGTCCAGAAGATGAATGATTTAGGTTGGGAATATTCATTTACTTTCCTCATTGTAAACTGGAACATGTTTGCCTCAAAATGTGCAAACATATAAACCATGAATGAAGTGTATTTAAACACTTATTCTATGTGAAACTTGACAAATTGGTCGTGAATGGCATCTGCCAACAATTGACTGAACTTAAACATAATGGAGGGTTTAGACTCTGATGAAAGTATGGAAAGGAAACCTATCATTGCTTCAACTATCCACTGATCTAAATGGTATCCTAGCAGGTAAGAAAGGATAATGAATATATGCTGAGTCCTATCAAGGAATGTAGAAGATGGATATGGAGTATTTTTCTTGGACAAGGGAGTATCTGTAGCCATGAATAATTCAATGGTATTGGCTCTGCTTGCAAAATCCAACTTCTGGTATAATTATCTAAGGGATTCATAGGAAAAAGGTGTGGTTTCTTCAACAATAGGAGCCTGCATCATTTGCATGATGGACTGGGCACTAATGGTAAAAATAACTTCTCCTGTGGGAGCAACAACAACCCTCTAATTTATATCATAACATGCATGACATTTTCTAGTAAATTCAGGACAACTGTGGGTTTTTGGGAATATATAATATGGTAGTTTAGTGCCCCACAGCCCTATACCATCAACCTCATCAATGAGCTTATCCTCCAACCAACTGTATACATTAAAAAGGTAAAACTCTGAAAGAGTCTCATGTATCTTAAAATATTTGTCAGCCAGGGCCACATGGTCAAGATCCACATGAGGGTGAACCATTGGATTAAATGTTTCCTGCTCTTTCTTCTTTGGAGGCATTTCTTCTCACTGAAAAAGAAACTAACTGTGTTTTTGCAGGTGTACATAAGGAAATTAGAAGAAAATGGGAAGAAAGAAAAGGGAACTCTTCTCGAAGTTGCAGACAATCGAAATATTTTCCATGCCTTTCTTTTTTATATGTAAAAACTTGGATCTGAAGACCTGTAACAATAGAATGTATGAAAACATAGTAACCTTTGAAACAGGTGAGGAAGTGTGATTTTTAGAGTGGTGGGGGTTTCCGTTGACATGGCACAGGCCCGTTGGGTAACAAATTTAACAATTAATTGTTTAATGGGTCTTTAGGTGGGAGCAGAGGTGATTGGGCAAACATGACAGGAATGGCGACATGGAGCAATGGGTATGGTGAGGAATTAGCGGTCATCAACATGGTTTAGTTATGGTGGAAACTGATTTTTGCAGGGGGTCATGAAAGGTAAGCTTGAAAGAACCATGGGGGGGGGGGGGGTTGCGAAAAGACATGTGCTTGACACGTAGTGTATGGGGGTTTTTATACTTGAAGATGAAATCACATGCTCTTCAACCTTCTGCAATGTGTTCACTGCCCACTCTGTCTGGTTCATGAATTGTTCAATCTCAGGCCTATGGGTGTGAATTTAGGGGGTTGATTTATTTTCTACCATATTCTTAGAAATAATTCCCAATGGGCCATAAGACCAAGTGAAAATATGTGTAAAATTCATATCTTTTAGCATCATGTCAGCCTCCTTTCCTGCTACTCTATTGTTGCAAATGAAAGGACCAATTTGGGATTTGATCCTAAACCGATATTTTATTTTTGGCTGATAAAAAATGTACCTCATCAACATTTATCATCTACCTAATGTACTCCAGGGAAAAGATCCTCATGGGGAGGAACTTTGGAAGCTTGTAAGGGGAAACCCACACCCATACATTCTAAGTTATGTGTAGTTCTGGTAAAAGTACCAGTCTCTAGTTCTGACTTGATTTGAAAACTGCATGATATTTCTAATGTCTTCACTTATCCTTGGTTCCACTGTGCCGTTGAGGATGCTCATAGATGGATGCAAAAATAATTCAATAAACCTTTTATAAGTGTAATATGTATGATCGTTCATCAACATTGTTTTCTAGAAGACAACTGATTGAGGTTGGGAATATTCATTTACTTTCCTCATTGTAAATTGGAACTTGTTTTCCTCAAAATGTACAAATATATAAACCATGATTGAAGTTTATTTAAACACTTCTTCTATGTGAAACTTAAAAAATTGGTCGTGAATGGCATCTACCAAGAATTGACTGAAATTAAACATAACGGAGGGTTTAGAATCTGATGAAAGTATGGACAAGAAACCTATCATTTCTTCATCTATCCACTGATCTAAATGGTATCCTAGCAGGTAAGAAAGGATAGTGACTATATGCTGAGTCCTATTAGGGAATGTAGAAGATGGATATGGAGGATTTTTCTTGGGCAAGGGAGTATTTGTAGCCATGAATAATTCAAGAGTTTTGGCTCTTCTCGCAAAATATAACTTCTACTATAATTATCTAAGGGTTTCACAGGAAAAAGGTGTGGTTTCTTCAACAACAAGACCTTGCATAATTTTCATGATGGACTAGGCACTAATGGTAAAAATAACTTCTCCTGTGGGGGCAAAAACAACCCTCTAATTTATATCATAATAGGCATCACATTTCTAATAAATTTAGGACAATTGTGGGTTTTTGGGAATATACAATATGGTAGTTTAGTGTCCCACAACCCTATATTATCGACCTCATCAATGAGCTTATCCTCCAACCAACGGTATACATCAAAAAGATCAAACTCTAAAAGAGTCTAATGTATCTTAAAATATTTGTTAGTGAGAGCCACATGGTCAAGGTCCACATGAGCGTGAACCATTAGATTAAATGTTTCTTGTGCTTTCTTCTTTGGAGGCATTACTTCTCACTAAAAAAGATAATGGTTGTGTTTTTGCAGGGGTACAGAAGGCAATTAGAAGAAAATAGGAAGAAATAAAAGGGAACTCTTCTCGAAACTGCAGACAATTGAAATACTTTCCACACCTTTCTTTTTTATCTGTAAATATTTTCATTTGAAGACCTGTAACAATAGAACGTATGAAAACATAGTAAAATTTGAAACAGGTGAGGAAGTGTGATTTGTAGAGTGGTGAAGATTTTTGTTGACATGGCGCGGGCTCGTTGGGTAACGAATTTAACAATCAATTGTTTAACGAGTATCTAGGTGGGAGCAGAGGTGATTGGGTAGACGTGACAAGAATGGCGACGTGGAGCAACAGGTATGGCAAGGAATTAGCGGTCATAAGTGTTGTTTAGTCATGGTGGAAACCGCTTTTCGCAGAGGTTCATGAATGGTAAGATGGAAAGGGGGGAGGGGGAGGGGGGCAGGGGCGAAGGGGTGTGAAATGACATGCGCCTAACACATACCGGATGGGCCAGTTTGGGGAAACCGCCCATTTCAACACCCCCCCGTCGTTAACTTTTGGAGGATGAGGGGGGCTGGAAAAGGTTATGGGTCATCGGATGAGATGGAGGGGGCAGAGATGAGACAAAAGGTGGTGGGAGATGGATGAGCAGAATGTGGGGTGAGGTAAATAAATTTCGAGTGGAGTGTATAGTCTGAGATTTTAGGACTTTAGGATATGAAATACAATATTCCAAATAAATTAATTAATCCCCAAAACTTAGGATATCCTTTATTTTTTAATTTTTCCTTCATAGCATAAGAATACAATAAATCCTTTGAATAATACTTTGGGTTAAATTTCATGTTTCTGCATATTTATTTCTCTTTCATTTCTACCAACCCTTACACTAATCTAACATTTTTTTATCATTCTTTGCAGGGTGAATTTATGCTTGTAGACCCAAATCTCTTTTTTTTTTATAAAAATCTAACCTACTCTATCCCTTATTCCTTCCATTGACTCAGTTTAAATTGTTGAGTCAATTTTATTTCTACCTAACTACTAATTTTCCACCATTTAACTTTTTGGAAAATTATTTTTTTCTAACCTTTCCAACAAAAATTTAAAATTGTTCAATCATTCTTAGATTGTATGGTTGAACAAACTAATCTAATCAGCAGTGACATTTTTATTTGCACCACTTTCAATATGATTCTTTTTTGGGGTTTTCTTTCTTTTTCTTTTTTATTTTTTTTTTTTTAATATACCCTCTTTTCTTTTCTTTTTCATATTTTTTGGAAATCATTTGAATATTTGAAATCATGCACAATATGAAATTGAAACTTATGAAATACTCAATCACCTTGAGATCCTATAATTTATAGGACTCTAACATTGGCTCTAGCTGGGGATGGCGCTTCTCCAAGTGAAGTGTTAAGAACATAAGACCAATAGCCTTGAGTGCTCCATTTTCTACAAACCAGACCTATGGCCTTCTCCACAGGCTTCAACCTTTTTTAATGAATTATTCAAATCACAAAATGTAAACTGTGGTATTTAAAATGATGAAGAATCAAATCGTATTCTTAAGAGAAGTAATGCTTCAGCATCTTTCCATTGACAGGACCTCCAGGTATCTTTGTTACATCCATATCCTTAAGGAAATATGCATTGTTTCCTTTGAAAGCATCAATAATGTATGGCCCTTGCCAAAGGTTGTCAAATTTTCCATGTTTACCTTTGTCTTCTATTGTGGAATCTCATTTCAAAACTTTGTCTCCTAGATTAAAATCATCATCCTTTTTCCTTTTATATAAAATATTCTTGATATTTTCTTGAATCACTTAAGTTCTGTTATATACTTCTTCTCTGGACTGTTGCAACTGAATAATTTGATTGATCCTTCTCTATATATCATTTGGTTCAGCTTGTATCTCTTGAATGATCTTCATGAATGGAACTCCTAAAGAGGAGGGGAAAAATGCATCCATTCCATAAACCAATTGGTATGGAGACATGCCAATTGATTTTTTGGTAGTAAGTCTATTAGCCCAAAGTTCATTGACCAACTTGTTATGCCATGATTTCTTGTTGTCTTCCAAGAGATTTTTGATGATATTCACCAAACGTTTGTTTGAAGGTTCAACCAATCCATTACCATGGGAGTAATAGGTTGTTGAATGCCCCAAATTTATATGATACCTGTGACAAAAATAAACCATTTTCTTGGACTTGAAGGATGTAGCATTATCAGTCATGATTTTTCTAGGTTAACCAAATCTAGAAATGATATTGGTTTCAAGAAATTTAATAATGACAGAATCAGTGGCATTTCTAGAAGTAGTGGTTTCTATCCATTTGGTAAAGTATTATGACGTGGTAAGAATCTACTTATGTTGGGTAGAGGATGGGGGATGAATTTCTCCAATGAAATCTAAACCCCATTGTTGGAAAGGGCTCTCAACAGAAATGGGCTTTAAGGGAAATGGCAACAATTTTCTCTTTCCTTCAAAAATTTGGCACTTGTGACAGGAAATTACCATCTTGTGGATGTCAAGAAAAAGGGTAAGCCAATAGAAACTAGCCCTCAGGATATTATTAGTAGTGGTTTTCCAATAAAGATGGCCATCACAGTCACCTTTATGGAATTCCTCCATAACTTTATCTGCATCATCTTTTAGAAAAAAATTGAGTAAAATACCTCCAACATCTTTCTAGTATAAGTCATTTTCTAGAATGCAGAATTTGACAGCTTTCAACTTTATAAATCTTGCTTTAATTTTGGAAAAACCAGAAGGAGCATTCAAATTAAACAAAAAATATAAGATATCTATATACCAGGGAGAATTTAGGAATGCTTCATCAATTTATGGAGTCGTCACTTCCTCTTGAATATCCCATGAATAGACCATGTTGATATCTAGTGCATGAAAATTTGATTCAGCCATCAATTTGGATAATCCTTGCCCTTTAATCAATTTGGTAGGTTTGATTTCCACATCATATTCCAAAATAAAAACAATCCATTTCCCTCTCTTTCCATCACAACCATTCTGCGTTAAAATTTCTTTGACTATTGCATTAGGCACATAAGTAATAACATGTGAATGTAAAATGTAAAGTCTGAAATCCTTTAGTGATTTAACCAGAGAAAAAGCTTGTTTTTCCATGATGCTGTATTTTAAATATGCATCTCTCAAGGCTTTGCTAAAAAATTCTATTGGTTTTTCATGTCCTTCACGGTTTTTTTGCAATAATACAGCAACAATAGTATGTTCAGATGCAAAAGAAAAAGTTATGAAGGCTTTGGTAAAATCTAGGATGATTAGAACTGGAGCTTTTGTTAATGCTTGCTTTACTAGATCAAAATATTTTTTAGCTTCAATGTTCCATTTAATTTCTGAATATTTTTAAAGCATGCTGGTTATATTCCTCAAAAGTTCTGCCAGATTGGGTATAAATTTCCTTAAAAAATTGATTTTACCAATGAAAGATTGAAGTTCTTTAAGGTTCCTAGGATGACTAATTTTGAGTATACCTTCAATCCTACTAAGGTAAATTCTAATTCCATCTTTAGAAATAATGTGACCAGGCAGCTTTCCTTCTTTAAGGCCAAACAATGTTTTCTTAGGATTTATGGAAATTCCAAACCTTCTACATTTTTCAAAAACTCTTCTTAGATGTGTCAAGTTTTCTTCATCAATATTTGAATATACAATAATATCATCATGATAGATCACAATTAAATGGCCAATTTCATCAGCAAAAGAAATGTCCATGGATCTTTGAAAAGTAGCACCAGCATTCATTAATCCAAAGGGAATTTTTACATACATGAAAGTCCCCCAAGGAGTAGTAAAGGTTGTTTTGTCTTGATCATCAAGATGCAATAAAACTTGATTATAACATGAAAAGCCATCTAAAAAAGAAATCCTACTAGAGCCTATTACCCTCTGCAATATATGATCCATTTTTGGTAAGGGGTAATTGTCCTGAAGGGATACTTTGTTCAAATTCCTAAAGTCAATGCAAAGTCTGATTTCACCTATTTTATTTCTTGTACACACAATATTTGATACCCATTTAGAATATCTAAGTGGAACTATGATTTTATTTCTTGATTTCTTTCACAACCAAGGGCATTAAGGCAAGATTTATCCTATGCAGTTTTTGTTTAAATGGTTTTAGATCCTCCTTGATTGGAATTTTGTGATGTATGATGCTAATACAATAAGCTTTTATGTCCTCATATCTCCAAGAAAATACATCTATGAATTCCTTAAATAGAGCTATATACCTTTGTTTCATAACTATAGGCAATAATTTTGACATTTTTATGATTTTGGGGCTTTGTTCAATGCCTATGTTACACTCTTCAATGTTTGTCCATGTTGGTACAATTTTTGGTTTCTTAGCCACATCATTGAAGTCAAACCACTCTTGTAAAGGGACAAGCCCTCAGGTAGGATATTATCCTTGAGTTGAAGTACTTCGAATTCATCTTTTTATGTGTCTTTATGTATTTTTGTTTTATGAACAGTTTTATTTGCTAAAATATTTCCATCAGAAACAATAGATTATTTATGTACAATAATTTGTACATTAGAGTGATTTTCTTCTTCATAATCTGAGTCTATATTGTTGTCCTCGAATTCATCCTTTGATTGTAAGAAACTCTCAATTTTTTTTCATTACCAAATACCTTCAAGTATCTCATGTTATCGGGCACATATGGACGATGTTTAATCTCTACTGTGTATTGTCTGTTTGGGTGAGGCAACTGACATGTGCTTGCTCAAAAGCCTAAACCATTTGCTAGGACATTTTGATTTCTCAGAATAAAATCCAGATCATAATCTTCAAAAGTTATTAAGAAATAAAGTACAACATTTATGTATTCTCTCAACCTAGGATGTTTTGCAGCATATTTTCCTTTTATTTGTTTTATAACTAGTTCAGAATCGCCATGGAAAGAAATCCTCTTAGCTCCTAATATTTTTAGCAATTATAATCCTAAGAGAAAATCTTCATATCTTATATATTGTTGGTGTACTAAAAATTGAGTTTGTAGGAGTGAACTTGTGCATAATTGTTCCTTGCATTATATACCTAAATACCTGTTCCTGAGCCTGCTTTGCCACATGAGCCATCAAAACTCATATTCCAAAGAGGTTCATTTTCAGGGTCTTGTTGTCGATTTGTATTTAATTTTCATGTTTTTCTTTCAGATCATTTTATGCATGGGTAACCTATTAATCAGTGTCTCCATCATTATAAATAATGAAGGATTCAAGGTCAGTATGGACAGACTACAGAGGATAGTTTTTTGGTTTTTCTTGACTACTCTCCATTTACTTCATTACAGTTTCCCTATACAGTATTCTTGGTTGACTAAACACTGGTATTGTGGCATCATTCATATCCATTTGAAGTGTCCCTTGTAACTTTTCTCCCCATGAGCATGACAAAAGAATGCCATACTTAGGAGGGATGTCAACTACTACCATATCCATCACTATACTTTTTTCTGGTATCTGAGCTAAAGTGACACAAAAATATTTGATAAGACCTAAACATATAACTTTACTAGAATCAAATGAGTCCAAATATTTGTAAGGTCTAGTAAATTCAAGGCAAATTTTCTCCATAACATCATTTGGCATAAGATTATGTGATGCACCTGAATCTAGCATGGCAATATGGAAAAAAATTTCATGAACATTAAGACTAACATAAAAGGGAGGGATGCCTCCTTCTTGAGGCTTACCTTCAACTTCTGGCCCAAAACAAAGTTCAGGATGATCATCATTTAAATTAACATTATTAATAATTTCCCCTATGTTTAGTGCCTTTAGGACCTGAGACCTATACACATCCTTGTTTATTAATTCAGTTAGAGGAATAAAAATTTATAGTTTAGCAAGTTCATTCTCAATGTTGAATGGTGTTTGAATTTTGAGTAGATTTTAAAAATCAGTTCTTTCAGCCACTAATTTTCTGTTAAGTTCAGTTTTTTGACTTGTACTAGGGATGTCAATTTGGGTAGTTTTGGCAGGAGTATCAACTGTTCTCCTAGTAATTCTTTCTGTGTTCTTCTTTTCTTAACTATTTACACTTTTCTTTGAATTTTTTGATGTTTTGTTGAGATCAGGTTCAGAGACCTTTTTGGCAGAGTTTTCGGAATTATTTTTATTGGAATTATAAAAAAAAAGATTTCTTCTAAGGTTATACTGTTTGTGAACTTCCATGATAGCATTCTCAAATCCTTGTTTATAATCATCGGATTCTTCGGATTCTAACTCTGTCTGAGTTAATGAAAATAATTCTTGTTCTTCTTGAGTGAGAAAAACAGAGTCATCTTCATTAATTCCCATCAAATTTAGCTAATTTTCTTCTACTTATTCAACTACTCCTTCATCCTCATCAGCACAATTATCTTGGAATGCAGGCCTAATTTGTTGATTATGACCTCTTTCCTCTCTATGGATTACCTGTGGAGGGTTTCTTGTAGGATTTTGATTTCTATTTTGAGGAGCCTGTTGATTTTCTCTAGGAATAGTTCTCTCATTTAGGTTAATCCTCTCCATCATTCTCTCCATAGCCCTAAAAAATGAGTCAATTTTAGCATCAGATGTGGAAGTTGAAGGTTCTTCTCTTATAGTAACTCTTCTCTCAGTTCTCATTCTAGCTCCTTTTGCTAACAAGTTGGCTTCTAAACTCACTGAATCCCTCTTCATTTCCTCTAATGTGGTTGAGTTTTCCCTTAGCTGATAAGAAATTTTTGGTTCAAAACCATCTGGGAATTTAACCAAGGCTAAACCTTGTGGTGGTTTTATATGAGCAGGTATTGCATTATATGAGCTATTAAATTGGGTGCAATAATCCTGAACACTTTCATCTGGGGCCCTTCTAATGTATTCATATTCAGATAAAATTTGAAGAGGGTTATTTTTTACTTTCCACCTATTTAGCAATGTTTAATGAAATGCAGGGATGTCATTGATATTGTTTGTAGGTAAAGCTCTGAACCATTTTATAACTTCTCCACTAAGACTCTAAGCAAACATCCTTAACTTAACACTTTCTTCACCAACCTATTGAAGGTCAAAACAATCATTCATTTTTTCAACATGCTATTGGGCAGTTACAAGACCAGTTCAATCATATAATGTAATTTTAGACTGGTAATCCTGTGGCATAGCTACCAATGGTGCTGGCAATACCAATGGGGAATATCCAGCTACCATGATTGGTGGAGGTGGTGGAGGAAGGTGGAAAGTGGATGAAGTAGGATGGATGATAGGAGGAGATTTATGTGTGGAGGTTTGAGTACTCTTACGAGGAAATTTAAAATAAGTGGGGATTATGGAAGCAGTACGACTAGTTGGCTTAAGATGAGTAGTCCTAGAGGTAATAGAAGAATTTGCTATAGTCAATGCAGTTAATTCTATATATTTTTGAAGGTAAGCATCATCAAAGTTTGAAGTGAACTCTATTACCAACTATTGGAGAGTATCAAAATCTTGGAGAAGCTGAAGATCAGATTGAATTTGTGAGTAAGCTTCTCTCACTGGACTTTGTTGCAGAATTGACGGATCAAATACTGTATGGTCTGTCCAATTCTCATATTTAGTCTTGAATAAACCTTGCTCAAAGTGTAAATCAAACTGAATGTCTTGTAAGCTGGAAAATATTTTAGGGAGGGAATTTTCTCTGTGAAGAAATATGCTACTTGCTTGGCTCTTGGTTCTAGGAGTTTTTCTTAAAAACAAATTCAGGTTTGTGCACTATACTAGGGGGAATTGGATCAGGATAGGAACTAGTAGAGATTCTTTTAGGAGCCATAATTCATATTAGAAGCACAGAAAAATAGATTATTTTCAAAAATTGAAAGAAAACCAATCTTAGAAAATACTTCTATCATACAATTCTTTTAACCAGGGTTTCTGAATACAAATGAAATGACAAATTTTTAAGTATTTTTCCCCAGTATGGTTGCCACTATGTTATATTTCTACAATTTTAATATTGGAAAGAATAATTATATATGAAAACATCAAAACCAGTTTGGAGCCCAGGATCTAGCCCTCCTAGACTCATAAAGGGATCTCTTTGTTAGATTTAGCTTTGTTTTATGAATTTGATATTACGCTAGTTATAATGATTGTGGGGATTGTTTTTGATTAATTGTTTGGTTGGAATAGTAGATTTGTTTAAACTAATTCCATTGGGCTATGGATTCATAAAAGGTTGGATTGTTGCATAAAATTTTCAAGAGCATTCACAAGGGAAGCTAACTACACTTACTGGATCTTAAAACATAACGAATTATGAGATGAAAGAAAAAAAGAATTCAGTAATGGTTAAAAATAAATTAAGAATTTCTTAACCATAATTTAGAAGAAAAACATTTATATTGTAAACACAGCCAGAAATAAGGTTCTCTAATAGAAAATCTTAATCTTCAGATTTCTACTTTACAATCAGATCTAAATGATGCGCTGAGAGAAAAAAAATATAAACGTTAAACACAGCAAAGAAATAACATCACCAGATAAACATAGCTCAAGTATCTTTCAAAAGGTCTTTTATTATTGATGATCTAGCTTCAAGAAAAAGACAATGCTCCAATAGAAAAGTCTTACAATCCGTGGTCCAACCCCTCATACTCATAAGGTATGTAGTATTTAACTAAACTCTACAGCGATTGCCATATCTACTAGGAAATTGGTTACTAATTACAATAATAAGCAAAATTTGACTGGTGTGACCACGAAGTGGACATGATGAAATAATTTTGACATCTGACCCTATTCTTCAGCAAGTAGTTGCTACTTGATTCGATCTGTCATTTTGCTAGAAGATTTGGGTGATCTGATGTTGTGTTGATCTAGCGGATACGTTGATATGTTGTCTTTCACCCTTCTTGGTATTCACACAACTTTTCCCACTATTCCTCATTAGGAATATTTACCCCGATCACCTTTTGATATATCTCATCTATCTCTGTAAATCTAAAAAAAGTTGGCCTCAACATAAAAATGTGTTTAATTTCATCCTGGATGAATACATCGTTGCTCATGGCTTCAAGGAAATCTCTTCCAGTCATTTCTCCTTTTAGACCTGCAAACTTGGATGTATCCTTAGCAATGTCTTTAAACTTCTTCACATAGCCTTGCCTAGAAATAAGCTTATCCTTGATCACAAAAAATGAAGGTAACCCACTTTTGTTTAGTGGCTCAATTCTGTTAAAGAATCTACTAACACCAATTTCTAAATTCTGGCACTTTTCCTTCAACTGTGTAACTAGGGTTTTCTTGGTGAGCACCTTCTTGACCTCTAGAATTGTTGTTGTTCTGTCCTCAACTACAAGTTCCTCCAATTCATACTTTCTCTTTGAATTTAAAAATATGATGATATTATTTTTTGTCATAGGCATATCCCCAACCTCCTTAGTTGATTTATCTATGGCATCATTTACCTTTTCAATTATCTCTTTCTGTTCAAATATGATTTGAATAGAAGGCCATATTTCATTCATAGAATAAATTATGCTTATCCAAATGATTTCCTTTCCCTGGCCAATGGTATGACCAATGGAAGCTTCATTCTATGCCTTTATCAATATTTCAATATTCTTTTGGGCTCTTTTCCCTTCTATTTCATGTGCATTATCAGATCTTACCTTTTTATCCTTCAAGGTATTAATTTGGGCTTCCAAATTTTTGATCACCTATGTTTGGATGGAAATATTCTCCATGGCTTTAGCCAGATTTTCTATACCACCTCATGTACCTGTAGTTTCGAATGTAGCTGTAGGGATGACTGCAATAGGAACAACCTCCAAGGGAATGATAGCCATCTGTGCTGCTTCTTCCTTTTCATTGACTAATTTCTCCATTTCTGTTTCCATCTGTTTTAGCTATCCTGACTGCCATTAGCAGCTTCATCATCTCTCATTTTTATGCTTCATTGTTCTCTCTGTCCTTTGTTAGAGGGTCTTCAGTAGCTGAAATTTTAAGCTTCTTTCTTAGGGTTGCTATGTCTACATTTTTATTTTATAAAATCTCCTGTAATTCCTCTACATTTGTTGGATTATATCCAATATTCACAACTAAATCCTCCAAGGAATTAATTCTAGTATCCTTTGCAAGAGAAGAAATCATCTCCATCTTGAGTTGTGATTGAATATTAGCCTATGATACATGCAATTTATACAGGCTCATTATAGTGCTAGTCAAGGTAGATGATATCATATCTCCAGTCTTCTTGTGCATATCCATTTGATCTATTAGGTGGATGTCCTTGACATTAAACTCAAAAGAAGTATGCCTGAAATCAGCAAGTGATTTTGGCTGAGAAATCTGGGCTTCTAAGAAATTCATATGCATATTTCCCTTCTCTGTATTGAAGGCTGATACAAACCTACTTTGTGAACTAGTGGTCTGCTTCCAGAATTGGTTTTAGGTATTGGTCTTAGATATCTCAATTTTCCTTTTAATCTCCCTGAAGGTGTCATATATTGTTTCCTCCTTTTCCCCTGTAGTAGTAGTAGATGTAGGTGTTTGAAGGCTTTGCGGTTGAAATGGAATTGTAGTTGAAGTTGTAGGAGAACATACAATTTGGATACTTGTTGGAGAAGAACTATGAGAATCTCTGATAGTTATGATTATCTGCTACTCTGTTTCCTTGCTTTGATCTATTTCCATATGGATTCTTCTCTATAAAATATTTCATTTTGAACTCCCTGCTAGATGTACCAGTCTCCAAAGTAGATTGATCATCTCTTGGCCTTTTTCCTATTGCCTCCTTCTCTTGCTCTTTTTTATCTTCTGTATTGTGCTTTTCTTGTGGAGCAGAGGTCTGTATACATGAAGAGGAAATCACCTTCTCTTTAGCCTCTTGTAATGTGTTTTCTTCCCACTCTATCTAGTTCAATAATTGTTCAATCTCGGGGTTGTGGGTGTGAATGTAGGGGGTTGATATATTTTCTACCCTCTTCTTATAAATAATGCCCAATGGGTCATAAGACCAAGTGAAACTATGTGTAAAATTCATATCTTTTCAGCATCCTGTCAGCCTCCTCTCCTGCTGCTCTACTATTGCCAGTGAAAGGACCAATTTGCGATTTGATCCTAAAATGAGATTTAATTTTGGCTAAAACAAAATGTACCTCATCTTCATTTATCATCTTCCTAATGTACTCCAGGGAAAATATCCTCATGGGGAGGAACTTTCGCATATTTTAAGGGGGAAACTCACACCCATATATTCTAAGTTATGTGTAGTTTTGGTACAAGTACCAGTCTCCAATTCTGACTTGATATGGAAGCTGCATGATCTTTCTAATTTCTTCTCTTATCCTTGGTTCCACTGTGCTGTTGAGGATTCTCATAGCTACATGCACAAATAATTCAATAAAATTTTTATAAGTGTAATATTTTTGATCCTTCATTAGCATTGTTGTCTAGAAGATGACTGATTGAGGTTGGGAATCTTAATTTACTTTCCTTGTTATAAACTAGAACTTGTTTTCCTGAAAATATACAAACATATAAACCATGACTGAAGTGTATTTAAAAACTTCTTCTATTTGAAACTTGACAAACTGTTTGTGAATGGCATCTCCCAAGTATTGACTGAAATTAAACATAATGGAGTGTTTAGACTCTGACGAAATCATGGATAGGAAACCTATCATTTCTTCATCTATCCACTAATCTGAATGGTGTCCTACCAAGTAAGAAAGGACAGTGACTATATGATCATTCCTATCATGGAATGTAGAAGATGTATATGCATGATTTTTCTTGGGTAAGGGAGTATCTATAGCCATGAATAATTCAAGAGTTTTTGCTCTGCTGGAAAAATCCAACTTTTGGCATAATTCTATAAGGGTTTCGATAGGAAAAAGGTGTGGTTTTTTCAACAACAGGAGCTTGCATCATTTGCATGATGGACTGGGCACTAATGGTAAAAATAAACTCTCTAGTGGGGGCAACAAAAACCCGTTAATTTATATCATAACATGCATGACATTTTCTAATAAATTCAGGACAACTGTGGGTTTTTGGGAATATATAATATGGTAGTTTAGTGTCCCATAGCCCTATACCATTGACCTCATCAATGAGCTTATCCTCCAACCAACAATATACATCAAAAGGGTCAAAATCTGAAAGAGTCTCATGTATCTTAAAATCTTTGTCAGCCAGGGCCACATGGTCAAGGTCCACATGAGGGTGAACCATTGGATTAAATTTTTCCTACTTTTTCTTCTTTGGAGGCATTTTTTGTGGAGGTAAATCCCCTTTGCGGATAGAGGCAATCCCACTAGCCCTAGATTTGGTCTAGGAACAATCGAAATACGCAATGACGTTGGTTCCTATTTACATGAAAGACAAAGATTGCGATAAGTAGCCTACCTCAAATCCCACATTGTTGTTGTCGAGGAAGAAGCAACGCTCCTCGTCCCTAGCCTGACAGATCATAATCCTTTCGTTTGACATGTCCAGATACCTGTACACATGCAGAGAAACAATGACATACAACGTAATATTAAAATCATATAACCATATATCAGTTAGAGAAGATATAATTCGTTGCATTACATAAAAGAGTAGACACACGAATGGAAGAAAAATCAGAGTCACTTATATTATAGATGACAAAAAGGGAGATTAAAACCAAATTCTCTGACGTTGTGATCTTCCTTCGGTGGGGCTTGCAGTGGAGCATGTATCAACAAAGCTTGTCAGGGATTTGACATAACTCTCTCTCTCACAGGGTTCTCCTCGGCTCTGCTCTTGATCGTCACTAAGCTATCATTTCCTTCCCAAAAGTTCAGCTAGCTTGAAAATGGAGAGGACAAGATTTTATAGATGGAGGAAGGGAAGTTGGGATCCCTATAATCATGGGATAGGTCCTATCTCTTAGGAAGGTTCCATGAGAGGTGGAAAACCACTTCCTATACATGGAGATCCGGACCCAAACCACTCAAATTATTTTGATGATTTATTATGGAGTTTGTTAGAATCAAGCTTCCGCCATTTATTTTAAAAAAAAATTCCTTAATAGGCTTTGCACAAGTGAAAAATAGGGACAAAGCGCCAACTAGTGCGCCTGATAGTGTGGATTTCCCCCATTGGCGCGAGGGATGAACTGGCTAGTCGCACCAAGGCTAAAACATCTGTTTTTATGGTTTTTCAGAGGAAATGTTCTTCAAGAGAATGTTTGTCCTTATGCAAGAGGATTCCATGAAGGTGTTTTTAGGACATTTTACTATTCACAGGTCATGGGAATAGTCCTCCAATGTACAGGATGAGGGATTGCAGGGATGGTGACAAAATGTTGTGTAACAGATGCCCCCTAAAGCATGAGGTCCAAGAGAGAGGGAGGGGTGAAATTCTTTATGAGAACACGCCCAACTAAAAACACTGCTATCAGAAGACCTGCAAATACAAATACAACTGATATCTTTGATACATGATATGTGGTATGAGCACAGCCATCCATGATAGAGTGTACAATAACCAGGATCCAAGGTATGGACGCATCCATCCAGAAAAGAAGGATCAACAAGTAGACTCGGGTATGGTTTCATCCAATCAAATGAGTCATGTAATAAATCATGATAATCCACAAAGAATCCGTAGCCTAGATTTTATTAGACAAGATCTAGGGTCTTGTGCTCCATCTCGACCAGAACAGAGTACAAGCATACGAATAAGTGAGCTGAAGTCGAACATGCAAGAACATTTTCTGATTACCAGCCAATAATGAAATCCATTAATAGACGTGAGAGAAACCACCAATAATGATGATGGCTCTCAAGGTACAAGAGGTACAATCCACGAAATGTGAACAGTGAGCTGGCGTCGAACACCCGCAGAATCATTCGATCGAAGGCCAATAATGAAAACCTTGTGTCGAATGTGAAGAACCTACCATTAATTCATGCATGCTCCAAGTTACCTAAAGGGAGTCTCTAGATTAGCTTCCTGGATAATGAGCTAAAGTCGACAGGAAGTGACCTCGATTGAAGGTGGGCCATAATGTTTCCCACATCATCAACATGAGACAGAGGGACATGATGTTTGTGAATCAAGATCAATAGAGAATTAGAGGTGTTAGCCACCTATAAAATTTGTTATAGCAAAAGGTGGCTAAATTTTTTTGGAGCCTTCAAGGAACAGATTTTATTGCTAAAAAGTGTTGGCTCTTGAAGACTCTTGAAGGCCTCATGCCTCTGTCCAAATCTTCACTGTTGTTCCTATTTTATACTCAGAGAGTCTGTTGATTTCATAAGGAAATACTGCTACAAAATCATCATTTTCCCCCTTCCTTCACTCAAAACTAACTTTCATTTACTCCCCTTTTTCCCCATAAAATTCCTCTATTTTTCATGATTCCTCTTCTTCCATTCATGAAAATAATTTTTACAAGGTTAAAAACTCACTTTTCAACCTTACCTAAACCCTCAAATTTCTTTGAAAACCATTGAAAATCTATAAAAAAAACTCTTTTTTGTATTACAGACTTAAGCCCCCTTGGGCTAAGTCTTAAACCACTTCCCCTCCATATGCCCGCACCTTAGAACCAGGTGCTAAAGACTTTCAGCGCTTATCGCATCGCAACAATACGCGGCGCGCAAGTCTTTTTTCCTCACAATTTTTTCGATGCGATTAGCCCTCTGTTCCATAACCCCCAATCATATTATTTCTCCATAAAACTCGTGGGCCCGCAATCGGGTGCTAGATCATTGTGAAAATCCATATCCAATCCATTATTTCCTTTGTATATCAAAAAACCCACTTATCCAAATTTTTGTTCTAACGTGCCCATACAACGATTTTTAAATGAAAAATCGCTAGATTAAAAAGACTCGAAGCGTAATCGCATCGGAGAAATTCACAAATGGGTTGATTGAAAGACCGCATCAAAACTTCCGATGCGATTAAGTCCCATATGTATAAACCCTGGTCCTTTGTTTTGTTTGTAAAACCAAGCGTAAAGGCCGAAGTGCTTATCGCATCGGAAAAGTTCAATGGGTTGATTATAAAGACTCGGATCAAAACTTTCCGATGCGATTGGGTCATATATATATAAAAATCTGCCCCCTCCACTTCATTCATATAACCCATAGCCCCGCAAAATGGGCACCAAACTTTATATTACCGCCCCTCTGATTTCGATGGCCCGATCGCATCGGAAAATTTTGTAAGGCTCCTCCGATTGTGTTAATTTGAAACCTCTGATTGCGATGGCCCGATCACACCATCGCATCGGCCTTCCCCGATCGCGCAATCGCATCGACCTTCCCCGATCGCGCAATCGCTTCGACCCTCCCCGATCGCTCAATCGCATCGCATTTTTCAATCGGTGCGTTTGTTTGTTCCTCCCAATTGGCCATCCCTTCGATTCACTCTCCACTGTTGATATGATCCTCAGATCAACGACCCATGCTCAATCGCATCACAATTTTTCAGTGTTGTGCAAATTCTTTCCGCACCGATTGAATGCCTCCGATTGCATCTGGACCGTCTGTTCGATCTCATCTGACGGCTCGTGTTCCTCTCGAAACCCATTTCGATTTTTTAATTGATTTTCCCTCTGCCTAAGGTTTTTTAACCTATTTTCTTTGTATTTTTTCTATTTCTCGATTATACATCCTGGATTGCTCCCAACCGTCGATCTCTGCAGATCGATGGATCTAACTTATTGCTTCCCTCTACTCTCCTTTTTTACCTTCTCTTGGCTGACCTCCACCGTTGGGTGCTGCCATCCAACGGCTATGCTCCTCCCCTCACTCTCTGCAACAGTGAAACCCAAAAACGTAGGATTTCTTAAAAATTGTTTGTATTTTGCACGTTTCAAATGTTTTCCCATTATAAACAAAGAAAAATGAAAGCCGAGGGTGACGATCCTCTGGACTTTCGTTTATCAAAGGGAAAGAGATATAAAGGGTCTGGAAACACATTTCATCAATGCTTCATGGGAATTGATGCCATATCAGCCCTGTGCGGCCCTGCATATCGACAAGACACTGAGTTATTAAATCACCATTAAAAGAGTATCAGTGTTGAAGACAGAACACAGCAGAACAGAAGATTGAAGAAAAAATTGGGGATTATGGCTAAGATTTATTATCAAAAGCCTAATCCTCCAAATTGAAACAGAATTAAAGAAAATCATAAGTGTTTATCAAATAGAAAGGCCTCCATCGCCACATAAGAGGCCAATTGATTCCTCTCAGCTACCACAAAGCCACCTGTGCCTCAGAGCATTCAAACAGAGGTCGAAGTTATTGATCAAACGAAGATATTTTCCTCAGCGCAGCCAAATATTTAATTCTGCTAAGGGAACTTAATGCAAAAAATATCAGAAAAATTATTACATCCTGAACAGCACCTTAAAAGTCAAAAAAATCTCCCACCGAGCTTAATTCATAAATGTAAATCAATTAGTACAGTGAAACACCTGTAAACTTCTTCATTGAGCCCCTCAAAGGCTGAGAATTCATCACTCTGTATTAATTGTCCTGAGAGATCTTTTATCAGATCTCACCTCCTCATTCTTCTATAAATAATGTTGTAGAAGATGAGAAAATGTTGGTTGCAGAACTTTGAAATATATTTGAGCTTAAACTTCTGATTGTAAATAGTGTTCGCTAGCCCTTGAAGCTCTGTTTTTATTTAGATTAGTTAGGCTGAATAGTGAAGATGATTGTTGAGCTGAAACATTGGACCTAAAGACTGTAACTGGTTTGACATCAATAACAAGTTGTTTCTTGGGATCCTGGTCTATATCACTGGTGAAGTGCCCCTTTCTTTGTTATTGTTTTTCCTTCTATGTATGTCATATTGTTCACTATTCTCTGATAAAGAATAGAATTTATAGAGTTAGGATTTACTGTTTACCAGTACCCTTCTCTCACTGATAAGCTTTATCTTAATGTTTTCCTCCAATTTGTTTATTTAAGAATGATTCAATACAATTTAAGAAGTTAGGAATGTTGGCGTTCCCTCGTCCTACTGTTTGCTTTAAACATTATTCTTGAAATTTATTTTCATCATTTTCTTATTAAAGTTAGACTAGAAAAGTGATGGTTTGCCCTGTTTCTAGTTCATTTTCTCCAAAGGCAAGTTTTGAAGGTTTCCCTTGGTGTTGGCTGAAAGCAGACTAGGTTTAAAAGTACCTTATTTGATCTTAGGTTACACTTTGTTTTTCTTATTTGTTTTCATACTTTCTGAAGGTAATTATGCAGATTACTGGATTGTTTGTCAATTAAGCTACTTTAATACAAACTTGCCCAAGAAGTCTAGGGTTAGCCCTGTTCTTGGTTGGTTTTAAACAGTTACTTAAGAGGCTTTTCTTGTTTGGACTGACTATAAATCCCTTGTGAAATTATTATCAGTTTCCACCCCTCCAACACTTTATTGTTTCCATTCCATCATTTTAATCTCAATAATCTTGTGATATAGATGACTTGCCCCTTGGATCACTCTTGATGTTTTTGCTCAATTAAATCCCTGTTATGACTCCATAGCCCAATGGACTAAAAACCAGCGTTACATCTATCTTCTTAGACATAGCTATTCTATTCACTTGCAACTTCTCACCTTTGAAACTCTTTGCACTTAGAACTTTCCCCTCAAACAATAATCATGCTCAAACATCCAAAAACAAAACAAACCCTTGGCCTTCATAACTAGCCTAATATCGTTACCCCAAACTTCAAAGAAAAATCCACCTTTGCACTTATTGGAGAGATCCCTGTTCGGATTCAGGAGGGCTAGATCCTAGAATCCCAAAGTGGTTGAAATAATGTTGTTTTTGTGATTGGACTTTGCTAATATTGCTAATTACAGATTCCTAACAAGAGGGAGGTTGAAAACTGCAGAGGCCAACTTCTATTGAACATATCGGCGGCACGACACTGGATTTGGCAGTATTTTACATCAAGGGATCTAAGGTCATGGAGATGTGGCAACAAGCAGATGAGCAGTCAAAAGATATTACCCAAACCCATGGAGGCAAGTAGATAACGAGATGAGATGTCCCCAACTTGACACGAATGCAGAAAAGTGCCATGTTCAAGAGCGACATACTGCTGACACGACTATAATACTGGTTCCATTTTCCCCCACCATTTCTGGCAAGCACCCCAATTATTTTTTAAAACAAGCTTGAAGGGGATAGCATATTCTTGTGATATAAGTTTGTCCTTCGGAAAAATCCAACCTAGTACATTTAACGAGCCCTAGGAAGGAGGAACTCGAGTAACGTCATTACGACGGAGTTCGATGTCATCAACTTTTAACGAGTCTGGCAAAGGAAGAACTCAACATCTTTTCATGATTAGAGAGTTTGAAAAGACAGCGGAAAAGAAAACTCCAGCAGTCCCTTTCTATAGATAGTCCCATAGATCCGAAAAGGTAGAAAACTATGTTTGGGAGAACCTCCTAGTCACAATAGGCTAGGGTATTCCTTTTTCGTAAATAATCTATCCCAGCCCAAAAAATGGGTAAACGTATACTGGGTAGATGTCGTTTCACAGCCAATTTAACGAGCTTAAAACGACAAGTGACTCGGCGATCTTTTTAGTTTTAGAGAGTCAGAAAAGAGCTAAAAGGTGACTCCAGTAGTTACTTTTTCATGTTTTTACCGAGTTCGAAAAAGTATAAAATACAACTCGTGTCGTCGTCCTAATCGCATGAAAACCTTTCACTACACAAAAATCAAGTGCAAAACCCATTTTTTGATAAAAATATGATAAAATATCAGAAAAATAAGTCCCAAAACCTAATTTTGATTTTGAAAAGTTATAAATATCACGAATAGTAAAAGCTTATTTACTTTTACCTTTTTACCTCTTTCTAGAGCGATATTGAGCCATTTTCTTTGCGATCTTGCGGTGACGATCGTGGTCAATCCAGTGCACTATTACGGATCCCATCTTTTCCAGGTAAGAGCCACTTCCATAAGCCATTTTTAAAGCCATATTTCATAGCTTTTCATTGTGATTTGGCATACCTAAGGGGAGGATTTGCAAAACTAGGGCTTCCACATTTGGCGTGGGTATCAGGCATGGACCTGTGCCAATCGACCTCTTTTGCAAAGGGGCCGCACCAGGTGGTGCGACTGCCATCAAAATAGTCGCGCCAACCGTCCAACCATGCAACCTAATATTTTGTTTTAATTTGACAAAAATACAACCAATGAATTATTTTTTTAAGTACCCAAGAGATCTTATAATGTTCTTATGACCAATTTGATGCAGGTATAAATAAAAATGGTAATTGAATGGAAAGAAAGAGAGCACAGTGAGGAAGATGAGTTGGCAATGGAGAATGAGCAGTGTATGAATGCTCTCTGAAATTGCAGTTTAAATAAATTCTTCCTAACACCATGTTTCCGGGCTCAGCACAAACTACTGCAATAGTTGATTAGTATTTGGGATGAGGACGAGGAGAAGTTTAGACTTAGATATCAAGTGCTTGAGCTCAAAGTGTCAGACTTGTACTTTATCACTAGACTATCCCACAGAGGTCCAGTTCCTATCATGACAGGCACCAGACCTTCTGGTGAAAACATGATAATGGTCATGGACAGAGTGTGCCCAGGGGCATAGAAAGGAACAGGTAGAGGAAAGGTCGATATTCAGACAGTTCCTGATTTAGCACTCAGGGTGGTGCTACATACCATTACACAAGCTGCAGGGTCGCAGGCACTACACGAGGCTACCAAAACACAACTCCTTCTGGCATCAGAGTGCATGAACCCTACAGTATTTGATTGGGCTACAGCCGTAACTATGAACATTAAATGGAAATTGACCAAATGCAAAAATACCAAGCTAAATCAGTTTAGTTATAGGTCAATCTTGGTATCGTTCTTCCTAGAACGACTACCTATCTTCCAGGGCCAGGGGGCGATAGTCCCAGATCCACCATTAAGAGAGCCACAGACGGCTCGATGGGCATCATTGATGCCTAGGGCAGGGGGCGGCCAGCAAATGTCATGGCGGCTCGAGTTCTTTGGATGGCTCTGACGACAGTTGATCTTCGTAGAGGAGTGGCCCTATGCGGGCACTGATTTCACTGAAGACCCATACCTTCCACTCCCAAAAGGAGAGGACTAGGATGAGGAGCTGGGTAAGACTCTTTTTTATTTTTATGAATTTTATGATTTTTTGGTATACATGCATGTTCTAACAGCTGATCCTATATGTATGCAGATGTTGGCCTAGAGATACCTGTTGGGATGTCACCGATAGGGAGGAGGACCCCACTCACTTACGACCCTCAAGGTGAGGGGGGCGAGGGGGACACACTGGTACAGAACCTTGAGGGAATTGCTCGTGGGGTTTCGAACTATGCTCACCTAGCTAATGTCACTATGGCTTACCAGAGGCACACTGTAGGGGTGCCAAGTAGCTCCATCGCTTACTAAGACGGTTGGTGCAGGCAGTAAAGTGCTACCATGAGAACCATTCCGATTAGTCGCTTAGGCTTTCATTTGCATATTTTTGAGAGACATGTCATCTCCGGATGTAATTAAAACAAACATGTATATTTTTTGGATTTTATATGATGCACATGTTGCAAACACTCGACATATATATATACATCTATTTTCTACATGGATCTTGGTTACATATGATGATGTTTTTACAAGTTGTGTAAATGTCTACCTAATACCATGTTGGCTACTGCATCTGTTAATGTATTCATTCATCTTGGTATATGCTGATATGTGATGTAATAAATTTTTTTTTCAAGTAAACGAATACGTAGATACAGCCTTAAAATGCATGGGCTTCTGACTGAATAATGACCATTGAGATGTAGCACTACAAGCTATGAGTCTAGATATACAAGTAATGCACAAATACTGAGTTTGAAAGCCTTGTTAAATAATTCCAAAACGACATTATATTCTGCAAAATTATTTGTAGCAGGCCCTAGAAAAAAACCTTGTAAATTAACTAACTCACCAGCAAGATCGTAAATTACCCAGGCTGCCGAAGACAGGTTCTTGGTACTGCAGGAGGCACCATCCGTGAAACCAACATAAGGATTAATAGACATCTACACAATCAAGAAGACCCAATGAGCATAAAAACGCTTACAAAGCACACCACACCACACATGCACAAAAATGAAAAAATCATTAATGTACATATACTATGCAAGAATGATTCAAGCTTAATATTTCTTTAGGTACAACCCATTTTTGGGCTGTGCCAAAGGAAGACCTTCATAATCGATCAACTCATAAGCCCCATTTTTCAATACACGTTTAACGATATAGGGCCCATGCCACATAGGTTGGAATTTTCTTGCCCCAAGCTTGTCATGAGCTTGATCATACAAGAGGACGAGGTCCCCTTTGATAAAATAACGCAGAGAAACCGCTTGATCGAAATGAGCTTTAACCCACTTTTTTGTGCCTCAATAACCAAAGCAGCCAAGCGGCGAGTTTCGTCCAATATTTCGAGAAATAGGAGACGTTCTTCCTCCGGGGAAGTATTGGGCAGTAATTCCACAGCCAATTTTAGTGAAGGGATCTCACATTCAAATGGAAGAATAGATTTCGAACCATACACCAACTGGAAAGGTGTGAATCCAGTCGCACTCTTCACTGACGTTCGATAGTCCCAAAGAGCTAAAAACAACTGGAGATGCCAATTCGATTTGTGTATACCAATTGTTCGTTGAAGCATCGTGACAAGCACTTTGTTCATGGTCTCAACCTGTCCATTTTCCTAGGGGTAATATGGCATTAATTTGTCGTGATGCAAGCCCAACCTAGATGTCAGCTCTGCCATCATGTAGTCCCAAAAATGATAGCCATGATCAGTGACAATGGCTTGAGGAATGCCAAAACACGTGATCACATGGTTGAAAATGAACTATGCGGCTATCTTACCATCTGCGGCCAATGTAGGCATCGCTTCGGCCCACTTGGTGAAATAATCTACGGCAAGGATGATATAAGCATGCCCCCCGGCCGAGTGAGGGTTACATGTCATAAAATCAATGCCCCATTTCGAAAAAGGGCCCACGGTAATGATAGGATTTAATGGGAGAGGCGGCGCACACATATTGTGTTGGAAGATCTGGCATGCATGACACTTCTGCACTGCAACAATACAGTATTTAAATATAGACGGCCATAAATAGCCCGCACAAGGGATCTTCTGTGTAGTAGCATAACTGGACATATGACCGCCACTATCATTCAGAACTTTCTCAGCCTCTTCTAAGGTCAGCAGAGTACATAATCGACTCCGACCCGATATAGGGTATCTCTGAAAATGAGATATGGTTGCGACTGGTGTCGAACATGGTGTCGAGAATCCTTCTTTAACTTGGACCGGAAGGTAGATGTCTGGAGGTACACGATGATATTGTTGTACCATGGATCGAGAGTGCTGATTAAGAAGAGAGTTTCGTCTGGGATATGATCCTCGGATTGAGACGGAACAAATTCGGTAGGGAGAGAGAAAATGAGATCAGCAAAAACCAATGACTTCTTCAATTTTGTAGTAGTGAACTCCAAATCTAACTCTTGAAGGATCATAATCCATTTTTAGTACTTTCCCCCCAGCAATTGTTGAGATAAAATGCAAGTCATGGGTTGCAGTCAGAAATCACGATTACCGTGCATAAAAATATTAATGGCGAAACCGCTGAATGGCCTGGACCACGGCCAGTGCCAACTTATCGACGTGGGAATAATGTGTTTCAGTGTTGAGGAGATTCCGAGACATATAATAAACCACATGATCGTTACTGTCATCGTCATCCTGTACCAGAACCATGGAAATTGTGCTGAATGCAGCAACCAAATAGAGGGTAAAGTCATGATGATAGTTGGGAGGATGTATTAATGGAGCATTGATGAGAAACGTCTTAAGGTTATCAAAATTTTGCTGAGCAATCTCATCCCAACAGAAAGGGACGTCCTATTTTAGAAGTCACGTAAACCCTTTAGCTACCTCTGCATAGTTCGGGATAAAGTGACATAAGAAATTCGCTTTCCCCTGAATACTCTAAAGTTGATGCAGAGAGGATGGGGAGGGGAGATTAACAATAGCCTCAACCTTGAGAGGGTCAAGGAAAATTCCGTCCTTAGAGACAATGAATCCTAAAAGCTTACCAGAGTCAACGCAAAGGACGCACTTGTGAGGATTAAGCCTGATGTTGTAACGTCTGCAGTGGAGAAAAATCTGGCGGAGATGTTCTAGATGGTCTTTGTGTAGAGCTGAATGAGCCGGAAGGTCATCCAGATATGGCTGAACAACATTACGTATGTCATGAAAGGCATAGGACATGGCATGCTGGAAGGTAGCCCCAGCGTTTTTTAAGCCGAATGGGAGCTTCTTATAGGCGAATGTTCCCCACAGATATATGAAAGCGGTCTTATGTTGATCGGATGGAAGGATAATGATTTAATTATAACCCAAAAATCCATCCATAAGGGAAAATATCTCACTACCCGCATAATCATCAATGATATGATCTATAAAGGGGGTGGGATAGTTGTCCTTAGGGCAAGCCCGATTGATATCTCGATAGTCAACACAGACTAGAATTGTGCCCTGCTTATTATCCATAGGGACAATATTGGAAGCCCACTCTGTCAGAGGGATCGGATATATGAAGCCCGCTTTAAGAAGTTTCTCAAATTCAACTTTTATAGTAGCGACTTTCCAACGATGCACTAGGCGCAGACGCTGGTGCGCAGGCTTCGCACCAAGATAGGTGGGAATTTCATGCACAACGATACTGGGATCGATCCTAGGCATCTCTTCATAAGACCATGTGAAAAAATCATGGAATTCGCGGAAAAGGCTAGTGTACATTTGAATCTCATCGGAAGAACAAGTGACTCCCACATGGATGTTCTTGATGAACCCTGGTTTAACTTAGATTTTGATAGGCATCGTTTGGGTAATATTACTTAGATTTCCTTCCGAAAATACTTCATGAGTCAATATTGGCATTTGGAGAGGTGGAGAGGGAACCTGAGATGAAAAACGCGTGAGACAATTAGACATTTCCCCCAGGTCGGGCATGAACGAGGAACGATGATGTCCATTGCTCCACGACAGATATTCGAGAGACATAGTCTCCACAATAGCTTCGTCAGATGGAAAATTTTCTCTCAAAGGATCAGGTGAATCTGCATCGCCGAGCCAAGGGTATTGAGAATAAACATCAAGAGCCATGCTCAAAGGAGCATTATCAGCAGGAGGAGGATCCGATGCGACAACGACCTCACAATAATTAATTTCAACTGGGGTCAGAGGCATTGATTCTCCAAAAGAGGCAACCTGTTCAGGAGAAGGGATGATCCACGGGTCATCTGACCTAGAGATCATATTGACTTGAATGGTGTTCGGTGGTGGAATGGGAAAAATACCCATAAGAACGGGGTCCTTGAAAAGACCAGGTCCTATACTATCGGGGGGATTAGGAATTTGATCCAAGTATGGCACATTGTTCTCGGAGGATGAGGTAAAGAAAGACAATGGAACGACAGTAATAATCTTGCCCTCATGTCGAAACTTAAAAAACCAAAAGAGGGTGGTCGGAACGTACAACATGGCGTGGGTTCAACTGCAACTGAGTAGAAGATTGTAGTTGAGTTTGGCATCAACAACTTCCACTTCGACATTGACCGTCTTACCTTGTAATGTGATTGGTAAACTCGTGAGAACAACCAAGGGTTTTGATTCCCTTCCATCGAATGCCTCGAGGGAATTGGGAGATGAAGTAAGGGCTGGAGAGCCAATGGCCTTCCAGCAAGCAAATGACATAATGTAGGTAGGGGCACCTTCATCCACAATGGCTCTGTGAATATTAAGGTCATTAATGCCGACTTGTATAACAAGGGAAATCTAGTGTGGAAGTCGAGGGATGAAATTCTCTAGATCAAAGGTGAGAAGGCTAGAATCAGCAGGATCAATTCCGTCGATCACAGATAACAAAGCTTTCCGTTGAGACGAACAACTCTAAAGTACTTCCAACGTAGACATGGCGGAAGGTGCCTATGCAAAATCCTCAACAATGCTGTAATGTTGAGTAGAACGACATTTGGATTATAGGAAGAATTTCAGAGAACACCTTTAGAAGGTGGCCGTACAACGATTTCAGCACTGGGCTTCTCAATCTCAAGAGGACTAGAGGTAGGTGGGGGAGGAGGGTCATCAACGACTTCCTTCCCAGCTACCTGGCATGATCTGGCATAATCCTTCGACCCAGTGGCAATAGAAATAGGTGCAACACCATTCATCGTGAAAACCTGAGACCCAAACGATGCAGATGGTGAAGGCTGCTCGACCATCCAGGTCTGCTGAGATGGAAAAGGTTCCTTAAGAACTGTTGGAGTTCCCTTATAACCCTTAAGAAGTTGACTAACCTCGGATGGTCTGGGACAATCTTTGGTGAAGTGGTATTCATCACAGATTAGGCAAAGGTACTTCGGTTTTCGTTTCGAACCATCGTCAGCACGTGGTTTGGACGATTATGGTTTTTGGGCATCGGATTTGGCTTTGCCTTTGCCCTTTTTCTTCCCTTTGGAAGTCTTTTCTGCAGGACTGGCCTGAACGGCATTGACCTTCGCGGTCTTACCAGAATCTGGAGTAGGATGAGGAGAATAACTGTTGGAAGAATTCGATTTCTGCTTCCCATTGGAAGATTTGCGAGAAGTCTGAGAGACAGAATCAATAACACTGTCAACCGATGGGGTAGCTAGTGCTTTAGAGGTTCTTGGTCACGGGGCATCAGTCAAGATATCGTATAATGTGCCGAACTGAGAGTACACTAATTCAAGGTACTGGGCACGAGCAATGGCTTGTTCCTCGGTTACACACGCCCCCATAGCAATGTTTTGTGCAATCTTATTAACAAAGGAGGTAGTGAACCAGTGAGTTAGAAGCTGATCAGGAATATCAAACTTGATCAAACGACGACGACGTCTCCACTCATGAATATGATCTGAAATATGAGTGGCTTTGTCCTATTTCAGAGATGTCAGGAGATGCGTCCCAGCTTCATAGCGAACCGGTAACTAGAAATGCATCAGGAATGCTATAGCTAGAGTATTAAAATCTTGAAAAATACCGTGGGGCAGTTCTATGTACCATTTAGCAGTAGCACCGGTGAGAGTGTGCTGAAAAAGACGTAGAAGAATCGAGTCATATATCCAAGAGTTCGAAGAACACCACAAATGGTATGCCATGGCATGTGCTTGGGGGTATTCCCCCAGATATGTATCAAATTACATCAACTTGTCTTCTGATCCCTCATCATTAGTCCAGCTATGATTTTCGGAAGTAACCATAAACAACTTTGAGTAACTGATATCTAATTTGCAGAAAGTAAACTAATATCAAACCATACATTCATAATTCAATCCCTCACCATCAACAAATTGTATTTCTGAGTGATCTACATGTCATGCACAATTTAATATATCTAAATTTGCAGAAATGAAACTAATACCAAACTACACATTTCATAATACAATCCCTCACCATCAGTCCAGCTGTGGCTTTCGAAGGAAACTGAAGATGTTATGAGCAGTTTAATATATCTAAATTTGCAAAAAGGAAACTAATACTAAACTACACATTTCATAATACAATCCCTCACCATCAGTCCAGCTGTGGATTTCAGAGGCAACTGAAGATGTTATGAGCAGTTTAATATATCTAAATTTAACTACTGAAGCAAATGAGCAAAACTAAATTAAACAAAGAAGTAATGAAATTGAACAGAAACTAAGAAAAACAAATTAGCAGCAGAATAATGTTAATTCCATGTCATTATTCAAAAAGTTATGCAAATGCTCGGGCTGCCTATCTATAACCTGAAACAAGAACACTGATCAGTGATTAATAACATAAAACATGAAAGACAGAAGTGAAATGGAAAGCATGAAAGTTTATAAACAGAAATGAAGCATATGTATCATGAAAAATGAAATGTATAAACATGTGAATGGATTATGGCACAATGAGCTTTAAAGAAATGAAATAAGAACCATACACTAATGCACAAAACCTTAGCTGAGCAGGGGCCCTCTACACCAGCCTTGGCAACGATCTTCAAGTACGAATTAAGTTGGAAAACAGAGTCTTCTTATATTAAAAATGCAGTCATAACAGTATGGTAGTATTACGGCACAAAGGCAGCGTAATTACATTACAGAGCAGACTAATAAAAGATAACAGAGACTAATCGAGACTAACTCTATATGCGTATGCAAACGCATTATATATAACAAAAGAAATATAATTGTCTCCTAAAGTTTATGCTGGTGGAGAACACGTAGACCATTACGTCCACAAATCTAGGATCATGGCCGTATTGCAAAGTAAATCTATGAGGAGTGGATGCTTGAATTCGTCTATGAAGCCATGTACAGATGTCGACTTGTCCTCTGCAAGATCAGAAACGGCCATATGAACCTTCACGTGACACAAAACAGAGTCCTGTCACCGTGAGACTCCATGGTTGACTTCCATGTGGACGCCTTTGACCACGGCTTCTTTAGATGAGTTTGCTCGAACAAATAGAACACGAACCATGCCCACATAATTTTTGACTTTCCCATGTGGCTCGTTTTTCCTGTAGACACCTGTAACATAGAGTTTCACAAAATGGCTGCGGAAAGTTGCAGCAGCTGCGGAAAGTGGCAAGATTCCGCAGCTAAATGAACAAAATCTAAATCAAACAGCAGACACAAAAATATAATTAAAAACCATGTTAGATGCTCTTTTGCAATAAATATACAATGATATTGACAACTTGGGAGGTTCAGGTGAGTGAAAAAGGTATGGAAAAGTGTATGGAAAAGATGTAGAATTGAGACTCTACACATATGCAGAGAAACGAAAACATACAACGTAATATAAAAAACATATAACTATATATGAATCAGAGAAGATATAATTCATTTCATTACATAAAAGAGTAGACACACGAATGGAACCAAAATCAGAGTCACTTATGTTATAGATTACAAAAAGGGAGATTACAACCAAATGCTCTGACGATATGATCTTCCTTCGGCAGGGCTTGCAGCGGAGCACGTCTCAACAAATCTCGTCAGGGATTTGACAGAACTCTCTCTCTCAGAGGATTCCCATTGGCTCTGCTCTTAATCATCACTAAACTATCGTTTCCTTCCCAAAAGTTCAGCTGCTTGCAAATGGAGAGGGCAAGATTTTATAGATGGAGGAAGGGAAGTTGGGATCCCTATAATCATGGGATAGGTCCTATCTCTTAGGAAGGTTCCATGAGAGGTGGAAAACCACTTCCTATACATGGAGATCCAGAGCCAAACCACTCAACTTATTTTGATGATTCATTCTGGAGTTTGTTAGAATCAAACTTCTGCCATTTATTTTTAAAAAACATTCCTTAATAGGCTTGGCATGAGTGAAACACAGGGACAGAGTGCCAACTGGCGCGCCCGCTAGTGTGTATTTCCCCCATTGGTGCGAGGGATGAACTGGCTAGTCGCACCAAGCCTAAACCATCTATTTTTACGATTTTTCAGAGGAAATTTTCTTCAGGAGAATGTTTGTCCTTATGCAAGAGGATACCATGAAGGTGTTTTCAGGACATTTTACTGTTCACAGGTCACGGGAATAGTCCTCCAATGTATGGGACGAGGAATTGCAGGGACAGTGAAAAAATGTTGTGTAATAGCATTACTGTTGGGTATGTGTTATATTCTTTCCATGACTAATCATGTGCGGGGGGGGGGTAAGAGGGGGGGGGCCTGTTGGGGTCTGGGGCAGTGCCCTGGTGAAAATTTTTTGGTCCTTAATTTCTGGTGGGCGGTCCGCGCCCATGGTTTTGTGCATGGTTTTGCACATGGTTTTGGGGTACGATGGTTTTCGGCCCCTGGTATTTTTGTAGATCCGGTCAAGGTAACTACGGTTATGTTCTAATCCATGGTTGATGGATTAGGGTTTATGTATGCTTCGGCATGTATATATGTGTTGTAACACTAAAAGGGATATAATGAAAAATCAAGTTGGTCGTCCCAATTTTGGATCCAGGGGAAAATCTCTGTGTTTATCTGTTTTATGTTTTATGCTCTCGCTATTGTTTATTTTCTGTATAAGATTCATGTGTAGATAATTTATGTTCAGGGTTAAAACCTACATGTGGTATCAGAGCTATTTCAGCTTCAAGGGGACGCCTTTGCTGCTGAGGGTTTTTTGCTCGGGCCTGAGGTAGACCCTGTTCAATGGGAGATATGTGGGATTGATTCTTGCGGTGAAATAAGATGGCGAGCAGCAAAAATATAGAGATCGAGAAATTTAATGGTCATATTTTTGAGTTTTGGAAGTTCAATATGGAGGATCTGCTGGTGGATAAATATCAGTGGATCGTGGTAGATCCAGGTACTAAACCAACAGCAATGTCAGATGAAGACTAGAAGAAACTGGATCGGAAGGCTAAGAGCACAATACAGTTGTTTGTCTCAGATTTAGTAGTGTTGAATGTATCTGGGGAAGTTACGGTGAAGAATTTGTGGGAAAAAGTTGGGACTTTGTACCAATATAAGTCTTTGGTGAATAAGTTGTTCCTACAGAAAAAGTTGTATAGCTAGAGGATGAAGGATGGAGACTCGGTGACAGAGCATCTGATCACCTTCAATACTGTGGTAAGTCAACTTTCATCTGTTGATATTAAAATATTAGATGAAGATAAGTGCATCAATTTGTTTTGTTCTCTACCAGACTCATGGGACAGTCTGGTTATTGCAATAGGTAGCAATACAACTACCTTGAATTTTGATGACATTGTCTCAGCCTTGTTGTCGGAGGAAATGAAACAGAGAAATATGGAGGGCCAGAATGGAGATGCCTTATATGTACGAGGAAGGTCCCAAAATAGAAACAAGAATAAGGTTTCAAGTGGGAGATCCAAATCTAGAGAGAGATCTAAATCTCCTGGAAATTTTGTAAAGGTATGTTGGAAATGCGGAAAGGAAGGGCACTGCAAAAGGGAGTGTAGATCTAAAGCTCCTGAGAAAGGAAATGGATTTAATGATGCTCCTTCTATAGAGGAAAAAACCACCTCGGATGAAGGTGGGGATGTGTATTTGGATTATTCTTCAAATACACATGTAGATCATGAGTCATGGTTGATTGACTCAGGTGCATCCTTTCACCTCACTCCCCATAGGGAGTGGTTCTGCGAGTATGATAAATATGATGGTGGTGATGTCTTCCTAGGGGATGATAGAAAGGCCAGAATCGTCGGACATGGAAAGGTCAAGCTGAAGCTGCAAGGTGGAAGGATTAGAACACTTTCTGGTGTTCTGCATATTCCTGCATTGGCCAGAAAACTAATTTCTGTAAGCAAGATGGATGATGCAGGTGTAAAAACAATGTTTGAGGAAGATGCTTGCAAGATGGTTCGGGGAGCACTGGTATTAATGTGGGGAGTTCGGACTGGAACTCTGTACAACCTACAAGGTAGCACTGTTATTGATGGGTGTAATAGTTCTGTGGTTCCTGAAAGTGGAGCGGAAAGCCTAGCTATCTCTGGAGAAAATACCATGCTATGGCATCAAAGGCTTGGACATATTGGAGATAAGGGCCTTCGGATACTGCATAGAAATGGTATGGTAGAAGGTATGTCTAATTTCTCTCTAGATTTCGATTTCTGTGAACATTGTGTATATGGGAAGCAGAATCGGGTGATTTTTCCTTCTAGTGCTAAGAGGGCAAACAAGATATTAGAACTTGTGCACAGTGATGTGTTTGGGCCTGTGTCAGTTCCATCACTGGGAAAGTCTGTGTACTATGTTTCATTCATAGATGACTTCTTAAGGAATACATGGATATATTTCTTGAGGAAGAAATCTGAAGTCTTTGACAAAGCGAATAGTCTGTTAGTGAAAACCGTATAGAAGAATAGTCTTGATCGAGATAGATAATGGTGGGGAGTTCTCGTTAGCGAATTTGAAGAGCTAGAAGAAGTGGTAATAACATGGCAGAAGACTACTACATACACACTTAAAACGAGCCAGAAGAATGAATAGAAATATTGATGGAGAAGAAAGAATCATGCTCAAAGGTAAGACAGTTAGGACAAGAACGTTATATGAGTATACATGCGAAGGTTAACAGTATCACCTCTTCATCGTTGTTGAGGATAAGACTCATAAGAGGTATGGAATGGTAAGAAACCCTCTCTTTTCACATCTAAGGGTATTTGGATGTGATGCATATGCATGTTCCAAAGGCAGTATGATTGCTGATAATAAATCAGTGTGCATCTTTATTGGGTATAAGGATGGTTTAAAAGGTTACAAGTTTTGGAACCCAGAAACAAGGAAGGTTGTGTACAGCCGAGATGTGGTGTTTAGAGAGGTCAAATATGTTGTTAAACATGAAATCATACCAAAGGAACCTGAGAATATAGAGTTTGAGATAAAGGAGTATGAATCAGACTCTACTGCAAAAGAAGATTCAGAAGAGGAAGAGCCACAAAATCCAACTATAAGAAGATCAGTTCGGGAAAGAAGGCAACCAAAAAGGTATAGTCCATCTCCTTTATGTTTAGGTTTTTCCTTAATTATAACTGATGATGATCCTAGAACTGTCAGGGAGGCAGTAGATTTAGAGGATGGAAAACTCTAGAAGGAGGCCATGGTTGATGAAATGACATCCTTACACAAAAATGAGGCATGGGATTTGGTGGAGTTTCCAGCTGGAAGGAAGCCCATCGCGAGAAAATGGGTGTTTAAGAAGAAAATGAATGTAGAAGGCAAGGTGGAGAAATACAAAGCTCAGTTGGTAGCAAAAGGTTATTCCCAGGTGCCGGGAATTGATTTTGCTGATATTTTTTCTCATGTTGCCAAAGTTACTTCTATTAGATTATTTTTATCTATTTTTGCTGCATTTGATTTTGAGATAGAACAGATGGATGTGAAGAAAAAATTTCTTCATGGGGATCTAGAAGAGGAGATCTACATGAAGCAACCTGAAGGCTTTATGGTGAAGGGTAAGAAAGAACTGGTATGCAGGTTGAAGAAGTCTCTGTATGGGTTAAAACAGTCACCAAGGATGTGGTATCAGAAATTTGATACCTATATACGGGGACTTGGCTTCACTAGACGAAAGGAGGATCACTTTGTTTTTTTTTAATTAATTGGTGGTCGTGTTATTTATTTGGTCTTGTATGTGGATGTAATGATGTTGATTAAAAATGACAAAGAAATTATCCAAGATTTGAAGACCCAACTGTTCTCCAAATTCAACATGAAGGATCTTGGTGCTGCAAAATATATTTTGGGCATGGAAATTAAGAGAGATCGGGCAAAGAGGAAGCTCTGGTTAAAATAAAGTAAGTATGTCGAGACTATATTGCAAAGGTTCAATATGCAGGATAGTAAACCGGTGAATGTTCCTATTCCTGTAGGTGTAAAGCTATCTGCTGAACAGTGTCCCAAGACACAAGAAGAAGAGGAGGATATGTCTTGTGTTCCATATGCAAGTGCAGTGGGTAGCCTGATGTATGCAATGGTCTATACTAGACCAGACACTGCACATGCGGTGGGAGTATTGAGCAGGCTTATGTCAAACCCAGGGAAGGAGCATTGGACAACAGTGAAGCGGGTTTTCAGATATTTATGTGGCACTAGTGATTATGACTTGTGCTACCAGGGAAGACTAGGATTGGAAAGAATGTTGGACTAGTTTTTTTGATGCAGACTGGGTTGGAGATCTGGACCAAAGAAGATCTACAAGTGGGCATGTTTTTAGCCTATTTGGAGGCGCAGTCAGTTGGATGAGTAAAAGACAATCTGTAGTGGCTCTTTCAACTACAGAGGAAGAATACATGGCAGCCACTCATGCAAGCAAGGAAGCAGTCTAGTTGCATAGATTGTGTTCAAGTATGGGGTTGGTATAACAAGCTATAAGGATAGGCTGTGATAGCAAAGTGAAATTTTCTTGGCTAAGAACCCTGCTTATCATTCAAAGACAAAGAAAATTGATGTTCAATATCACTTTGTTAGAGATATGGTTGAGGCTAAAAGGGTGTTGGTCGTAAAGGTGGACACTCTGAAGAATGTTGCAGATGCATTGACAAATTCTGTGAGCACTCATAAGTTCTCTTGGTGTAGAGAAACAATGGGTGTTGAAGAATTGGGCCAATGACTAAGCTCTTCTGTGGCCCCCTACGGAAAGAAAAAAACAAGTGGGAGAATGTTGGGTATGTGTTATATTCTTTCCACGACTGATCATGCGCGGGGGGGTCAGAGGGGGGGGCCCCCCTGTCGGGGTCTGGGGCAGCGCCTCAGAAAAAAAAATTTGGTCCTTAATTTCCGGTGGGTGGTCCGTGCCCATGGTTTTGTGCATGGTTTTGCACATGGTTTTGGGGTACGATGGTTTTCGGCCCCTGTTATTTTGTAGATCCAGTCAAGGGAACTATGGTTATGTTCTAATCCAAGGTTAATGGATAAGGGTTTATGTATGCTTTGGCATGTATATAGATTTGTTGTAACACTAAAAGGGATATAATGAAAAATCAATCTGGTCATCCCGATTTGGGATCCAGGGGAAAATCTCTATGTTTATCTATTTTATGTTTTATGCTCTCGCTATTGTTTATTTTCTGTTATAAGATTCATGTGTAGATAATTTCTGTTGAGGGTTAAAACCTGCAATTACTGCTCACTAAAAAATAGAAAGAATTTGTTTTTGTAGGTGCACAAAAGGGGATTAGAAGAAAAGGTGAAGGAGGAAAAGGGAATTCTACTTGAATCATCATACAATTGAAATATTTTATGCGCCTTTCTTTTTTATCTATAAAATCTTGGATTTGATCACATGTAACAATAGAATGCATGAAAACATAGTAACCTTTGAAACTGGTGAGGAGGTTTGATTTGTTGAGTGGTGTGGGTTTCCATTTACATGGCGCGGGCCCGTTGGGTAACGACTTTAACAACTAATTGTTTAATGGGTCTTTAGGCAGGAGCAGAGGTGATTGTGAAGACGTCACATGAATGACAACATGGAGCAATGGATATGGCGAGGAATTAACGGTCATCAACATGGTTTAGTTATGGTGGAATCGCTTTTCGTAGGGGGTCATGAATGGTAAGAGGGAAAGCATGGGTGGGGGGTGCGAAAAGAAATGCGCCTAACACGTAGCAGATGGGATGGTTTGGGGAAAACGCCCATTACAGACCCCTCCTCCCATTGCTAAATTTCGGAGGATGAGGGGCGGCGGAAAATATTATGAGTCGTTGGATAAGATGGAGGGGGAGGAAATGAGACATAAGGTGGTGGGATATTAATGTTGATTGGATGGATGAGCGGAAGGTGGGGACGGGTAAATAAATTGCGAGCAGGTTGTATAGTTTAGGACTTTACGACTTTAGGATATGACATACAATATGTCAAATAAATAAATTAATCCCTGAAATATAAGATATCCTTTTTTTTATATTTCTTTCATAACATGAGAATAAAAGAAATCCTTTCAATGATACTTTGGGAAAAACTTCATGTTTTTGCATCTTTATTTCTCTTTCATTTCTACCTACCCTTACACTATTCTAACATTTTTTTTATCATTCTTTGTAGGGTGCATTTATTCTTGTAGACCCAAATCTCATTTTATTTTATAAAACTTTAACCTATTCTATCCCTTATTCCTTCCACTGACTCAATTTAAACTGTTGAGTCAATTTTATTTCTACCTAACTACTAATTTTCCAAGATTGAAATTTTTGGAAAATCCTTATTTTCTAACCTAACCAGCAAAAATTTAAAATTTTTCAATCATGCTTAGACTGTATGTTTGAACAAACTAATCTAATCAGCAGTGGCGTTTTGATTTTCAACACCTTTAATATGATTATTTTTTGGGGTTTTCTTTATTTTTCTTTTCTATTTTCTTTTTTCAATATACCCTCTTTTCTTTTCTTTTTCATATTTTTTGGAAACCATTTGAATATTGAAAATCATGCAGAATATGAAATTGGAACTTATGAAATGCTCAGTCAACTTGAGATCCAATATTTTATACTACTCTAATAGTGGCTCCAACTGGGGATGGCGCTTCTCCAAGTGAAGTGTCAAGAGCTTAAGACTAGTAGCCTTGAGTGCTCCATTTTCTACAAAGTCTTCATCTGATTTTATTTTTTTAACAATTGAACAAACCAGGCCTAGGGCCTTCTCCATGGGCTTCAAACTTTGTTAACTAATTATTAAAATCAAAAAATTTAAAATTGTGGTATTTACAAGGATGAAAAATCAAACTGTATTCTTAAGAGAAGTAATGCTTCAGCTTCTTACCATTGACAGGACCTCTAGGTATCTCTCTTCCATCCAAATCCTTAAGGAAATATGCATTGTTTCCTCTGAAAGAATCAATAATGTATGGCCCTTGCCAAAGGTTGTCAAATTTTCCGTGTTTACCTTTGTCTTCTCTTCTGAAAGCCCATTTCAAAACTTTGTCTCCTAGATTAAAATCATCATCCTTTTTCCTTTTATAAAAAATATTCTTGATATTTTCTTGAATCACTTGAGTTCTCTTATATACTACTTCTATGGATAGTTTCAACTGAATAGTTTGATTGATCCTTCTCTGTATATCATTTGGTTTAGTTTGTAACTCCTGAATGTTCTTCACGACTAGAAATCCTAAAAAGGAGGGAAAACATGCATCCATTCCAAATACCAATTGGTAAGGATACATGCCAACTGATTTTTTGGTAGTAAGATTATCAACCCAAAGTGCATTGACCAGCTTGTTATGCCATGATTTATTATTGTCTTCCAAGAGATTTTTGATGATATTCACCAAACTTTCGTTTGAAGATTCACCCAATAAATTACCCTGGGGGTAATATGTGGTTGGATTCCCCAAAGTTATATGATATCCATGACAAAAATCAACCATTTTTTTTGACTTGAAGGCTGCAGCATTATCAGTGATGAGTTTTCTAGGACAAACAAATCTAGAAATGATATTCATTTCAAGGAATTTAATAATGACAGAATCAGTGGAATTTTTGGAAGGAGTGGATTCTATCCATTTGGTAAAGTAGTATGTGGTAGTAAAAATCCACTTATGATGGGAAAAGAATGACGGATGAATTTCTCCAATGAAATGTAAACCCCATTTTTGGAAAGGGCTCTCAAAAGAAATGGGCTTTAAGGGCAATGGCAACAATTTTCTCTTTCCTTCAAAAAATTGGCACTTGTGATAGGTAGTTACCATCTTGTGGATGTCAGGAAAAAGGGTAGGCTAGTAGTAACCAACCCTTAGGATCATATTAGCAGTGGTTTTCCAATAAAGATGGCCACCCTAGTCACCTTCATGGAATTCCTGCATAACTTTATCTGCATCATATTTTAGCAAACATTTGAGTAAAATACCTCCAACATATTTCCATTATAAGAAATTTTCTAGAATGTAGAATTTGACAGTTTCAACTTTATAAATATTGCTTTGGTTTTGGGATAAACCAGGAGGAGCATTAAAATTAAACAAAACATATAAGATATCTACATACCAGGGAGAATTTAGGAATGCTTCATCAATTTGTGAAGTTGCTAGATCCTCTTGAACATCTAATGAAGAGACCATGTTGATATCTAATGCATGAAAATTTGATCCCACCATCAATTTGGCTAATCCTTGCCCTTTAATCAATTTGGTAGGTTTGATTTCCACATCATACTCCAAAATAACAACAATACATCTGCCTCTCTTTCCATCAGGAGCATTCTGTGTTAAAATGTATTTAACTATTGCATTAGGCACATAAGCAATAATATGTGAATGTAAAATGTAAACTCTGAAATCCTTTAGTGCTTTAACTAGAGAAAAATCCTATTTTTCCATGATGTTGTATTTTAAAGATGCATCTCTCAAGGTGTTGCTAAAAAATTCTATTGGTTTTTCATGTCCTTCACTGTTTTTCTGCAATAATACAACAATAATAGTATGTTCAGATGCAAAAGAAAAAATTATGAAGTCTTTGGTAAAATCTAGGCTGATTAGAATTGGATCTTTTGTTAATGCTTGCTTTACTATATCAAAAGATTGTTTAGCTTCAATGTTCCACTTGATTTCTGAATCTTTTTTAAGCATGTTGGTTATATTCCTCAAAATTTATACCAAATTGGGTATAAATATCCTTAAAAAATGATTTTACCAATGAAATATTGAAGTTTTTTGAGGTTCCTGGGATGACTAATTTTGAGTATACCTTCAATCCTGCTAGGGTAAATTCTAATTCCATCTTTAGAAATAATGTGACCAAGCAACTTTCTTTCTTCAAGTCCAAACATTCTTTTCTTAGGATTTAGGGAAATTCAAACCTTCTATATTTTTCAAAAACTCTTCTTAAATGTGTCAAGTGTTCTTCATTAGTCTCTAAATATATAGTAATATCATCAAGGTAGATCACAATGAAATGGCCAATTTCATCGTAAAAAGCAATTTCCGTGGCTCTTTAAAAATTTGCACCAACATTCATTAATCCAAAGGGCATTTTTACATACATGAAAGTCCCCTAAGGAGTAGTAAAGGTTGTTTTGTCTTGATCATTAGGATGCACTAAAACTTGACTATAAATTGAAAATCCATCTAACAAAGCGATCCTACTAGAGCCTACTACCCTCTGTAATATATGATCCATTTTTGGTAAGGGGTAATTGTCCTTAAGGGATACTTTGTTCATATTCCTAAAGTTAATGAAAAGTCTAATTTCACCTGTTTTCTTTCTTATAGGCACAATATTGGATACCCATTTAGAATATCTAAGTGGAACTATAATTTTGGATTCATATTTTTTCTTGATTTCTTTCTCAACCAAGGGCACTAAGACATGATTTATCCTACGTAGTTTTTATTTAAAAGTTTTTTGATCCTCCTTGATTTGAATTTTGTGTTGTATGATGCTAGTATCATAAGATTTTAGGTCCTCATAGCTCTAAGAAAATACATCTATGAATTCCTTAAATAGAGCTATATACCTTTTTTTCGTAACTATAGGCAATGATTTTGTCAGTTTTATGATTTTGGGTCTTTCTTCAGTGCCTATGTTACACTCTTCAATGTTTGTCCCTGTTGGTTCCATTTTTGGTTTCTTGACTACGTCATTGAAGTCAAATATTTATTCTAAATGGACAGCTAGCCCTCAATCTGGATATTATCCTTGAGTTGAAGTACTTAGAATTCCTCTTTTTCTAGGTCTTTATTTATTTTTGTTTTTTGAACAAATTTATTTGTTGAAATATTTACATTAGAAACAACAGATTGTTTATCTACACTAATTTGTACATCAGAGTCACTGTATTCTTCACAATATAAGTCTATATTGCTATACTCCAACTCATCCTTTGATTGTAAGAAACTCTCAATTTGTTTGTCATTACCAAATACTTACCATTATTCCATGTTATCAGGCACAGATGGATGATGTTTAACCTCATATGTGTATTGTCTGTTTGGGCGAGGCAACTGACATGTGCTTGCTCAAAGGCTAAATTGTTTTCTAGGACATTTTGATTTCTTGGAATAACAAGCAGATCATTATCTTCAAAATTTCTTAAGAAATCAAGTACATAATTTTTGTATGCTCTCAACCTTGGATGTTTTGCAACATATTGTCCTTTTATTTGTTTTATAACTAGTTCAGAATCACCATGGACAGAAATCCTCTTAGCTCCAAATATTTTTAGCAATTGTAATCCTAAGATAAAAGCTTTGTATTCTGCTATATTGGGTGTGAAATGAAAATAGATTTTGTAGGAGTGACCTTGTGAATGATTTTTCATTGCATTATATACCCAAATACCCTCTCCTGAGCCTACTTTTCCACTTGAGCCATTAAAACTCATATTCCAAAGAGGTTCATTTTCAATTCTTGTTGTACAGTTTGTATTTGATTGTCATGTTTTTCATTAAGATCATTTTCTGCATGGGTAACCTGTGAATCAATGTCTCCATCATTATAAAGAATGAAGAAGTCAAGGTTGGTATGGACAGAGTACAAAGGATATTTGTGTGGTTTTTCTTGACTAGTCACCATGTACTTCATTAAATTTTCCCTATACAGTGTTCTTGGTTGACCAAACACTGGTATTGTGGCATAATTCATATACATTTGAAGGCTCCCTTGTAAATTTTCTCCCCATGAGCATGAAAAAAGCATACCATACTTAGGAGGGATGTCAGCTACTACTATATCCATCACTAGACTTTTTGCTGGTATCTAAGCTAAAGTGACACAAATATCTTTGATAACACCTAAACATCTAACTTTACTAGAATCAAATGAGTACAAATCTTTGTAAGGTCTAGTAATTTAAAGGCCATGTTTCTCCATAACAGCCTTTGGCATAAGATTATGTGATGCCCATGAATCCAACATGGCATTATGGAGAATTTTTTCATGAACATTAAGACTGACATAAAAGGGAGGGACACCTCCTTCTTGAGGTTTACCATCAACTTCTGGCCCAAAAAAATCTCAGGTTGATCATCATTTAAATTAACAGTATCAATAACTTACCCTATGTTTAGTACCTTTAGGACCTGAGACCTATACACATACTTGTTTATCAATTTAGTGAGAGGAATAGAAATTTTCAGTTTAGCAAGTTCATATTCAATGTTCAATGGTGTTTGAATTTTGAGCAGATTTGAAAAATCAGTTCTTTAAACCACTACTTTTTTGGTAAGTTCAGTTTGTTTACTTGTACTAGGGATATTTGTTTGGGAATTTTTGGCAGGAGCATCAACTATTCTCCTAGTAATGCTTTATGCGTTCTTCTTTTCTGATCTGTTTACACTTTTCTTTGAATTTTCTGCTGTTTTTTTAGATCAGTTTCAGAGACTTTTTTGGCAGAGATTTTAGAATTCTTTTTATTGGAATTATCAAAAAATTTATTGCTTCTAAGGTTATATTGTCTGTGAGCTTCCAAGATAGCATTCTCAAATCCTTGTTTATAATCATCAGATTCTTCAGATTCTAACTCTGTCTGAGATAATGAAAATAATTTTTGTTCTTCTTGAGTGAGAAAAACAAAGTCATCTTCATTAATTCCCATCAAATTTATCTGATTTTATTCTACTTCTTCAACTAATCCTTCATCCTCATTAGCATAATTATCTTGGAATGGAGGCCTAATTTTCTAATCAGGACCTCTTTTCTCTCTCTGCCTTATCTGTGGAGGGTTTGTTCTAGGATTTTGATTTCTATTTTGAGGAGTTGGTTGATTTTATCTAGGAATAGTTCTCTCATTTAGGTTAATCCTCTACATCATTCTCTCCATATTCCAAATGAATGAGTGAATTTTAGCATCAAATGTGTAAGTCGAAAGTTCTTCTCTTCTAGCAACTCTTCTCTCAGTTCTCATTCTAGCTCTTTTTGCTAACAAGTTGGCTTCTACACTCACTGCATCCCTCTGCATTTCCTATAATGTGGCTGAGTTTCTTTCCCTTAGTTGATAAGACATTTCTGGTTCAAAACCATCTGGGAATTTAACCAAGGCTAAACCTTGTGGTGGTTTTATATGAGCAGGTATTGCATTATATAAACTGTTAAATCGGGTGCAATAATCTTGAACACTGTCATCTGGGGCCCTTCTAATGTATTCATATTCAAATAAAATTTTAAGAGGATTATTTTTTACTTCTCACCTATTTAGGAATGTTTGATGGAATGCAAAGATGCCATTGATACTAATTGCAGGTAAATATTTAAACCATTTGCTAAATTCTCCACTAAGACTCTAAGCAAACATCATTAACTTAAAACTTTCTTCACCAACCTCTTGAAGGTCAAAATAGTCATTCATTTTGTGAACATGCTATTGAGAAGTTATGGGACCAGTTCCATCATATAATGTAATTTTAGACTGGAAATCATGTGGCATAGCTGCCAATGGTGCTGGAAACACCTGTAATATTCCTACTTAGCCTAAGCTAAGAGGAATATGCAATTTTGTCTCATTTTCTGTTGCATGAATAATTGAATAAAGGAGGACATGTAAAACTCCTAAAAGAATGAATAAATCAATGCCCATATGAACATGGATACATCTAGGCCATGTAAATAAATCAATTGCAGGTGTGAAAGGGGTTTGAGCTATGAGACTGGGTCAGCCTTGACCAAATCTACAACGTTGTCTATATTCAATGTACCTCATGAAAGGACAACACAGTTCTAGAAGGAGGCCCCTCATGTGAAAAGGACTAACTCATCAAGGTGGTTTAGGGTTTGCAAAGGCTTTCATCTTATAAAAGGAAGAGGAAGGTAGCAAGAGAAGGTTGTTGATTGTCTATATTTCTGAGTATCTTTTCTGTTTAGACAAATACTATTCAGTGGAGAATTGTGCTGCTTAGCACTTGAAGTTCCTATGCATGGATTTCACCTCTTCCATTGAGGATTCTTGGAGGAGTCTTGCTTATTTGATCCACTATCAGGCTTTGGGCCAAGCTCTACTTCCAACTGCAATGTAGATCCAATGAGGGATTTTTTACTTTTGTAGGCTACAATAAGTGGAACTCTAGATCTATTCAGATCTAGCTTGTATTGGAGCCTCTTCTCAATGAATGTGTCTTTTAACCTTCTGGAAGAGTGCATCCACTGTTTGGGCTTCATATTTGTATCTTGGCATTAAGCCATCTCTATTATTCAAGCTACAGTGCAGTTTTCCTTACGGGACTGCGTTATTTTTAGTGGAGGTTTTGTAGGGTGTTTTGACCCCATTTTTTATGAGAGATCTCTGGTGCTAGGCTTTGCCTTTCACTTTGGTGATCCATGGATTAGATTGTTGATCCATGTTTTTTTTAGATATGATATATTCTAATGTAAAGTCACCTTCAGAAATTTTTGAATCATTTTGCAGATCTGCAACTTAAAACTCAGATCTACTCTTTGTAATGCATGATTTGGACAAAACCCCAAGGGGATCTTATAATAGAGTCTTTCTAGAGTACAGATTTGAAATATATCTGATCTTTCATCCACAAATCTATCATAGATCTAAAGTGTAACATTCAACTATTTTATCTCCTTAAAATAATGTTGTTAAGCCATTTTGCAGTTTATATATGTGTTGTAGCCTTCTTTTCTGAAGATTTATTGCTCTATTGTCTCCTGTATTCTACTATATAATGTAAGAGCATCATTGTAATTATGATTTGCTACTGTATATTCATAAGTTGATATTATTTGATGGCCTCCTACTCATGATTTCCAAGACTGCGTTATTTCTGAAGTAGTTTGTTGTGCATAGCTGTGGCCCCTCTTGTAGGGTGTTTTTCAGCTATACTAGGTGGTGGGAGATCTGTTTACCACACCTAGTTTGATTTGTTTTTGCTCCCATTTTGGATCTAGACTCCAGATCTACTGATCTAAGGGATCCAAGGGCTGCAAAATCATTTATGTGCATAGATCTCTCAAGAGTACATTATTTCAGCAGGCTTGTTGTGCAATCCCAATTTTAGGATATTACAACACCAATGAGGCATATCTGGCTACCATGATTGGTGGAGGTGGTGGAGGAAGGTGGAAAGTGGATTAAGTAGGATGGATGATGGGAGGAGATGTATGTGTGGAGGTTTGAGTACTCTTATGAGGAAAGATAAAAGAAGTGGGGATTATGGAAGCAGTAGGACTAGCTGGCTTAAGATGAGAAGTCTGAGAGGTATAGAAGAATATACTAAAGTCAATGCAGTTAATTATACATATTGAAGGTAAGCATCATCAAAATTTGAAGTTAAATCTGTTACCAACTCCTGGAGAGTATCAAAATCTTGGAGAAGCTAAAGATCAGACTGAATTTGTGAGTAAGATTCTCTCACTGGACTTTGTTGCAGAATCGATGGATCAAATACTATCTGGTCTGTCCAATTCTCATATTTAGTCTTGAATAAACCTTGTTCACAATGTAAATCAAACTGACTTTCTTGTAAGGTGACAAAATTTTCAGGGAGGGAATTTTCTCTATGACGAAATCTGCTACTTGTTTGACTCTCGGTTCTAGGAGTTTTTCTTAAAAAAAATTCAGGATTGTCCACTATAGTAGGAGGATTTGGATCAAGATGGGATATATTAGAGATTATTTTAGGAGCCATAATTCATATCAGAAGCACAAAAAAATAGATTATTTTCAAAAACTGAAAGAAAACCCATCTTAGAAAATACTTCTATCATACAATGCTTTTAATTGGTGCTTCTGAATTCGAATGAAATGTCAAGTTTTTTAGTATTGTTCCCCAGTATGGTCGCCACTATGTTATCATTCTATAATTTAAATATTGGCAAGAATAATTATATAGGACAACATCAAAACCACTTTGGAGCCTAGGATCTAGCCCTCCTAGACTCAGAAAGGGATCTCTCTGTTAGATTTAGCTTTGTTTTTTGAATTTGATATTAGGCTAGTTATAATGATTGTGGGGATTACTTTTGATTGATTTTTTTTTTGGATTAGTAGATCAATTTAAACTAATTCCATTAGGCTATGGAGTCATAAAAGGTTGGGTTGTTGCATCAAATTTTCAAGAGCATTCAGAAGGAAAGATAACTACACTTACTAGATCATAAAACATAATGAATTATGAGATGAAAGAAAAAGTGAATTCAATAACGGTTAAAAAGAAATTAAAAATTTCTTAACCAGACTTCAAAAGAAAAAAATTTATATTGTAAACACAACCAGAAATAAGGTTCTCTAACAGAAAATCTTAATATTCAGATTTCTACTTTACAATCAGATTTAAATGATGCACTGAGAGAAAAAAAAATTCAAAGACATTAAACACAGCAAATAAATAACATCACCAGATAAACATAGCTCAAGTATCTTGCAAAAGGTATTTTATTATTGATGCTCCAGCTTCAAGAAAAATGCAATGCTCCAATAGAAAATTCTTACAATCCAAGGTCCAACCCCTGATACTCAGAAGGTATGTAGTATTTAACTAAACTCTACAGTGATTGTCGTATCTACTAGGAAATCAGTTAGTAATTACAATAATAAGAAAAATTTGACTGGTGTGACCACGAAGTGGACATGATGAAATAATTTTGACATATGGCCCTATTCTTTAGCAGGTTATTGCTGCTTGATTCAATATTTCGGTGTGCTTGCAGATTTGGGTGATCTGATGTTGTGTTGATTTGGCGGATATGCTAATATGTTTTCTTTCACCATTCTTGGTATTCACACAACTTTTCCCACTGTTCCTCATTAGGAATATTTATCACGATCACCTTTCGATATATCTCATCTGTCTTTGTAAATCTAACAAAATTTGGCCTCAACAAAAAAATTTGGTTAATTTCATGCTAGATGAATATATCATTGCTCATGGCTTCAAGGAAAGCTCTTCCAGTCATTTCTCCTTTTAGACTTGCAAACTTGGTTGTATCCTTAGCAATGTCTTTCAAATTCTTCACATAGTCTTGCCTGGAAATAAGCTTATCATTGATCACAAACAATGAAGGTAACCCTATTTTGGTCAGTGGCTCGATTCTGTTAAAGAATCTACTGACACCAATTTCTAAATTGTGGCACTTTTCCTCCAACTGTGTAACCAGGATTTTCTTGGTGAGCACCTTCTTGACCTCTAGAATTGTTGTTGTTCTGTCCTCAACTACAAGTTCCTCCAATTCATATGTGCTCTTTGAATTTAAAAATCTGATGATATTTTGTTGTCTCAGGCATATCCCTAGCCTCCTTAGTTACTTTAGCTATGGCATCATTTACCTTTTCAATTAGCTCTTTCTGTTCAAATATGATTTGAATAGAAGGATATATTTCATTCATGGAATCAATTATGATTGTCCAAATGATTTTTTTTGACTGGAAAATGGTTTGACCAATGGAAGATTCATTCTCTGCCTTTTTCAATATTTCAATATTCTTTTGGGCTCTTTTCACTTCTATTTCATGTGCATTATCAAATCTTACCTTTTTATCCTTTAAGGTATTAATTTGAGCTTCCAACTTTTTGATCTCCTTTGTTTGGATGGACGTATTCTCCATGGCTTTAGCCAGCTGTTATGTACCAGCTGATGTACCTATATTTTCTTATGTAGCTATAGGGATGACTGCAATAGGAACAACCTCCAAGGGAATGATGGCCATCTGTGATGCTTCTTTCTTTTCCTTGACTAATTTCTCCATTTCTGTTTCCATCTGTTTTAGCTAAGCTAACTGCTCCATTATCAGCTTCATCATCTCTCATTTTTGTGCTTCATTCTTCTCTATTTCCTTTTTAGAGGGTGTTTAGTAGCTGGCATTTTAAGTTGCTTTCTTAAGGATGCTATGTCTGCATTTTTCTTTTTTAGAATCTACTCTACTGCCTCTACATTTTTTGGATCATATCCAATATTCACAACTAAATCCTCCAAGAACTTAATTTTGGTATCCTTTGTAAGAGAAGAAATATTCTCCATCTTGATTTGAGATTGAATATTAGCCAATGATACCTACAATTTAGATAGGCTCATTGCAGTGCTAGTCAAGGTAGATGAGATCATATCTCCAATCTGCTTGTGCATCTCCATCTGATCTATTGGGTGGATGTCCTTGAATTTAAACTCAAAAGATGTATGCTTGAAATCTGCAGGTGATTTTGGATGAGAAATTTGGGCTTCTAAGAAATTCATAAGCATATTTTTCTTCTTTGAATCGAAGGGTGATAAAAGCCTACTTTGTGAACTAGTGGTCTGCTTCCAAAATTGGTTCTAGGTGTTGGTCTTCAATATCTCATTTTTCCTTTTAATCTCCCTAAAGGTGTCATATATTGTTTCCTCCTTTTCCCTTGTAGCAGTAGTAGATGTAGGGTGTTTGAAGGCTTTGCTATTGAAATGGAATTGTAGCTGAAGTTGTAGGAGAAAATACAATTTGGACAACTGCTGGAGAAGAACTAGGAGAATTTATGATAGTTATGATTGTCTATTGCTCTGTTTCCTTGCTTTGACCTATGTCCATATGGATTCTTTCTCTCTTTCGATATTTCATTTTGAACACCCTGCTAGATGTATTAGTCTCCAAAGTAGACTGATCATCTCTTGGCATTTTTCCTGTTGCCTCCTTCTCTTGCTCTTTTTTATCTTCTATATTGTGATTTTCTTGTGAAGTAGGGGTTTGTATACTTGAAGAGGAAATAACCTTCTCTTCACCCTCCTGTAATGTGTTTGCTACCCAGTCTGTCTGGTTCATGAATTTTTCAATCTCCACCCTGTGGGTGTGAATGTAGGGGGTTGATTTATTTTCTACCCTCTTCTTAGAAATAATTCCCAATGGGTCATAGGACCAATTGAAACTATGTGTAAACTTCATATCTTTTAGCATCCTGTCAGCCTCCTCTCCTGTTGCTCTATTGTTGAAAATGAAAGGACCAATTTGGGAATTGATCCTAAAATGAGATTTATTTTTGGCTAATAAAAAATGTACCTCATATACATTTATCAACTACCTAATGTACTCCAGGGAAAATATCCTCATGGGGAGGAACTTTGGCAGCTTTTAAGGGGGCAACTCACACCCATATATTCTAAGTTATGTGTAGTTCTGGTACAAGTACCAGTCTCCAGTTTTGTCTTGATTTGGTAATTGCATGATCATTATAATGTCTTCTCCTATCCTTGGTTCCACTATTCTGTTGAGGATTCTCATAGATGGATGCATAAATAATTCAATAAACCTTTTATAAGTGTAATATTTATGATCCATTGTCAGCATTGTTTTCCAGAAGATGAATGATTGGGGTTTGGAATATTCATTTAATTTCCTCATTGTAAACTGGAACTTGACAAACTATTCGTGAATGGAATTTGCCAAGAATTGACTGAAATTAAACATAATGGAGGGTTTAGACTCTAATGAAAGTATGGATAGGAAACCTATCATTTCTTCATTTATCCACTTATCTGAATGGTATCCTAGCAGGTAAGAAAGGAAAATGACTATATGTTGAGTCCTATCATGGAATGTATAAGATGGATATGGAGAATTTTTCTTGGGCAAGGGAGTATCTGTAGCCATGAATAATTCATGAGTTTTGGCTCTGCTAGAAAACTCTAACTTATGGTATAATTGTATAAGGGTTTCGTAGGAAAAATGTGTGTTTTTCTCAACAACAAGAGCTTGCATCATTTTCATGATGGACTACGCACTAATGGTAAAAATAACTTCTCCTGTGGGGGCAACAAAAATGCTCTGATTTATATCATAACAGGCATGACTTTTTCTAATAAATTCAGGAAAACTATGGGTTTTTGGGAATATATAATATGGTAGTTTAGTGCCCCACAGCCCTATATCATCGACCTCATCAATGAGCTTATCCTCCAACCAACAGTATACATCAAAACTATCAAACCCTAAAAGAGTCTCATGTATCTTAAAATCTTTGTTAGCCAGGGCCACATGGTCAAGGTCCACATAACGGTGAACCACTGGATTAAATACTTCTTACTCTTTATTCTTTGGAGGCATTACTGCTCATTGAAAAATAAACTGACTATTTTTTTGTAGGTGCATAGAAGGGGATTAGAATAAAAGGGTTAGAAAGAAAAGGGAATTATGCTCGAGTCTGCTGATAATTGAAATATTTTCCGCGCCTTTATTTTTTTTTATGTACAACCTTGGATTTGATCACATGTAACAACAAAACGCATGAAAACATAATAACCTTTGAAATATGTGAGGAAGTGTGATTTTTTGACTGGCGGGAGTTTCGATTTACATGGCGCGGGCCCGTTGGGTAACGGCTTTAGAAATTAATTGTTTAACAAGTCTTTAGGTGGGAGCAGAGGTGATTGAACAGACGTGACAAGAATGATGACGTGGAGAAACGGGTATGGAGGGGAATTAACGGTCATCAACGTGGTTTAGTTATGGTGGAAACCACTTTTTACAGGGGGTCATGAATGGTAAGATGGAAAGCAGGGGGGAGGGGTGTGAAAGGACATGCGCTTAACACGTAGCGGTTGGGCCGTTTTGGGGAAAACAACCATTTCGGACTCCCCACCCCATTTTTAACTTTCGGAGGATGAGGGGGCACTGGAAACGGTTATGGGTCATCGGATAAGATGGATGGAGCGGAGATGAGACAGAAGGTGGTGGGAGATTAATGTTAATGGGAGGGATGAGCGGAAGGTGGAGTCGGGTAAATAAATTTTGAGGGGGGTGTACAGGCTGGGACTTTGCGACTTTAGGATATGACATACAATATGTCAAAAAAGAAAATTAGTCCCCAAAACTTAGGATATCCTTTTTTTTTATATTTCCTTCATAACATGAGAATACAAGAAATCCTTTGAATGATACTTTGGGATAAATTTCATGTTTCTGCATATTTATTTCTCTTTCATTTATACCTACCCTTATGCTATTCCAACATTTTTTTTATCATTCTTTGCAGGGTGCACTTATGCTTGCAGACCCAAATCTCTTTTTTTTTAAACTCTAACCTACTCTATCCCTTATTCCTTCCATTGAATCAAATTAAATTGTTGAGTCAATTTTATTTCTACCTAACTACTAATTTTCCAAGATTGAACTTTTTAGAAAATCCTTATTTTCTAACCTATCCAGAAAAAATTTAAAATTGTTCAATCATGATTAGACTGTATGTTTGAACACACTAATCTAATCAGCAGTGGCATTTTTATTTGCAACACTTTCAGTATGATTATTTTTTGGGGTTTTCTTTCTTTTTATTTTCTATTTTATTTTTTCAATATAACCGAGTCTTTTCTTCTCTTTTTCATATTTTTTGGAAATCATTTGAGTATTTAAAATCGTTCACAATATGAAATTGTAACTTATGAAATACTCAGTCACCTTGAGATCCTATAATTTATAGGACTCTAACAGTGGCTCTAGCTAGGGATGGAGCTTCTCCAAGTGAAGTGTCAAGAACATAAGACCAATAGCCTTGAGTGATCCATTTTCTACAAAGCCTTCATTTGATTTTTTTTTTTTAAATAACAAATCATCAAACCAGGCCTAGGGCCTTCTCCACGGGCTTCAACCTCTGTTAATGAATTGTTCAAATCAAAAACTTTAAAACTATGGTATTTACAACGATGAAAAATCAAATTGTATTCTTAAGAGAAGTAATACTTTAGCATCCTGTCATTGACAGGACCTCCAAGTATCTTTGTTCCATCCAACTCCTTAAGGAAATATGCAGTGTTTCGTCTGAAAGCATCAATAATGTATGGCCCCTACCAAAGGTTGTCAAATTTTCCATGTTTACCTTTGTCTTCTCTTCTAGAATCCCATTTCAAAACTTTGTCTCCTATATTAAAATCATCATCCTTTGTCCTTTTATCCAAATATTCTTGATATTTTCTTAAATCACTTGATTTCTATTATATAATTCTTCTATGTACAGTTTCAACTGAATAGTTTGATTGATCCTTCTCTGTATATCATTTGGTTCACCTTGTATCTCATGAATGATCTTCATGACTGGAACTCCTAAAGAGGAGGGAAAACCTGCATCCATTCCATAGACCAATTCGTAAGGATACATGCCAATTTATTTTTTGGTAGTAAGTTTATCAACCCAAAGTGGATTGGAAAACTTGTTATGCCATTATTTGTTGTTGTCTTCCATGAGATTTTTCATGATATTCACAAAACTTTTGTTTGAAGATTCAGCCAATCCATTACCCTTGGGGTAATAGGTGGTTGAATGGCCCAAAGTTATATGATACCTAAGAAAAAAATCAACCTTTTTCTTGGACTTGAAGGTTGCAGCATTAACAGTGATGAGTTTTCTAGAACAACCAAATCTAGAAATGATATTGGTTTCAAGGAATTTAATAATGACAGAATCAGTGGCATTTCTGGAAGGAGTGGCTTCTATCCATTTGGTAAAGTAGTATGTGGTAGTAATAATCCACTTATGATGGGCAGAGGATGGGGGGTGAATTTCTCCAATGAAATATAAACCCCATTGTTGGAAAGGGCTCTCAACAGAAATGGGATTTAAGGGAAATGGCAACAATTTTTTCTTTCCTTCAAAAATTTGGCACTTCTGATAGGTAGTTACCATCTTGTGGATGTCAGGAAAAAGGGTAGGCCAGTAGAAACCAACCCTCAAGATCTTATTAGCAGTGGTTCACCAGTAAATATGGCCACCACAGTCACCTTAATGGAATTCCTACATAAATTTATCTGCATCATATATTAGCAAACATTTGAGTAAAATACCTCCAACATCTTTCCAGTATAAAACATTTTCTAGAATGCAGAATTTGACAGCTTTCAACTTTATAAATGTTTCTTTAGTTTTGTGATAAAAGAAGAGGAGCATTCAAATTAAATAAAGCATATAATATATATGCATACGAAGGAGAATCTAGGAATGCTTCATCAATTTGTGGAGTCGCTAGATCCTCCTGATCATCCAATGAATACACCATGTTGATATCTAGTGCATAAAAATTTGATTCAACCATAAATTTATCTAATCCTTGCCCTTTAATCAATTTGGTAGGTTCAATTTCCACATAATATTCCAAAATTACAACAATACATTTGCCTCTCTTTCCAGCAGGACCATTCTGCATCAAAATGTCTTTGACTATTGCATTAGGCACATAAGCAATAATATGTGAATGTAAAATGTTAACTCTGAAATCCTTTAGTGCTTTAGCGAGAGAAAAAGCATTTTTTTCCATTATGTTGCATTTTAAAGATGCATCTCTCAAGGCTTTGCTAAAAAAAAACTATTGGTTGTTCATATCCTTCACTGTTTTTCTGCAATAATACAGCAGCAATAGTATGTTCAGATGCAAAAGAAAAAATTATGAAGTCTTTGGTAAAATCTGGGCTAATTAGAACTGGAGCTTCTGTTAATGCTTGCTTTACTAGATCAAAAGATTGTTTAACTTCAATGTTCCACTTAGTTTTTGGATCTTTTTTAAGCATGCTGGTTATATTCCTCAAAATTTCTGCCAGATTGGGTATAAGTCTCCTTAAAAAAAATATTTTACCAATGAAATATTGAAGTTCTATGAGATTCCAAGGATGACTAATTTTGAGTATACCTTAAATCCTGCTAGGGTCAATTCTAATTCCATCTTTAGAAATAATGTGACCAAACAACTTTCCTTCTTCAAGGCCAAACGATGTTTTCTTAGAATTTAGGGAAATTCCAAACCTTCTACATTTTTCAAAAACTCTTCTTACATGTGTCAAGTGTTCTTCATCAACCTTTGAATATACAATAATATCATCAAGATAGATCAAAATGAAATGGCCAATTTCATCAACAAAAGCAATGTCCATGGCTCTTTGAAAAGTAGCACCAACATTCATTAATCCAAAGGACATTTTTACATACATGAAAGTCCCCCAAGGAGTATTAAAGGTTGTTTTGTCTTGATCATCAGGATGCACTAAAACTTGATTATAAACTAGAAATCCATCTAAAAAAGAGATCCTACTGGAGCCTACTAACCTCTGTAATATATAATTCATTTTTGGTAAGGGGTAATTTTCCTTAAGGGATACTTTGTTCAGATTCCTAAAGTCAATGAAAAGTATGATTTCACCTATTTTATTTCTTGTAGGCACAATATTGGATACCCATTTAGAATATCTAAGTGGAACTATGATTTTGGATTCATACATTTTCTTGATTTCTTTCTCAACCAAGGGCATTAAGACAGGATTTATTCTACAAAGTTTTTGTTTAGAAGGTTTTTGATCCTCCTTGATTGCAATTTTGTGTTGTATGATGCTAGTATCATAAGATTTTAGGTCCTCATAGCTCCAAGAAAATACATCTATGAATTCTTTAAACAGAGCTATATACCTTTGTTTCGTAACTATAGGAAATGATTTTGACAATTTTATGATTTTGGGGCTTTGTTTAGTGCCTGTGTTACACTCTTCAATGTTTGTCCATGTTGGTTTTATTTTTGGTTTCTTGGCCACATCATTGAATTCAGAGAACTCTTCTAAAGGGACAAACCCTCAGGCAGGATATTATCCGTGAGTTGAAGTACTTTGAATTCCTCTTTTTCTAGGTCTTTATGTATTTCTGTTTAGTGAACAATTTTATTTGTTGAAATATTTACATCAGAAACAACATATTGTTTATCTACACTAATTTGTACATCGGAGTGACTGTCTTCTTCACTATCTAAGTCTATATTTCTATCCTCAAACTCATCCTTTGATTGTAAGAAACTCTCAATTTGTTCGTCATTATCAAATAATTACCAGTATCTGTTACAGAGTAATTTGTCACTGTCCCTGTACTCCCCGTTCTTTGATCCTGGAGGACCGATATAGTGACCCTTGTGTACTTTCCAAGCATTGAATATAGACCCCTGAACCACACTTTTTTTTCCAATTCTTCTCCCTTTACAACTTTTCTGCAAGATCCCTATAAAAACTTGGTTTTCAAGGTCGACACTTTGTCTCAGTATCTGACCTGCGCTGATAGTAAACATTTGCACTTAGACACGCGATGATCGGTGCTCTATATTAATGTTGGACCTGCATCGATCCTCTTTTGGAAATTTTTTTACATAGAAGTGAAGCTTCCGTTACTAGAAGCTTCGCGAGGCGGCGAGATGGAAGTTTTTTTGGAGGATATGGCCGAGGAATTACCCTTTGGGCTTCTTGTTCCCAAGAAATAAGAACTACTCCAAAGGATAATCTCTTTTCCCATTATTTGAGGGCCCATAACCTCCTCCTCTATTATTATATAAGGAGACCTCTTTCACCTCTACTGAATTAGTTAGCATAGAGAGAAGAAGAAATCATAGCTTCGAGAGAATAGTGCAAAGTGTGATTTTTTTTGTGTGTTAGGAACATAGTGAGATATTACACCTTTGTGTATGAGGGTATTGCAAACGTGCTTGGATACAGACCTGCCAAAGGAGAGCCTCAACATCAAGGCTTGATTGTAAACTCCCCTTGTCTGTATCATAATAAAATGCATCTGATGTCTATCTTCCACTCTTGTTTACATTTATAATGATATTTCCAGAATTCCTTGATTAGTTAGATAGGTTGTAATGGTTTTATGTTTGTCATGATTTTAAGGTTATCATGGTGTCTTGATTTTCTATATAGATAATTGAACATTGGTAGCAGCACCCTTCGAGCTTGAGGAGAGTGACACATCAAGAAGCTTCGATGGAAGACGACAACATAACATCAGAACAAGTTAGTTCATCTTCCTTGCTTTGAATTTCATTTACAATCTAGGAAGGTAGATGTTGGGATGTTCCCATAGTTGATAGACCCACCCTAGGACTAGAGGGATCGCCTCTTTCCGTAGAGGGGATTTACCTACACAACACATTGGCAACTCCACTAGGGAGTTTCCTTTGAGTTTGTCACTCTTTGAGGTCTTCGTAATTCGACGAGTTTAGTCAAACGACCATTTCTCTATTGTTCCTATGTTTTTCATCAATTGTAATCTTTTATTTTTTTGCTTGAAGTGGTGAGTCTCGCCTTGGTTAGGAGAAATTATTTGTTTTATTTTTTTTATTTTTGAGGCATTGGCGCTTTTATTTGTCTAAAAATCACGTCGATTGGTGCTAGTTTTCAGTTAGAAAGCTGTGCCAAGGGGCCATTGGTGCTAGTTTCAGCCCCTAAAGTCATGCCAATTCCATCATGTGTGAAAAATTAAGATTTTTTCCTTAAGTCTTTCACCAGTGTGTCTTGCCCTTTCGGTCTTTTTCTCTCTATGATTTACATTTTCTCCTCTTCACTCAAGTTGGTTTTATTGACTCGTTGGCTTGGTTTTTGGTTTTTTTTTTGGATGTGCATCCTTTCATCCTAGTTTTTCTAGAATCGTGCATCAATTGCCTGGTTGCATGCTTCGTGGGACATTGCCCTGCTGATTGAGTCATTTTACTTGCTTGGTGAGGCATCTCTAGTTGCTTACATTTTGATTTTTGGTTAATTGAGTGTTCATGTATCAAGTGTCTCTCGAGTTCATTTTTTATGCTTGTTCTCTTGTGAGCATAGATTACATTGCTCATTTTTTAGCTGAAAATTTTTCTGATTTCTTGATGTAAAAAGGAATGAATGCCTTTTTTTTGAGCTCACACTTTGGAAGTCTTCTTCATGCTTGAAATCATATGTCTTGTATCCTTTGGAGGAATTTTGTTACAAAGTGTTCAAAATAGGATTGTATTCTTAATGTTTGTTGCATCCCTTTTGCATTAAGGGAATTTGCGTTCATTTAATTTTCGTATCAAAGTTTGCTTTTCGTTAAAATGCATTAGATCAAGTTGCATTGAAAAGTCATGTTTGAAATTTATAATTACATTGTTTAATGATTGGAAACTAAAGGTCTCATTGAGTGCATTCTCTTTCATTTAAAGCTTGCATTAAGTAGATTCTCATTTCATCAAAAAATGCATTGAGTGCATTCTTATTCATTCAAAAAAAGTGCATAGATTACGATTGCATAGTTTTCAAAAAGAGTATTTTGCATAGATTACGCATAATTCACATTGTTGAATGTTTTAGATTTTTGAATAGTGAAATTCATCTAGTTAGGAAAAAGCTTCGTTTGTAGTATTACTATTTTTTGCATCATTTTTTTAGATTCTTCCCTTAACTAGATAGCATTCATCAAATTGAAAGGTTTATTTTCTCATATAGTTGCATATAGAAGTTCTCTGATGGCAATGGTAGGGCCTTGTAATTGAGACATAATTCCAGATCAAAAGTTAAAATTTATTCAATTAACCAAAGGAAGAATTGAAACTTAACACACATATTTAGAGGTCTAGGCTTATAGTGACGTGTTCCGGCATCATTAAACCTAGTAGTTGTCGTTCACCATCTGGCAGTAGATAGCACTAGTATGGACTTGTGCTCCCCGTATCATCTAGTATATAAAGGGAGACCCTCATAGGTTACAATCCTTTATCCATAGGAAGCCGAGTCTGTCACCCTGTAACCATGATACACCAAACACAACATTCAGGGAGACTGCCTGCATGTACATTAATTTCTTAGTCATTTCTCTTTCATTTGATCACCAAGGTGTATATGGCAGTTCATGGAAACTTGGTACACCCTCTTGCTTAGATTACCTGAGTAGTCATTTGGGTCTTTTTGTGACTCTCTAAAATTGAAAATATCATCAAACACTTGTCCTTTCACGCTCGTTCAAATTGAAAGCAACTAGAGTCACCTTTTGTCCTTTTCTAGACTCTTAAAATATGAAAAGGAAGAGTTTTTTTTCGGTGTCTTAAAATTAAACTGCCCACAAAATATTCCTGGTTAATGTTATATTCCTTAGTGATTTTTTGAGGGTTGTTTCCAATGGCAATGTTTCCAGAGTTTACCAACCAAGGAATCCCCTCCGAAGGGAATCCTGGTCCTTTTCCTTATTTTGGGAATGTTGGTGCTCCTTATATGGAAACATTGTCCCTTCCTAGGTTAACTATTGGTTCGCTTGTATGGTTATTTTAAACCTCGGTGGTCTTGAGTGTCCCAACCTCTGTTCAACTGTCTCCTTTTCCTAAACAACATCATTTTGATTATAAATTTGACCCCTCACCTTCTTCGCCTATTTCTTCACCTCATTCTTCCTCTTCACCTGGTGAAATTCTGGATTCTAGTAAACGGGTGGTTAAGAAGAAGAAGAAGAAGGAAAATAAGCTAGGGGGGGAATTAGCAACTATTTATACCCATGCAGCTAATATCGAGAAACCTCCCACTCCATATCGCAGAGTCAAATTCCCTTGCAATACATTTGAGGGTGACCACTATTTTTGTGATTGCCCTGGTATTCCCAAGGTACTAGAAGTCTGGTCTGTTAGCTCGATTCGCCCTTCATCATCAGCCTCTAGGCATCATGCTGATGATGAGCCTTCAACTAGAGATAATAAGCCTCGTAAGAAATAGGGTAAGATAAAATTTCCCTATAGGTTGTGTGAAGGGAACCATCCCATTCACCTTTGTACTTATATGGATGAAGCCTCTAAAGTATTGGATACCCTTTCGAATTCTGAGTCCCGTCTTCTCGTTGGTTACTAGAGGATTTTTTCAAGTCCTCAGCTAGCTGATCAAGTTATTGATCAAGATTCATCTCCGGTCAATTCCACTCTCTTTGAAATTCAGTCTCTCGAGTCCATTTGTGACCAATCATTAATTGAGAAGAAGGACGACTTGGTTCCACCTACAGTTCACCAGGTATTTTCCATCGAGAGTGGGCCTCATCCCAGTCAGGTTATTTTTGTTTCCTCTGATTCCATGGGATCGGATGGACATCGTCCCGTTTCCATGATCCAAGAGGATAATCTTCCGACTCTTGTTGCCACAGTTCTAGAAAGTTATCCTCCTTCTCTCGTTCCCAGAGTTTAGGAGGATGGTCTTTCCACTCCCGTAACGTAGGAGGATAATCCTATGATTCCTATGGCACCCCCTCCATGTAGTTTGGTCGCTTCCTTTGATTGGAGTCGATTTATAGGATATCGTCTTTTGTCTTACGTGTCCTTTGATATCACTGTACATGCATGGAATACGGTTGTACCAGGAAAAATCATAGATGAAGGCACCTTGGTTACTATTCTGTCTTCAACTACATGGAAAGCTTTGGGTTCTCCACATCTTGTTCATGTTACTTAGAATCTGTTGGATTTTAACAGAGGAACAAGTCAACCATTAGGGATCCTTCCGAAGTTTCCTATCACTTTGGGAGAGAAAAACATCTATATAGACATGATGGTGGTCCAAGGCACCTTGGATTTTAATTTACTCTTGGAGCGTGTCTATGCTTATACCATGGGTGCGCTTGTCTCTTCCCTCTTTCGTGTGATCTGTTTTCCACTTGAAGGTTGGAGCGTGACCATTGATTAGCTCTCGTTCTTTGATCCTAATGTGACATCTAGTCTATCGTCATCCCTTCCTGTTCCTTACCCGCCGGTGGTGTCCTCCCCACCACATGTCAATTATGTGGCTACATTTCCCATGCCCGCATTTAGTGATAGTTCCGTAGTGTATCGTGTTCTAAGGGTAATGGATCCTGATTTCCTGAATGTTTCTCTCCCATCGGATGAGCACCTCTTGGAAGCCATGACTTCTTTAATGTCTTAAACAAGGTCATCAAAGCATAGTTCATTTTCTTGTGTCAAGCTCCTTAAAAAATGAAACAAGATCTTCTGAGGATAGTTCTTTTTCTAAGTCAATCTCATTAAAAAATTAATTAGGTCATGAGGATAGTTCTTTTACTGTGTCAACCTCGTTAAAAAATGAAACGGGTCACCTTTCCAATTCGAGTATTTGATTAGGTCTCATGAAATCCAAGTGTCTTTCGTCTGATCTCGTAATTGCACCTTCATTCCATCCACCTGTTAGTAACTAGTAGTCTACTCAAGTGAATGGACAAAAGCTTGGAGGGCATGTACCTCGAATTGATTCATCATGTTGGGGGCATGCAAACTTATTTCAAGCATAGTTTGTTTCCATTTCAAGCTTGTGTAAAAATGAAACCATTATTATTTTACCTCTCATGATTTCCATTTTATCATCCTGTTTTGCTAGATCAACCTTGGTTTTCTCATTCCATCGTCACCATCTTCTTGGGCAATCATATGCCTTCACTTTATTATTTTACCTATTCCTGAGGAACCATTGCAATGAGTGGTCTTGTTAGCCAACATCTTGACCTTTACTTGTTTGGAGTAGTTCCACCATCACCAAAACAAGTTGCTACCCTTAATTCCACTCGTTCCTTCAGGAGGTGTCAACTTTCAGCTCTTTTTTGACTCTCAAAAATTGAAAATATTGGAGAGACTCTTGTCATTTTGAACTCGTTAAAGGCTGAGAAACGTCATCTGCTCAGTATACGTTTACCCGTTTTTCGGGATGGGATAGATTATTTATGAAAAAGGAACACCTTAGCCAATCGCGACTAAGAGGTTCTCTCATATTTTGTTTTCTACCTTTTCGAGTATTAGGGACTATTTATGAAAAGGGACCTGCAGGATTTTTCTTTTCCGCTTCTTTTCAAACTCTCTAAACATGAAAATATGCCGAGTTCTTCCTTTTTCAGACTCGTTAAAACTAAATGACACTGAAAATCGTCACCATGATGTACCCAAGTTCCTCCTTCCTAGGGCTTATAAAATGTATTAGGATGGATTTGTCCGAAGGAAAAAATTATATGATAAGCATATGTTATCCTCTTCAAGATTGTGTAAAAATAAAGAGGTACTCGCCATAAATGGTGGGGGGAAATGGAAGTTATTCGTCAGTTGTGTCGACAGTATGTCACTCTTGAGCATGACACTTATTTGTTTCGTGTCAGGTTGGGATATCTTCACTCTATCACTTTGCCTCCATCGGTTTGGGAAATTCGTTTGCCTCTCATTCGATTACCAATCTTGTCAAAATTACCTCTGATCCTATTTGAGTCAAATGCTGCCAAATTCCACAGTCGTGTCGCCAATATGTTCAAGAGAAAATCCTTCTGAAGTTTCTACATTATTGATCCTTTGTTTTATTCTTGATTAACACTCATATTACATCCTCTATTTCATGTCGATGATGTGGGATTAATTATGACACTCCTTCAAAGGATCGCTTCCTGTCGACTTCAGCTCATTATCTAGGAAGTTGATCTAGAGACTCCCTTCCGGTACCTTGGAGCTTGCATGCCTAAATGGAAAGTTCTTCAGATTCGACAACAGGTCCTCATCATTGGCCTTCAATTGAGTGACATTGCAAATGTTTGACACCATATCAATGTTCACATTTCATGCATTGTACTTGTTGTACCTTGAGAGCCATTGTCATTACTGGTGGTTTCTCTCGCACTTGTTAACAAATTTCATCATTGGCTAGTAATCAGGTGACCTTCTTGCATGTTTGACTTCAGCTCACATATTCCCATGCTTGAATTTGTACTTTTTCAAGTCGAGATGGAGCACAAGACCTTGGGTTTTATCTGATAAAATCCAGGCTATGAGATATTTTGGTTTATCATGACTATATGCATGACTCTTTTGATTGGATGGCTGCGACCATACCATGAATCTATATGATATCCTTCTTAGATGGATGGTTATGACCATACCATGGTCTCTTTTATGGATGGCTGCGTCCATACCTTGATTCATGTATTTTCATTAGATATTTTAGTTATGTATATGTATCTATGCTTGATTTGCAGGTCTCCCGATAGTAGCATCTGGTTCATTGCACGTAATTGTAAAGAATTTCACCCCTCACTTGTGTTCAGACTTCATACTTTAGGGGGCATCTGTTACAGAGTAATTTGTCACTTCCCCTATACTCTCTATTCCTTGATCCTGGAGGACCCATACAGTGACTCTTGTGTACTTTCCAAGCATGGAACACATACCCCTAAACCACACTTTGTCTCCCAATTCATCTCCCTTTACAACTTTTCTGGAAGATCCCTATCAAAACCTGGTTTTCACAGTTGATGCTTTGTCTCAATTTCTGACCCATGCCAATAGCAGAGATTTTCACTTAGACACGCATCAATATACACTTTTTATTAATGTCGGACCAACACCTACCATCTTTTGGAATTTTTTTTAAATATAAGTGAAGCTTTCGTGACTAGAAGCTTCATGAGGCAGTGAGTTGGAAGTTTTTTTTGAGGATATGGCCGAGGAATTACCCTTTGGGCTTCTTGTTCCCAAGAAATAGGAACTACTCCAAAGGATAATCTCTTTTCTCATTATTTGAGGGACCATAACCTCCTCCTCCATTGTTATATAAGGAGACCTCTTTCACCTTTGCTGCCTTATTTAGCATAGAGAGAAGAAGCAATCATAGCTTTGGGAGAATAGTGCAGAGTGTGATTTTTTTGTGTGTTAGGAACATAGTGAGATCTTACACCTTTGTGTATGAGGGTGCGGCAAACATGCTTGGATACAGACATGCTGAAGGAGAACCTCAACATCAAGGCTTGGTTGTAAAATCCCCTTGTCTTTATCATAATAAAATGAATCTGATGTTTATCTTCCACTCCTGTTTACATTTATAATGAGATTTCTATCATTCCTTGATCAGTTAGATAGGTTGTAATTGTTTTATGTTTGTCATGATTTTACTCTTGTCTTGGTGTCTTGATTTTCTATATAGATAATGGAACGTTGGTAGCAGCGCGTATCAAGCTTGAGGAGAGCGACGCATCAAGAAGCTTCGATGGAAGATAATAACATAGCATTAGAACAAGGTAGGTCATCTTCCTTGCTCTGAATTTCATTTACAATATACGAAGGTAGATGTTAGGATGTTCTTGTAGTTGCTAGACCCACCCTAGGGCTAGAGGGATCACCTTTGTCCGTAGAGGGGATTTACCTACACAATAGTTTCCCATGTTATAGGGCACAGATGGACGATGTTTAACCTCTAATGTGTATTATCTGTTTTGGTGAGGCAACTGATATGTGTGTAGAAATTAAATACAATATACATGTATATTACCAAACTCCCCTGATCTAATAATTAAATCCATGATTAAATACAGATCCTTATACTAAATTATTTGCGGGAATTAAATCGTTAATTGAAAACATATGAAGAAAAATCAAACGCACATAAAAAGATGTTTTATCAGGAAAACTTAAAGCTAAAAACCCCAACTATCATATATTATGTATATCATGGAATCATGAAACAATATCATACAAAGCTAAGCTCATAGAGCTCTCAGTACAATATAAAATCATCTCACACTATCATACAAAATTTGGTTCACACATAGATATGCAATTTACTGCCTCCTGATAGCATGCCTCCACTACGCAATCGCTACTGAAGAAGATCCCTAAATGAATTCTATCTTTCCTTGCTTGTACTGCACAATCCTCATTGGCAACTCCAATGTGTGTGTAGATGCATTGAATGCATCATTATAGTCACAACTGATAGTCAAACACACCCTTTCACCTATCTCTCCACTGGGTCTCCACTGGATCTCACATGCAGGTAGTTATCTGTTGTATTTCTTCAGTTGCAAGTAAGACACTACTTGTGAATTAATTAAATAATTAATTCACTCATATTTCACTAGTGTATCTTTAGTTACAACTAGCGCAACTAAGTTTAACTCACTTAATTGAGGTAAACTAAATAACAACTCTCATAACTACTCTTCCAACTTTGTTACAAATGTGTCACACTCAGTTAAAATGAAATCCATCATGCATGAGTCACCAACCAACCTTTCAACTCATAATTCCTTCAGCTAACTGGTTTTCCACATCAGTTAACTGAAATCAAGTGCTCCAAGAGAATAAGTTATTATTTATTGTATGATTATCATTAAGGGCTAATAATAGTCGACGTGTATTCTATTTTTAGATATGCGATCAATAAATAGACTTTGCCCATATTCTAAAAATGGAAACTCATCTAAAGATAGAATTTTCTCAACCATCTAGAATCGACATCCTGGTAATTTTAGAATATGCTCACCATTCTAAAAATAGACATACACCTAAAAATAGCCTGCGGGCCCCAACTAGTGAAGGTGCTTAATTTTCACTAGGATCATCATCTTGTTTAATATCAAAACTCCCTCTCAACAAGAAAGGGACTATCCTTCACCCTGATCCTATCTCTATGGTATTCGAATTTTCTCATGGTGAGCACCTTCGTCAAAATATCTGCATCCTGATCTTCCGTAGGAATGTAATGAAGCAACATGATCTTCCGCTGCACAAAATTTCTGATATGATGATATTGGATATCTATATTCTTAGATCTATCATGAAACACATGATTAATCGAGAGTTTAATGCAACTATGATTATCACAATGAATCACTGTAGGATCTAAATGAGAACCGAACAAACTAACTAGGATCTTCCTCATCTAGATAGCCTCACATGCAGCTTGACATTTTGGCATGTATTACGCTTCCGTTGAACTGAGTGCCACAGATCTATGTTTCCTACTGTACCAAGAAAAAGTTGTAGACCTGATACTAAAAACCCCTCCTAATTTTCTCTTTCTGTCTGTTGGGCTACCTGCCCAATATGAATTCGTGAAGCCATGCAACTTCACCTCATCCTTCTGTATGTACCATAATCCATACTCAGATGTGCCCTTAAGATATCTCAGGACATGCTTGCCCGTCTTCCAAAAGATCTTGGTACGCTTAACCATCGCTTGACTAAGATGGTTCACCGCATAACATATTTCCGGTCTTGTATTAACTAAATACATGAGCAAAACCACCAACTGTCGATAGACAGTAGCATCCACTACCTCTTCCAATGTAGCATCCTCTTTCCTCCAATTTCCTGGAAGAGGAGCATCCATGGGTTTGCAGTCCTCCATGTGAAACTTACCAAATATCTATCGAGCATACTTTCCTTGAGACACAAATAGCTCACCTTCTCGCTGCCATATTTCCAATCCAAGGAAATAATGAAGGAGACCCATATCCTTCATCTCGAACTCCTCTGCAAGGTCATCCTTGCATGAGTGTATCAGCTACTCATCACCAATCAATATTAAATCATCAACATAAAGAACAATGATTAAAAGCTTACCCTCCACCACAATCTGGTATAGGTTTGCATCCGCCTCACTCTTAGTGAAGCCAAGTCTAGTGAAATAGCTTTCGATCCAAGTGGACCAAGCACAGGGTGCTTGCTTCAGCCCATACAACGTTCTTTTGAGTCTGCACACATGTGACTCGCTACTGAAGATCTCAAATCCTTCAAGCTGTTCAATGTACACTTCTTCCTCAACGATCCCATTAAGGAACACAATCTTCACATCCATCTGATGAATGTGCCAACCCACCTGCGTTGAGAGAGCAAGGATGGTCCTTATGGAAGAATATCATGCGACAGGTGCAAAGGTTTCTTCATAATCAATCCCCTCGATCTGTCAGAAGCCCCCGTGCAACAAATCTTGCCTTATATTTCTCAACACTCACATCAACAACTTGCTTTACCTTGTAGATCCATCTTGAACCTACCACTGATTTATCAACTGGCCTTGGAAAAATTTCCCAAGCACTATTTCTGACAATGGAGTCATACTCCTCCACCATTGCATCTACTCATGTGGGCTCCTGCAATGCTTCCTAAAAATAATATGCCTCTATCACAATACATTTTCTCATGAGAGCCATGTATCCAGAATATCAATCAGGAGACTATCTCTATCTGCGCTGTGAAGTGGGGACTCCTACATTCTGTGCTGCATCAAGCTTCAACCTCTCATATTCTGTGGTACACCTTCTGCCAATTCTGATGTTTGGCTCTGCGTGAGTGGACTCCTCCACTACATGATCCTCCTCCTGTGGCTAATACACATCTTGAGACTCATCTTTGGGAACACTCAGTTCCTCCTCTACATGCAAGTGTAGCTCCTTCTCAAGCATAACTCACACAACACCCACAATCGTTCTGTTCTTCCTCTCCGTGACCCCATTTTTCTGTGGGTTATGAGGCACTATGAGTTCTCTTCAAATTAATTCTTTGTTATAGAAGTATTTGAATTTTTTCAAGATATATTCACCACCATTATCCCTCCGGAGGGCCTTTACTTGCTTCCCCGACTCTTTCTCCACCAATGCTTTAAACTCACAGAACTTTGAGAATGTTTGATCCTTCTTCTACATGAAGAAGATCTAGCATTGTAATATTCCCAAATTTTCACATGACATTTGGAATATTAGAGTTCTTAATAAACTTAATTAATTAAGTAAATAAAAGGGTGGAGGGACCCATAATCCTCAAGATGAATAAATATCCACTTTTTATGTGTGAATGTGGAATAATTAAGCCTAGATCTACATAATGAGGTAGTGGAGCCACTACTAATGTGAATGAAATTGGAGATCATGAATCATTAATGAGATAGATCATGGAGGTTGATACAATCAACTAAGATCTTGGACGGAATCAAACAGAATATCATGGAGCATTCATGATGAGAAAATGGAGGAATTTTTGCAATTAATGCACACATGATGGAGAGGGTGTACATTGCACCTAGACATGATGGATGACTTGGAGAGACAACACAGTCAAACATGGAGGATCTTGTCCACATGCACAATGCAGTTTAGATGAGGGCCAAGGAATGGGAAGGCTCATAAACTATACAAAGGAGATGAAGACAACAATGAAGGTAGGCTATTGATTATTGATTTTGAGGTCTGTTTAGATTTGCAATTGTCATGTGACATTCCATTTCTTTCTTGGGCTGTTTAGCACAGGTTCTTCCTGGTCAAGAATCCCACCTCTTTCAATGATTAGCTCTGGAGAGAGGTTTGTACTTCATTCTACATCAGGAATTGGTGCCATATATCTTTTCCTACTTTATGTAGAACATCCATATTCAAAAATTGTACATTTCTGAAGATCAGTTTGGAAGGTGTAGGTTGTCTTCAATATTCCAGTTGGATAACATATGATGGTTTATTCCTATCACCTTGGGCTTGAATATCAACATTCCTAGGGCTTCATATCAGATCTGGCATCATGCCAAAAGTTATTGACCTCCTAGCAATAATAACTCCCTCCAAAATTACTGTTACACAACATTTTGTCACCGTCCCTGCAATCCCTCATCCCTTACATTGGAGGACTATTCTCGTGACCTGTGAACAGTAAAATGTCCTGAAATCACCTTCATGACATCCTCTTTCATAATGAAAAACATTATCCTGAAGAAAGTTTCCTCTTAAAAACCCTAAAAACATAAGTTTTAGCCTTGACGTGACTAGCCAGTTCACCCCTCGCACCGATGGGGGAAATCCACACTAGAGGGCACGCCAACTGGCACTCTATCCCTGTGTTTCACTCACACCAAGCTTAATAAGGGATTTTTTTTTAAATAAATGGCAGAAGTTTTATTCCAACAAACTCCTGGATGAATCATCAAAGGGAGTTGAGTGGTTTGGCTCCGGATCTCCATGTATAGGAAGTGGTTTTTCACCTATCATGGAACCTTCCTAAGCGATAGGGCCTATCCCATGATAATAGGGATCCAAACTCCCCTTCCTCCATCTATAAAAGCTTTCCTTCTCCATTAGCAAGCTATTTGAACTTGTAGGAAGGAAACTATAGCCGAGCAACCTTTGAGAGCCAAGCCGAAGAGAGAGAGCTTTGTCCATATTCCCGATACGCTTCATTGAGACACACTCCACTATCAGCTCCGATGAAGGAATATCATAGTGGCAGAGCATTTGGTTGTAATCTCCCTTTTTTTATTTATAATATAAGCGACTCTTATTTTGGTTCCATTCATGTGTTCATTTCTTTATGTAATGCAATGAATTATATCCTCTCCGACTGATGTATAGCTACATGCTTTAGATTTTACGTTGTATGTCATTGTTTCCTTGCATTTGTACAAGTGTTCGGACGTGTTGAATGGAAGGATCGTGATCTGTCAAGCGAGGAACGGGAAACATCATATTTTCTTCAACGATGGCTACGTAGGATTTGAGGTAGGCTACTCGTCACGATTTTATGTCTTTTTGTAACTAGGAACCAACGTCATTGCATGAATTGATTGTTTCTAGACCCGATCTGGGCTAGTGGGATTGTCTCTGTCCACAGAGGGGATTTACCTCCTCAACAATTACGCTGTCCATTATTGCAGATCCAACGGAGGAAGGAATTTTCTAGCATTTCAGCTAGTAATCCTGTGATGGATCATCCCCTCACCTTGCCATCAATATTTCCATCAGCCTGGAGTCTATTGCATCATATTTCAGTAGGCATAAAGCCTCTCTTTCTTTTACAGTGTAGTTTTTATGAGAATTTGTGTAGCAGCAGCTGAAATCATCATTGGAGGATTGAGAAGCTAGATCTAGAGCTTCTATATTGTAGATCTGAAGGAGGGAACAAACCTTCAAGCTTAGATCTAATCTTGTGACATATTTTAGCCATCTATTTGTCAGATCTAGCTTCAGATCTGTAATCCCAACAGATAAAGGATTAATCCCTAGTAGGGTGATTTTCCAAAGTTGTAGATATGGAAAATTCTTTCTGGGTTATCTTGGGTTCCCATCACATTGGCCAGATCTTGAATCTTGGCATCATCAAAGCTCATAAGCTCCCTAGATCTGCATTTACTTTTTCAGTAGTTCATGCATATCTTCAGTATAATGGATAGCGCAATATTGCTTCTTTTCAGCTCACTAGTTACACAGTGCTAGTTGCAGCAGCATTGTAGGGTGATTCTAGGCCATCTCTTGGGCTAGATCTACTCATTTTCTGAACATTGTGTAACTGATTCATCTCCATATAATAAAATTTCTCAGCTTCTCTATATATTTTGATGTTGTATTTAGATTTATTGTTTACTTAGTTGCAGTTATTATATTTTGTTTCAGTATTACTACATTCTCCCTTTTGAGATATTACAAGCATCTATAAGAATAGTCATCAACAAAAATAACATAATACCTGTGTTTTGCTATTGAAGCAACCGAGAATGGTCCACACATGTCTGTGTGTACTATTTCCAAGATCACTGAAGCATGGTTCTCCTTTTCATGAAAGGTGGTCTTCACAAACTTACCCATAGTACATCCCTTGCACTGATATATCTGCGCAAGTGTACCCTTGGAAAGTTAATTAGAAATTTGATGCAATATCTTCAGGGCACCAGGGTGAAGATGGCCCAATCTCCTATGCCTTAATTCGCCCTCATCCTAGCTCACCACTTCTTCTTCTTTGCCCATAATTGCAATGCAACCATCTACCTCTAGCTTGTAGAGATTCTTAAATCAAATCCCTATCCTCTTTGTTTTACCCATTGTTTTATGTCGTAGGAAATATTTTGCATTGCTGAAAACAACATCACAACCTCTATCCTCCAACATCATGACTAAGACCAAGTTCTTCTTTAGACCTGGAAAATGCATAACATATTTCAATAGAAATGGTTTACCTGAATCACTCTCAAAATTAATTCTACCAATGTCGGTCGCACTGTATCGTCCATCTTCGCCCATATCTATATGAATTTGGAGATATTTCTCCTCGAAATCGCTAAAAAGCTCCTTATCTCCCATCATGTGGAAGGAAGCACCACTATCAAGATACCACACCAATCCCATTGCACTTGAAACCAAGCATGAAATCAAAGAGAAATCAAGTTGAAATTGTGGGGCAAGGGCCTCACCAGCTGTAGCTCCAGCAACCTTCTTGTTCTTCTTTTTCTGTGGGCAGTTAGTGGAAAGATGCCCATGTTCGTCACAGTGAAAACACTTCACCTTGGACAAATCCAGCTCCTTGCCTTTAACCTCGGATTTTCGATGGGATTTATTCCCCTTCCCTTTCCTCGCTTTGGCAGCCAAAGAAAAATCCTCTTCATCATCATGCTTTGATGAAGAGCCATCCTTGGTATTCTGCCTTATCTCCTCCTGCACTAGATCTGACCAAAGTCACTCCCAATCCAGCAGTTTTTCCCGTCCATTGACAGAGTCTTGATAAATGTGCCAACTCTTCGGAATTCCAAGGAGAGCCAAGCTCACCAAGTCATCATCAATAATTTTAATTCCCACACTCCCCAGCTTATCCCTACATTGGAAAAACTTCGTGAGATACTTTGGAATACTGTCGCCCTTCTCCATTTTGATTTTTCAAAGTTTATCTTTCAGCGCCAACTTCCTATGGTTGCTGTTGCTTTGGTAAAGATCTGTCAAAGCCTTCCACATTGAAAATGGAGTAGCTTTCCTGTGAAGGATTAACATAATATGGTCTTTCACACCTTCCAAAAGAATCCTTCTTTTCTTCGCTACTTTCTTTTTCCAGGCGTCAAGTAATGCAGCATCTATCGAAGTGGGCTTAGGAACAATGCTATCGATGGACTCCTTCAAGCCATTATCTTCAAGCACCACCTCCATCCTATCCTTACAGGCTATGTAGTTAGAGCTTCCCTTGAGGGCATACTCCAATTGCAATCCATTGAAATCCATTTCAATATTTACTCAACTATCACTCTAAGAAATTTTTGTAGCAAATTCGAATTATTCCACTAGCACAAAACTCAGCACCGCTTCAATATTGCAATATCCAGTGATTAACAATGCTCTAATACCATGTAGAAATTAAATACAATATGCATTTATATTACCAGACTCCCCTGATCTAACAATTAAATCCACTGTTAAATACAAAATCCTTCTAGTCAATTCCTTGTGGAAATTAAATCACCAATTGCAAACATATGAAGAAAAATCAATCGCACATAACAAGATGTTTTACCGGGAAAGCTTAAAGCTAAAAAAAAAAACTATCATATATTATGTATATCATGGAATCATGAAACAATATAATACAAAGCTTAGCACATAGAGCTCTCAGTACAATATACAATCGTCCCACACTGCCATACAAAAATTGGTTCACACATGCACCAATTTACTGCCTCCTGACAGCCTGCCTCCACTGCGCAATCCTTGCTGAAGAAGATCCCTGAATGAATTCTATCTTGCCTTGCTTGTATTGCGCAATCCTCATTGGCAAAACCAATGTGTGTGTAGATGCATTTAATGCATCATTATAATCACAACTGATAGTCAAACACACCCTTTCACCTATCTCTCCACTAGGTCTCCACTAGATTTGACATGCAAGTAGTTAATTGTCGTATTTCTTTAGTTGCAAGTAAGACACTACTTGTGAATTAATTAAATAATTAATTCACTCATATTTCATTATTGTATCTTTAGCTACAACTAGCACAACTGAGTTTAACTCACTTAACTGAGTTAAACTAAATAACAACTCCCATAACTACTCTTCCAACTCTGTTACAACTGTGTCACACTCAATTACAACGAACTCCATCATGCATGATTCACCAACCAAAATTGCAACTCATAATTCCTTCAGCTAACTATTTTGCCACATCAGTTAACTGAAATCAAATGCTCTGAGAGAATAAGTTATTATTTATTGTCTGATTATTATTAAGGGCTAATAATAATCGACATGCATTCTATTTTTAGATATGAAATCTATAAATGGACTTCACCCATCTTCTAAAAATATAAACTCATCTAAATATATAATTTCTCAACCATCTAGAATCATCATCCTGCTAATTTTATAATATGCTCACCATTCTAAAAATAGACATACACCTAAAAATAGTCTGCGGGCCCCACCTAGTGAAGGTGCTTAATTTTCAATGGGATCATCATCTTGTTGAATCTCAACAATGTGCTTGCTCAAAAGGCTAAACCATTTGCTAGGACATTTTGATTTCTCAGAATAACAGCCAAATCATAATCTTCAAAATTTCTTAAGAAATCTAGTACAACATTTATGTATGCTCTCAACCTAGGATGTTTTGTAGCATATTGTCCTTTTCTTTGTTTTATAACTAGTTCAGAATCACCATGGACAGAAATCCTCTTAGATCCTAATATTTTTAGCAATTGTAATCCTAATATCAAAGCTTCGTATTCTTCTATATTGTTGGTGCACTGAAAATTGACTTTGCAGGAGTGACCTTATGCATGATTTTTCCTTGCATTATATAACCAAATACCCTCTTCTAATCCTGATTTACCACATGAGCCATCAAAACTCATATTCCAAAGAGGTTCATTTTTAGGGTCTTGTTGTACAGTTTGTATTTGATTGTCATGTTTTTCTTTAAGATCATTTTCTGCATGGGTAACCTGTGAATCAATGTCTCCATCATTATAAATAATGAAGGAGTAAAATTTAGTATGGACAGAGTACAGAGGATAGTTGTGTGGTTTTTCTTGACTACTCATTATTTACTTCATTAAAGTTTCCCTATACAGTCTTCTTGGTTGACCAAACACTGGTATTGTGGCATAAGTCATATCCATTTGAAGGGTCCCCTGTAAATTTGCTCCCCATGAGCGTGAAAAAAGCATCCCATACTTAGGAGGGATGTCAGCTACTACTATATCCATCACTAGACCTTTTACTGGTATCTCAGCTAAAGTGACACAAAGATCTTTGATAAGGCCTAAAAATATAACTTTACTAGAACTAGATGAGTACAAATTCTTGTAAGGTATAGTAATTTCAAGGCCAATTTTCTCCATAACAGCCTTTGGCATAATATTATGTGATGCACATGAATCCAACATGGCATTATGGAGAATTTTTTCATGAACATTAACATTGACATAAAAGGGAGGGACACCTCCTTCTTGAGGTTTACCATCAACTTCTGGCCCAAAAAAAAAAGTTCAGGATGATCATCATTTAAATTAACAGTATCAATAAGTTCCCCTATGTTTAGTACCTTTAGGACCTAATACCTATACACAATCTTGTTTATCAATTCCATGAGAGGAATAGAAATTTTCAGTTTAGCAAGTTCATTCTCAATGTTGAATGGTGTTTGAATTTTGAGTAGATTTGAAAAATTAGTTCTTTCAACCACTAATTTTTGGTAAGTTCAGTTTGTTGACTTGTACTAGGGATATTATTTTGGGTAGTTTTGGAAGGAGTATCAATTGTTCTCCTAGTAATGCTTTATGTGTTCTTATTTTCTGAACTATTTACACTTTTCTTTGAATTTTCTGTTGTTTTGTTGAGATCATGTTCAGAGACCTTTTTGGTAGATATTTTGGAATTATTTTTATTGGAATTATCAAAAAATCTCTTTCTTCTAAGGTTATATTGTCTGTGAACTTCCATGATAGCTTTCTCAAATCCTTGTCTATAATCATCAAATTATTTAGATTCTAACTTTGTTTGAGTTAATGAAAATAATTCTTGTTCTTCTTGAGTGAGAAAAACAAAGTCATCTTCATTAATTCCCATCAAATTTATATAATTTTCTTCTACTTCTTCAACTACTCCTTCATCCCCATCAGCATAATTCTCTTCGAATGGAGGCCTAATTTTATAATGAGGACCTCTTTTCTCTCTCTACATTATTTGTGGAGGGTTTCTTCTAGGATTTTTATTTCTATTTTGAGGAGTTGGTTGATTTTCTCTAGGAATAGTTCTCTCATTTAGGTTAATCCTCTCCATAATTCTCTCCATAGTCCTAACCAATGATTCAATTTTAGCATCAGATGTGGAAGTTGAAGGTTCTTCTCTTCTAGCAACTCTTCTCTCAGTTCTCATTCTAGCTCTTTTTGCTAACATTTGGCTTCTACACTCACTGCATCCCTCTGCATTTCCTCTAATGTGGCTGAGTTTATTTCCCTTAGCTTATAAGACATTTCTAGTTCAAAACCATCTGGGAATTTAACCAAGGCTAAACCTTGTGGTGGTTTTATATGAGCAGGTATTTCATTATATAAACTGTGAAATCGATTGCAATAATCCTGAACACTTTCAAGTGGGGCCCTTCTAATGTCTTCATATTCAGATAAAATTTGAAGAGTTTTATTTTTTACTTCCCACCTATTTAGGAATGTTTGATGAAATGCAGAGATGCCATTGATATTTTTTGCAGGTAAATCTTTGAACCATTTTCTAACTTCCCCACTAAGACTCTGAGAAAACATCCTTAACTTAACACTTTCTTCACCAACCTCTTGAAGGTCAAAACAGTAATTCATTTTGTCAACATGCTATTGGGTAGTTACGAGACCAGTTCCATCATATAATGTAATTTTAGACTAGTAATCCTGTGGCATAGCTTCCAATGGTGCTGGCAACACCAATGGGGCATATCTGGCTACCATGATTGGTAGAGGTGGTGGAGGAAGGTGGGTAGTGGATGAAGTAGGATGGATGATGGGAGGAGATGTATGTGTGGAGGTTTGAGTACTCTTATGAGGAAATATAAAAGAAGTGGGGATTATGGAAGCAGCAAGATTAGATGGCTTAAGATGAGTAGTTTGAGAGGTAATAGAAGAAGCTGCTATAGTCAATGCAGTTAATTCTACAGATTGTTGAAGGTAATCATCATCAAAGTTTTAAGTGAACTCTGTTACCAACTCTTGGAGAGTATCAAAATCTTGGAGAAGCTGAAGATAATATTGAATTTGTGAGTAAGCATCTCTCACTGGACTTTGTTGCAGAATCGATGGATCAAATACTATCTAGTCTGTGCAATTCTCATATTTAGTCTTGAATAAACCTTGTTCATAGTGTAAATCAAATTGAATTTCTTGTAAGGTGACAAATTTTTCAAGGAGGGAATTTTCTCTGTGAAGAAATCTGCTACTTGTTTGACTCTCAGTTCAAAGAGTTTTTCTTTAAAAAAATCAGGATTGTCCACTATAATAGGAGGATTTGGATTAGGACGGGATCTATTAGAGAATATTTTAGGAGCCAGAATTCAGATCAGAAGCACAGAAAAAATAGATTATTTTCAAAAACTAAAAGAAAACCAATCTTAGAAAATACTTCTATCATACAATGCTTTTAACCATGGTTTCTGAATTCGAATGAAATGACAAGTTTTTCAATATTTTTCCCCGGTATGGTCACCAGTATGCTATCATTCTATAATTTTAATATTGGAAAGAATAATTATATAGGACAGCATCAAAACCACTTTAGAGCCTAGGATCTAGCCCTCCTAGACTCGGAGAGGGATCTCTCTATTAGATTTAGCTTTGTTTTATGAATTTGATATTAGGATATTTATAATGATTGTGGGGATTTATTTTGATTTATTTTTTGGTTGGATTAGTAGACATGTTTAAACTAATTCCATTGGGCTATGGAGTCATAAAAGGTTGGGTTGTTTCATAAAAGTTTCAAGAGAATTCACAACGTAAGCTAACTACACTTATTGGATCCTAAAATATAATGAATTATGAGATGAAAGAATAAGTGAACTCAATAATGGTTAAAAATCAATTAAGAATTTCTTAACCAGACTTCAGAAGAAAAAAATTTATATTGTAAACACAACCAAAACTAAGGTGCTCTAACAACAAATCTTAATCTTCAGATTTCTTCCTTACTGTTAGCCCCCTAATTTGCTCTCTTTTTTCCATTTTCCCCTTCCTAAATCATAACCATTTATCGTTGTTTTACCTCTTTTATGCACCTCATCTTGCACCAGTCCAAGCACAGTGACATATTTTGTATAAACTTTATTTTTCATATTTTTAATTCAACTTAGCATTAATTAATTATTTATTACATGATTTCTTACTTTTAATCACTCTTTGTAACTTATCGATATCTCCAATGTTTATTTGGTAGTTAGAGTACTTACCATGACTGTTGATCCTAGTGCAGGATTGGATCTTGCACCATTTCCAGCACAGCTAATCCTTGCAGTAGATCTGAACCTCCTTGATCACTGGCTCATTTTGAGCAGCTTCAGCCATGACAGCAAGATTGACCCAAAGGCAACTGAGACCGAATCTGTGAAGGACAAAAGCTGGAGATTGGCTATGGACAGTTTTGCTAACTGTCTAATTTGAAGGCTGAAAAGCTAAATTTTGCGTTTGGTTATGTAATCGGTTGAATGTTCTATTTTGGCCTTTGGCCAAAGATCTGTGTAATGTAGAATGTAAATAGGACTAAGGGGAATTTTTGATAGGAGAAGAGAACATAGACATAGCCAGAGAGGTGATAACAGGTTGTTGTATTTTGTTATTGCCCGAATTTGGGTTGGACGATGTATTAATGTATGTACTTGCCTCAATGAATTAATAAAAGGGAGCTCCGCCTCATGTTTCACAAATTGTGTTTCCATATTTGAGCTGATGAATTGATTAAAGTACTGAGCAACATTTTTATTTAAAAGGGAAACGCGCCGGTTGGCTAGGGCCCAGCCAACCTAGCATGTTTACCCCATTTCCCGTTTTCCTGTAATTTTTGTTTACATTGTCAAGTGTGATTTAATTTTAAGCACATGCATTCATGTCTGAGTGAAAGCGGATCCGTTGTGTGAAGTAGATAAATTTCCTTTTCCTGCAATTTCCTTTCCTGCATTTGATTTCAGATTGGTTTTCCTCCGCGTAGTCCAAGCAGGAGAAATAACCCTACACCAGTGCATGTTGGTGTGATATATCCTTTTCTGAAATTATTTTTGATTGGTTTTCCCCGCCTAGTCCAAGCAGGAGAAATGAACCTGCACCAGTGCACATTTTTGTGATGCAGCAAGCCTTCTTAGTCTACTTCCCACAATCTTCTTTCTTTCATTAAATTCTTATGACAAGATAAATGTATATTGATTGTTTCTTTATTCCTACACTCTATTAAGATCAGAAACATTCACTTTTTATGTGTGCAATTTTATTTAACAGTATAATAGCACTTGCAATAATTAAGAACTCATTTTAAGAATTAAATGCTAAGTGTAGGAAGCTCTGATCTGATGCAAGAACTAGTTTCTTGCCACGAGATCTGAGTGCTTTGAACCTGGAAAAGTTCAATCCCTTGCATGAAGTAAAAATCCTTTAGTAAAGACACCATTTATACCTTCTGCATAAATCTCTGTTCCTGCACTAGTGCAAGCAGACTGTGATAGTGTAGGACAGATTAGTGCAAGAAGGAAATCTTTAAAGGAGCAGATTTAAGGGCCCATTTGATGAGACTGCTAAGTGTCTCTAGTAAATAAAAACACATACTCATTAGTTAAACAATAATTAGCTAGATTAATTGCCTTTTATCTTTAATTCCCTCTTGCAAATGCATTCTTCCTTGTTCTAGTCTTGGATTATTTTGATGGTTCAAGTTGCCTTTTTTCTCTTTTTAATTTGATTATGCAATATTTCCTTTAAAGAAAGTAGGGATTTAGATTAGGAAGATTCATACCATCTCTGGCATTGTTTTTGCTTCATCTCTAAGTTTACGGATCCCCCGGGTTGACAAATTAAGTGTTGAGGAGTTTGCTTAAGTGTAATTCCTGCACCCAACATTTTGGCGTCGTTACCGGGGAGGCGATTTGATTTGGTAAGAATTTTCTGATTATACAATAGAGGTAATTTTTCCTTTATTTTTGCAGTATTGTTTGGAAAAGCTTATTTGAATGAATTTTACTAGTGTTAATTGATTTTTGACAGCATTTTTTACTAGAATTTTTTTGTTATTTTTCTTTATTTTTTGAAATTAATGCCTAGAAAAGGTAAAGGTTCGAAGCCTACTAAGGGCCAAAAGAATTCTGAAAACAATTCTCATATTGGGTCTCCCTCTGTAATCAAGAAGCCCAATCCAATTCAAACCCATCACGCAAGAACAATCCACCTAGATTCTAGTGACAACAACCCAGTTGTGGCTCAGCCTGTTGAGAGCGGTACAAGTAAAAGGGAAACAATGATGGACCAGGAAGATCATTTGGAAGGGACTGGTGAAAACCAGGTAAGTGAAGAAAAATTCACTTTTGTGTTTCCAATTGTGGATCCTGATACTGTGGTGCAAATGAAGAATATTCCACCATCAACTCTCCCTCATTTCCATGGTAAAGTTCATGAAGATCCTGACTCTTTTCTATTCGAGTTTGATATTCTGTGTAGAAGTTATGATTATTCAATTGAAGCTCAAAAGTTAATATTATTTCCTGTTACTCTCAAGGACTCATCTCTACGCTGGTTTATGGGGTTAGGAGGAAACACTATAACCTCTTGGGATCAGATGAAGAGAGTGTTTTTGTCTAAATATCAAGAATAATACAAAATTCAGTACATGTAGGATGAGATTTTTACAATCATACAGGATGATGATGAAACTCTTGAAGATTACCTAGAAATATTTATGTATATTTTACAAAGGTCGAAACTTAAGTTTGATCCGAGTACTATTAGAATCTTGTTCTTAAGAGGACTTACTGATAATGCTAGAAATAATTTAAATCTGTTAGGACAAGGTGATATTTCTCAGCAAACTTTTGAACAAATTTGTGAATTATGCGGGAAATTTTCAAGAAATCAGTATAGATCCAGTAGAGGAACTCAAAATAGAAATATAAAAACTAAATCTACTGATGCTATGATTATTGGAATAGAAAATAAAATGGAAAACATGAAAATTGATATAATGAATACTATTACAAAACAATTAGACTCTTTAAAATTTCAGCAAAAACTCATGAAGGAATAAGATTCATTATGTATTTTCTATCCTAAATATAGAGACAAGCATCCTGCTAAAGAGTGTCCTCTTAATTTGAAAGAAACTAATAAGTGTGCTATTTGTGTAGAAGACCATGTCACAGAAAAATGTGCCTCTATACCAAGACTTAAAGTTGTATTTACAGGGGGACAGCCTAAAGCTAAATACTTGTATGCTATGGGAGCAGGAAGGAATTGGCCTTAGGTAGGTACAGGTATGGCTCCTGAATTTTCTCCACACTATTTTGGTTATAATTCACATGCATATTCTTATCCTAAAACTAATAAATAGTGGCAGTATGGGAATCAATATCAGCATGGGCAACCTTCTCAACCATGGCAACAAGGTTGGAGAGGGCCAACTCATTATCCATATTCCTACCAGCCACCTATGCAGTCATATCCATCTATGCATACACCTTATTCAATGCCTCAACTTCCGAGTCAGTCTAATCCACCATTGCCTTTACCTCCACCCTTTCAACCTCCTCAGTTTACTGCTTAGCCTATGCCCAATCATAACAATAATAAAGTAGTGATAATTATCTATTTAACAAACCCACCTTTACCATTCGAGTACCAGTCTATTCTAGTTGGGGTTCATGATATTCAATTACGATCGAGAAGGACTGTAACATCAAAAAATCAGAAGCAACCTATAGTGATTGTTGAAGATAAAGGAGAAGAGGAAACTCTTAACCATTCAGTGAAAGTTGCCACTAAGCATCCCTTACCCTTTGAATCTTTGCCATCTTCTTCCAACTAGCCTCCCTTCTCAGAGAGGCTAGTAATGGAAAGAAGTGAGCCTGTTTCTGAGACTAGTTTGGAATCTGAGCTTCAGAATATTTTCATTAAGATACCTTTGCTTCAAGACATTAAAGAGATCCCCATTTTTACCAAGATTATTAAGGAACTTTGTCTCAAGAAACCCGGGAGGAAGAGAGTGGAACCCCAAACCATTCAATTTTTTGGTAGGGTAGCAAATTTGATGACGGGATGTGTGTCTATAGAAAAATATATTGATCTCAGAAACCCTGTTGTCTCAGTTCAGATTGGTAATGTCCTAGTCTCTAATGTTATTATATACCTGGGGGAAGCCATTAATTTCATGACTAAGCAAACCATGGATCAACTTTAGTTATCTCATCTTCGCCCTACTCCCACTGTGCTTGAATTAGCAGATAGATCTAAAATTAAGCCAGAAGGAGTATTGGATGATGTGATCATATCATTAGATTATTGTGAATATCTTGCCGATTTCATTTTGCTTCAGCCAAAGAACCAAATAGGAGTACATCCCTTGATCTTGGGTCGACCATGGCTTACTACGGCCAATGCATATATTGGATGTCATTTCAATGATATTTATATTTCACATGGAGATTCTAGGAAGAAAGTTACCTTATACCCCCCTGCCACATCCATTCAGGACCTTAGAGATACTTTATGGTTGGATCAAAGCAGTGATCAGGAGACTCAACCCATTTCCCTTATCCATCATTATACTAGGTCTTCACAAGAAGATGAGATTCAATATTTCCTGAATAATCTAGACACTATGCCTAATTTTGATCCATTGAGCCGTATTTTCAGCCTAGATTTTCAAGATAATCATGATTCTCATTCTTCTGTACCACTGCATTTGACCACTCCCTTGAGTACTCCTGAGCCTGACACTACTCTTGTTGAGATTATCCCTGGTAAATCCTTGCATATTAGTTCATATTTCGACTCATCTCAGCAGGAGTAGCTTGTGAATTTGTTGCAAAACCATCTTAGTGCCTTTGCTTGGGGCTATGAAGATATAAAGGGTATTCCTCCTGAAACTTGTACACATCATATCTATATTCAGGAAGGAACCCAACTTTTTCGACAACCCCAAAGGCAATGGAATCCAACTCTAAGAGATATTGTGGAGGAAGAAGTACAAAAAATCTTGGATGCCAGTTTTATCTATCCTATTTCCGATAGTCAATGGGTATCTCCATTAGTGTTAGTACCTAAGAAAGATGGAAGATGGATTATTTGTATTGATTATCGAGAATCAAATAAATCCACTCTCAAAGATTACTTCCCTCTCCCTTTCATTGACCATGTGCTTGATACCCTTGCAGGAAAGAAATATTTTTCCTTTTTGGATGGCTTCAGTGGCTATAACTAGATACAAATTACACCTAAAGATCAAGATAAAAATACTTTTACATGTCCATGGGGTACATTTTCTTATAAAGTGCTTCTCTTTGGTTTATGTAATGCCCTGGCTACCTTTCAAAGGGTAGTCCTAGCCATTTTTGTTGATCTATAATTTGTAGAAATTTATATGGATGAGTTTTATGTGTTTGGTGATTCTTTTCAGGAAGCTCTCAAAAATTTGGAGAAAGTATTTCTCCATTTTCAAGAAGCCCATCTCACCTTGAGTGACAAGAAATGTAGATTAATGTGCAAAGTGGGAGTGGTATTTGGCCATTTGATTTCTGGTAAAGGTATCCAAGTTGATCCATCAAATATTGAAATCATTCTGCATCTTCCTGCACCCAAAACTCAAAGGGAAGTAAGAGGTTTTTTAGGACATGTTCATTACTATAGAAGATTCATTGGAAAATTTTATAAGATAACTGCCCCTCTTTTCTGACTTCTAGCTAAGGATAGTGAATTTTCTTGGTCCACAACTTGCCAACATTCTTTTGAAACATTGAAGGAAAAGTTGGTACAAGCACCAGTTTTGAGAGGTCCTAACTGGTCCCTGCCTTTTCACATTTCCTTTGATGCTTCAGATTTGGCTATTGGCACAGATTTAGGAAAAGAGGAAAATAAGAAATCCTATGCTATTTATTATATTAGTAAGAATATGTCTTCCACTTAATTAAATTATACAATTACAGAGAAAGAGTTTTAAGTTGTAATTTTTGCAATTAATAAGTTCAGGCACTATATTACAGGATATGAAGTATTTGTACATACTGATCATTCCGCGATTAAATATTTGATGAACAAGCCATTGAATAGAGGTAGAGTGACTAGGTGGTTGCTATTGTTGCAGGAATTTATTGTTACTATTGTTGATAGACTAGGAAAATCTAATGTTGTAGAAGATTTCCGGATGAACATATTTTTGCTATGTCAACAGATTCTTCGTGGTTGCTGACATTGCTAATTACTTGGTTACTAGGAAAACACCACCCCACTTTTCCGCTCGTGAAAAGTGGAATATTATTCAGAAAAGAGGTGCATACTCCTGGATTCAAGGAGATCTCTTTTACACTGGTCTAGATCTGATTATCCGTAGATGGGTAAGAGAGGAGGAAGTGTTTGACATATTGAACTCTGCTCATGATGAACCCATTCTTACAAAGACAGTAAATATGCATCGGAAAGACTAGGATGAAAGATTACCAGAAGCTTTATGGGCATACAGAACCACATGGAGAAATAGCACGAGACTTACACCATATGAGCTTGTATATGGCAAACAGGTTCTGTTACTAATTGAATTCGAGATCAAAACTTTTAGAACTGCAGTTCAGTTAGGACTAGATCTCTCTAAGGCACAACAACAGCGTCTTCTCCAATTAGATGAGTTAGATTAATTTCGTAGGGATGTTGTTCAGAAAAACATACTAATTCAGCAGCAACACAAAAGGTGGCATGACAAGTCTTCATAAAAAGCAATTCCAACCAGGTGATTGGGTGCTCCTTTATGATTCCAGATTCAAAACTTTTAAAGGGAAGTTCCATACACGTTGGATGGGATCTTATGAAGTGATCTGAGTATTCGAGAATGGAGCATTAGAAGTTAAAACTATTGATGGACAAAATTCAGTATTCTTGGTAAATGGACACAGATTAAAGAAGTATTTTCAGCCACTTGCCAAGAAAGATTTTACACAGCAAGTCCAACAACAATTCGGCACGGTAGTGGTGAATGGTAATACCAACCTTTTGAAAACATGAATTCTTCTTCTTCTTAATATATATATATATATATATATATATATATATATATATATATATATATATATATATATATTTAAAATACAAAAAAAAAAATGTAAAGAAAAAATATTTTCCAGTAATTATGAAAATCAATTATTGACATGATTATGAAGGATTAACCAGGAAACTGCATTTTGTCGTAGAAACTTCCAAAACTAATAAAAAGAGAATGTTGCTTGATCTTTAGATATGCTAGCGACCACCAAGTAAAAGCAGGTTCAGCAGAACCAACTTTTATACAATTGGGGTAATTAGCATGGATATTTTTTATTCAAGTAACACTTAATTCTCACTGCGGTTATTTTTTTTCACTGGTGTAGGCAGGCCTTTTAGAAATTTTTTTTCCTTTCTTCATATTCCACTTTCGTAATATTCCCTCAGTTTTCTTCTTCAATCCCAAACTGATTAACCTTCCCATATTCTTCTAAATTTACCCTATCCATTTTGTAAAAAACCCCACTTTAACCTTGAATTTTTTTTCCCTATCCCACTTCTGTTTATCCCCTCTTATGGTACTATTCCTGGAATCCCTGTAACATAATTCCTTCCCATTTTGAAATTTCCCTTTTCCCACTTCTTTGTTCCCTCATAAATTCATTGCAGTATCTCGTGCACAAAGAGCAAAAGGATATGCTCTGAAGCATCAATAAAGGGCGAAGCAAATTTCCAGTATAAGTTGAGGAAGCCATGTTGGAAGTCCAACCTATATTTTACTTAAATTCCCTATTTTTTTCAGATATTATGCTTGCAATAGTGCAAGCATTTCATCCTATAAAATAATGCAAGCATAATGGTACTAGCAGAATAGCATAGTTTAAGCGGTGCAAGCATGCACCTTGTCATAAACATAGTACACTTTGTTCTTTTCATATCATATATCATAAGAAAGTGGTCATCATGAAAGTTCATAAGAAGTCCTTTCACTTAGTCGATGAGTACTTGTGATATCATATTAACTAGGAGAAAATTATTTAAAGTACAAGGTGTTTTTAAGTTAAGAATCATGATCATTTTTTAATGAATGCTAAAGTTCTTTTTTTGAATTATGAAGGAGTGCGGAAGTGTTTAACTATTGCTTGGATATAATTTCCCCTTTCCGCCATAATCCTACATGTCCTTCACTCATAATGATTACCTCAAATATCCATTAAAACATTGCCGCAAGCGCCAGTCCGGAATGATATCAAAGATGTTGCACATCCACGGCTATTTCAGTGGAATGAATGGGTGATAAGATGGAAGGGATAGTGGACGGTTGGATCCCTATCTATAAGAACCAATTTTACTGGTGTTGCATGTAAATTCTTGACTTTTCATAATCATTAAGCAGTGATGCCGCCTGTTCGAAGCGAACCTTCGTCTCTCAGTAGGATAGAACAGACTGTTGAGTATCACAATATTATTGCACTATTGTGAGACTCAGGATTTCTTCAATTCTTGGAAAATTTTGATAGGCACAACAGTGAAGTGGCCCTACAGGTTTCCAGAAGTTTAAAAAATGACCAAGTAAAAATTGGGCCTCTAAAATTTGAGGTTACAGAGGAGTTTATAGCAGCAGCAACAAGCTTGGAAAATACTAGTGAGAAGTGTTTTAAAAATCAGAAACTAGAAAGGAAGTGATGGCAGCGTTTCGTCGTTGACAAGAATATTAAGGTAGATTGGAAGAAAGGAATTCCGTGCAATGCCCTGCTAGGACAATGGCGGGACCTCCTTTTCATCCTACAGAAATTCGTAACCCGTGAGGGAAGGTAATCCCTCACTTTTGTGTACCATTTTAGGATGTTGCATCATTTCGAAGCCGGCCGGCACATCCAGTGGAGGATTGATTTCCCCTATTTTTTACTTAAGAGATTGGAAAAAATGGCCAAGGGTGTGCAGGACAGATGGGCAGACTAGGCCGACAAGAAGTTATATCACCGAGGCCTGATAAATATTTTGGTCCAGAAACAATTAGAAGTTAAAGGCATGACATGGGAGGCGCTATTAAAACAGCTACATAAAAAGAAAATTGCTGGAAAGGAGACAGAGGACCCTGCCAGCACAAGCAAGGGTCTGAGTAAGAATGTAAAGGGGAGTCCTTCTTGCACCAGTGAAAAAAGGAAATGACCTGAAAAATCAATAGGAGAAAGGGCCCCATCTCCAAATAAGAAGAAATTTAGTGCACCTGTTGAAGAGACTCCTTCTATGACACTAGTACAGGCACAGACCCCCAAAGAAAACAACCTGTCAGTCCTTGCGGACACAACAAAATTTTTAGAGGTCGAAGATGACACCCTGTTGGCCTATTTCATTAAAAGGGCTTAAAAAAAAAAATGAAAAATCTAGTGCAGGCAAAGAACCACAGTCCCCATAAGACGTTGAATCCCCTTCTGCACCAGTGAAAGAAGAAGAACAAGAAGAAGAACCAGAAGAAGAAGAAGAATAAGAGGAAGAAGCATTTCCTAAAACCCCGAGGGATATTGAGGTCCCTAAAGAAGATACTGCCCCTGTCGAGACAAAAGAAGAATAATTTCTTGATGTAACCATGAGGGATACTGAGATCCCTAAGGAAGACACAACCCCTATTAAGACAGAAGAATAAGAAGATTTGGTAACTCCTGCTACTCGGATAGTTGAACTAGACTTCAAGTGCAGATCTTAGAACAGTTCATAGCTAAAGCGCAGGAGGTTAAAGAACAAAGTAAAGAAGAATTAACTACAGAGATCCAGAAAAAGAAAGGAGAAGTTAGAGTTTGGAAGTACTGAGCCACGCAATGTTTCAAGCGACTTAGAAAGGTGACAAATAAACTAAAGAACATCAGAAAGAAGAAGTCTGAAACAATGCAGCCTGATGTCAGTATGTCAGAGCAGGATTGAGCTGGAAGGCTTAAAGTTTTGAAGGTTTTTTGAAAAGGTAAATAGTTGTGTGAGGGCACACAACAACTTAGGGATGGGAAGATGTTAGCCCCCTAATTCTCTCTCTTTTTTCCATTTTCCCCTTCCTAAATCATAACCATTTACCACTGTTTTACCTCTTTTATGCACCCTCATCTTGCACCAGTCCAAGCACGGTGACATATTTCGTATAAACTTTATTTTTCATATTTTTAATTTTACTTAGCATTAATTAACTATTTATTACATGATTTATTTCTTTTAATCACTCTTCGTAACTTATTGATATCTCCAATTTTTATTTGGTAGTTAGAGTACTTACCGTGACCGTTGATCCTAGTGCAGGATTGGATCCTGCACCATTGCTAGCACAGCAAATCCTTGCAGCAGATCTGAACCTCCTTGATCACCGCCTCATTTTGAGCAGCTTTAGCCATGACAACAATATTGACCCAAAGGCAGCCGATACCTAATATTCGAAGGACGAAAGCTAGAGATTGGCTATGGCCAGTTTTTCTAACTATCTGATTTTGAAGGCCGAAAAGCTAAATTCTGCATTTGGTTATGTAATCGGTTGAATGATCTATTTTTTCCTTTGGCCAAAGATATATATAATGTAGAATGTAAATAGGACTAAGGGGAAGTTTTTATAGGAGAATAAAACAGAGACACAGCCATAGAGGCAGTAACAGGTCGCTGTATTTTGTTATCGTGCGAATCTGGGTTGGACGATGTATTAATGTATGTAATTACCTCAGTGAATTAATAAAAGGGATCTCTGCCTCATGTTTCACAAATTTCATTTCTGTATTTGAGTTGATGAATTGATTAAAGTACTGAGCAGTGTTTTTATTTAAAAGGGAAACGCGTTGGTTGGCTAGCGCCCAACGAACCCAGCATGTCTACCCCATTTCTTGTTTTCCTATAATTTGTGTTTACATTTTCAAGTGTGATTTAATTTTAAGCACATGCATTCCTTTCTAAGTGAAAGCGGATCCGTTGTGTGAAGTAGATAAATTTCCTTTTGCTGCAATTTCCTTTCTTGCACTTGATTTCAGGTTGGTTTTCCTCTACCTGGTCCAAGCAGGAGAAATAACCCTCCACCAGTTCACATTGGTGTGATATCTCCTTTTCTACAATTCTGTTTAATTGGTTTTCCCTGCCTAGTCCAAGCAAGATAAATGAACCTGCACCAGTGCACGTTGGTGTGATGCAACAAGCCTTCTTAGTCTACTTCCTGCAATCTTCTTTCTTTCATTAAATGCTTATGACAGGATAAATGTATATTGATTGTTTCTTTATTCCTGCACTCTGTTAATATCAGAAACATTCACTTTTTATGTGTGAAATTTGATTTAACAGTATAATAGCACTTGCAATAATTAAGCACTCATTTCAAGAATTAAATGCTAAGTGTAGGAAGCTCTGATCTGGTGCAAGAACTAGTTTCTTGCCATAGGATCTGAGTGCTTTGAACTTGGAAAAGTTCAAGCCCTTGCATGAAGTAAAAATCCTTTAGTAAAGACACCATTTATACCTTCTGCATAAATCTCTATTCCTACACTAGTGCAAGCAAACTCCGATAGTGCAGGACAAATTAGTGCAAGAAGGAAATCTTTAAAGGAGCAGGTTTAAGGGCCCATCTGATGAGACTGCTAAGTGTCTCTACTAAAGAAAAACACATACTCAGTAGTTAAACAATAATTATCTAGAGTGATTTCCTTTTATCTTTAATTCCCTCTTGCAAATGAATTCTTCCTTGTTCCAGTCTTAGATTATTTTGATGGTTCAAGTTGCCTTTTCCTCTTTTTAATTTTATTATACAATCTTTCCTTTAAAGAAAGTATGGATTTATATTAGGAAGATTCATACCATCTCTGGCATTTCCTGTTCTTCGTCTCTAAGTTTATGGATCTCCCCAGTCGACAAATTAAGTGTTGAGGAGTTTTCTTAAGTGTAATTCCTACACCCAACACTTACAATCAAATTTAAATGATGCACTGAGATAAAAAACAATTGAAAACATTAAACATTGCAAAGAAATAACATCACCAGATGAAAATAAATTAAGTATCTTGCAAAAGGTATTTTATTATTGATGCTCCATCTTCAAGAAAAATACAATGCTCCAATAGAAAATTCTTACGATCTAGGGTCCAACACCTGATACTTAGAAGGTATGCAGTATTTAACTAAAATCTACAACGATTTCCATATCTACTAGGAAATCAATTATTAATTACAATAATAAGAAAAATTTGACTGGTGTGACCACGAAGTGGACACGATGAAATAAATTTGACATCTGGCCCTATTTTTCAGCAGGTTGTTGCTACTTGATTCGATATGTCGTTGTGCTGGCAGATTTGGGTGATCTGATGTTGTGTTGATCTGGCGGATATGCTGATATGTTGTCTTTCACCCTTCTTGGTATTAAAACAACTTTTCCCACCATTGCTGATTAGGAATATTTATCTTGATCACCTTTCAATATATCTCATCTGTCTCTGTAAATCTGACAAAATTTTGCCTCAACACAAAAATGTGTTTAATTTCATGCTGGATGAATATGTCATTGCTCATGGCTTCAAGGAAAGATCTTCCAGTCATTACTTCTTTTAAACCTGCAAACTTGGTTGTATCCTTAGCAATGTATTTCAGCTTCTTCACATAGTCTAGCCTGGAAATAAGCTTATAATTGATCACAAACAATGAAGGTAACCCTATTTTGTTTAGTGGCTCAATTCTGTTAAAGAATATATTGACACCAATTTCTAAATTGTGCCACTTTTCCTCCAACAGTGTAGCCAGGATTTTCTTGGTGAGAACCTTCTTGACCTCTAGAATTGTTGTTGTTTTGTCCTCAACTCCATGTTTGTCCAATTCATGCTTTCTCTTTGAATTTAAAAATTTGATGATATTATTTTTTGTCTCAGGCATATCCCCAATCTCCTTAGTTGCTTTCGCTATGGCATCATTTGCCTATTCAATTAGCACTTTTTGTTCAAATATGATTTGAATAGAAGGTGATATTTCATTCCTAAAATCAATTATGCTTGTCCAAATGATTTCCTTTTCCTGCCCAATGGTCTAATCAATGGAAGCTTCCTTCTCTGCCTTTATCAATCTTTCAATATGATTTTGGGCTCTCTTCATTTCTATTTCATGTGCATTATCAGATCTTACCTTTTGATTCCTCAAGGTATTAATTTGGGCTTCCAACTTTTTGATCTCCTATGCTTGGATGGACATACTCTCCATGGATTTAGCCTGATGTTCTATACCATCTGACGTACTTGTAGTTTCTGATGTAGCTGTAGGGATGACTAAAATAGGAACACCCTCCAAGGGAATGATGGCCATATGTGTTGTTTCTTCCTTTTCCTTGATTAATTTCTCCATTTCTTTTTCCATCTGTTTTAGTTGTGCTGACTGCTCCATTATCAGCTTCATCATCTCTCATTTTTGTGCTTCATTCTCTTCTATGTCATTTGTTAGAGGGACTTTAGTGGCTGAAATTTTAATATTCTTTCTTAGGGCTGCTATGTATTTGATTTTATTTTTTAGAATCTCCTCTATTGCCTCTATGTTTGTTGGATCATATCCAATCTTCACAAATAAGTTCTCCAAGGACTTAATTATGGTACCCTTTGCAAAAGAAGAAATATTCTCCTCTTGAGTTGTGATTAGAAATTAGCCAGTGATACGTGCAATTTATACAGGCTCATTGTAGTGCTAGTCAAGGTAGATGAGATCATATCTACAGTCTGCTCGTGCATCTCCATCTAATCTATTGGGTGGATGTCCTTGAAAATAAGTATGCTTGAAATCTACAGGTGATTTTGGCTGAGAAATGTCAGCTCCTAAGAAATCCATATGCATCTTTCCCTTCTTTGAATCGAAGGCTGATAGAATCCTACTTTGTGAACTGGTGGTCTGCTTCCAAAATTGGTTATAGGTGTTGGTCTTCAATATACACTTTTTCCTTTTAATCTCCCTGAAGGTGTCATATATTTTTTCCTCTTTTTCCCTTGTAGCAGTAGTAGATGTAGGTGTTTGAAGGCTTTGCTGCTGAAATGGAATTGTAGCTAAATTTGTAGGAGAAAATACAGTTTGGCCACCTACTGGAGAAGAAATAGGAGAAACTCTGATTGTTATGTCTATCTTCTCCTCTATTTCCTTGCTTTGATCTATGTCCATATGGATTCTTTCTCTCTTTATATATTTCATTTTGAACTCCCTGCTAGATGTATCAGTCTCCAAAGTAGATTGATCATCTCTTGGCCTTTTTCCTGTTTCCTCTTTCTCTTGCTCTTTTCTATCTTTTGTATTGTGATTTTTTTGTGGAGTAGGGGTATGTATACTTGAAGAGGAAATCACCTGCTCTTAAGCCTCCTGTAATGTGTTTGCTGCCCACTATGTCTGGTTCATGAATTGTTCAATCTCGGGCCTATGGGTGTGAATGTAGGGGGTTGATTTATTTTCTACCCTTTTCTTAGAAATAATTCCCAATGGGTCATAAGAGCAAGTGAAACTATGAGTAAAATTCATATCTTTCAGCATCCTCTCAGCCTCCTCTCCTGCTGCTCTACTGTTGCAAATGAAAGGACCAATTTGGGATTTCATCCTAAACTGAGATTTCTTTTTCGCTGATATAAAATGTACCTCATCTTCATTTATCATATTTCTAATGTACTCCAGGGAAAATATCCTCATGGTGGGGAACTTAGGCAGCTTGTAAGCAGGAAAAACACACCCATATATTCTAAGTTCTGTGTAGTTTTGGTACAAGTACCAATCTCCAGTTCTGACTTTATCTGAAAGTTGCATGATCTTTCTAATGTATTCACTTATCCCTGGTTCCACTATGCTGCTGAGGATTATCATAGATGGACACAAAAACAATTCAATAAACCTTTTATAAGTGTAATCTTTCTAATCCTTCATCAACATTGTTGTTCAGAATATGACTGATTGAGGTTGGGAATCTTCATTTAATTTCCTCATTGTAAACTAGAACCTATTTTCCTAAAAATATAAGAACATCTAAACCACGACTGAAGTTTATTTAAACACTTCTTCTATGTGAAACTTGAAAAACTGGTCACGAATGGCATCTTCCAAGAATTGACTGAAATTAAACATAATTAAGGGTTTAGAATCTGATAAAAGTATGGATAGGAAACCTATCATTGCTTCATCTATCCACTGATTTGAATGGTATCCTAGTAGGTAGGAAAGGATATTAACTATATGTTGAGTCCTATCAGGGAATGTAGAATATGGATATGGAGGATTTTTCTTGGGCAAGGGAGAATCTGTAGCCATGAATAATTCAAGAGTTTTATCTCTGCTAGAAAAATCCAACTTCTCGTATAATTCTCTAAGGGCTTCATATGAAAAAGGTGTGGTTTCTTTAACAACAGGATCTTGCATCATTTTCATTATGGACTGGGCACTAATGGTAAAAATAACTTCTCTTGTGGGGACAACAACAACCCTCTAATTTATATCATAATAGACATGCCATTTTCTAATAAATTCATAACAACTGTGGATTTTTGGGAATATATAATATGCTAGTTTAGTGTCCCACAACCCTATATCATCGACCTCATCAATGATATTATCCTCCAACCAACAGTATAAATCAAAAAGATCAAAATTTGAAAGAGTCTCATGTATCTCAAAATATATGTCAGCTAGGGCCACATGGTCAAGGTCCATATGAGGGTGAACCATTGGATTAAATTGTTCCTACTCTTTCTTCCTTGGAGGCATTAATACTCACTAAAAAATAAATTGATTGTGTTTTTGCAGGTGCACAGAAGGGGATTAGAAGAAAATGGGAATAAAGAAAAGGTAATTCTGCTCAAATATGCAGACAAATGAAATCTTTTCCATGCCTTTCTTTTTGATCTGTAAAACCTTGTATTTCATCACCTGTAACAATAGAACACATGAAAACATATTAACCTTTGAAATAGGTGAGGAAGTGTTATTTGTAGAGTGGCGGGGGTTTCCGTTGACATGGAGTGGGCATGTTGGGTAACGGATTTAATAATTAATTTTCTAATGGGTCTTTAGGCGAGAGTGGAGGTGATTGGGGAGATGTGGAGCAACGGGTATGGAGGGGAATTAACGGTCATCAACGTGGTTTAGTTATGGTGGAAAAATATTTTCGTAGGGGGTCATGAATGGTAAGCAGGAAAGCACGGTGGTGGGGGAGTGTGCGAAAATACATGCGCCTGACACGTAGCGGATGGGCCGATTTGGGGAAACCGCCCAATTCGGAACCCCCCCCCCCCCCCTATCGTTAACTTTCGAAGGATGAGGGGGGAAATAAAAGGTTATGGGTCGTCAGATAAGATGGAGTGGGCGAAGATGAGATGGAAGTTGGCGGGAGATTAACGTTGATGGGATGGATGAGCAGAAGGTGGGGTCGGATAAATAAATTTCGAGAGATTTGTATAGTCTGGGACTTTAAGACTCTAGGATATGACATAGAATGTGACAAATAAATAAATTAATCCCCGAAACTTAGAATATCCTTTGTTTTTTTATTTTTCCTTCATAACATGAGAATGGAAGAAATCCTTTGAATGCTACTTTGGGATAAATTTCATGTTTCTGCATATTTATTTCTCTTTCATTTCTACCTACCCTTACACTATTATAATTTTTTTTTTTATCATTCTTTGCAGGGTGCATTTATGCTTGCAAACCCAAATATATTTTTTTATAAAACTCTAACCTACTCTATCCCCTTATTCCTTCCATTGACTCAGTTTAAACTATTGAGTCAATTTTATTTCTACCTAACAACTAATTTTCCGAGATTAAACTTTTTGGAAAATCCTTATTTTCTAACCTATCCAACAAAAAATTAAAATTTTTCAATCATGATTAGACTGTACGTTTGAAAAAACTAATCTAAGAAGCAAAGGCATTTTTATTTGTAGCAATTTCAATATGATTCCTTTTTGCGGTTTCCTTTCTTTTTCTTTTTCCAATATACCCTATTTTCTTTTCTTTTTTCATATTTTTTCGAAATCATTTGAATATTGAAAACCATGCACAATATGAAATTGCAACTTTTGAAATACTAAATCACCTTGTGATCCTATCATTTATAGGACTCAAACACCCAACACATTCATCAATAATCTAGTTGATACAAGGAGTGGGTTAATTATCCTTAGGACAAGCTTGATTGATATCATGGTAATCAATGCAAACCTGAATGGTCCCTTGCATATTATTGATAGAAACAATAATCAAGACCCAGTTTGTCAATTCTATAGTGTAAATAAAGCCAGCTTTAGAAGTTTTTCAACTTCACCCCTTATGGCGGAGGCCTTTCTCGGGTGCACAAGACAAAGCCGTTGTAATACTCCCAATTAGCTTTTAGCTATTTGGAATATTAAATTTTGTTTTTTCATCTTAGTTAGAAGAATAAGAGGGTAAGGAGACCCATAAATCTCCTTAGTATGAATAAAATCACTCCTAATGTGAATATGGGTCATCAAAGTAGCTGGATAAAGAACCATTATGTGTGAATAGGGGATGAAGCATGTGGAATGGGTCAACCTTGACCAAATCCACAACACTAGTATGGAGGGAGTGGACATTCAAAGAGAGACAACACACTTTTAGGTAGATTCCTTGCATGGAAGTAGTGGCTTTAATGAGTTGGGCCCAAGGTGAGGAAGCTCACCAAGCATATAAGGAAGGGAATGGCAGCCATAGAAAGGATATTTTTTAGTATTATTTTGTTTATGGTATGTTATGACTTTTGGCTCCCTTCAACTGTTTAGCAGAGACTGCAGTGCTATTTAGCACAAGGGTGTTCCCAAGCGGGAATCCCACCCTCATCCTCGGGGGACTTCGAGTTCCCACTTAGGAGAGGTCATTGAGCATTATTTCCACTATCCGGCATCAGGCCAAGCTACATCTTTCTTCTACATCGCAGTTTCTATTTAGAATTGTGCTGTGTTGTAGAGTTCAGTAGTGGAGGGTTTGACAGGGCCATTTCTGAGCTTGTTTTCAGTGGAGGAAGAATTCCTTCCATTATGAGGCCAGCAAGGAAGTTCCTTGGGCATCATTTCATATTTTGGCACCAGGCCAAGTCACCATCATCTCCTACAATGTAGTTTCACTCTCAAATTGCATTATTTTATTGAGCAGATTCAAAGGAGGGTTCAGTGCACCACTTGGGATGTTATATCTTCAGTGAAGGGATTAGCCCTTCATTGGGAGATTCTATTGGAGGAGTGTCATTCAGTTTACATTAGTTTCAGTCACCTCCTTCTATGTGCTTCAGTTGCAGTTATTCTTTAGTCCTAGGGTTGTAGATCATGATTTGTATTTTTGTGTATTTCCAGAAACACTTTCTCGGTTGTCTAGGAAAAGTGATATATAGCCTTGATCTTTATGTATAACATATTTTGAGGCATATATCAATTGTTTATATCATTCCATGTTTATAGTAGCATTTATTCTCCCTATGACTACGTTATAGCAGCTCTCCGATATTTTGTATAGTAGTAGCATCTCACTTTTGAGAGTGTTTGATCATTGGAGGCTTGTTTGCCTATATCATATGATTTTTGCCTCAGTATTTTGTACTTATTTTCTGCTGATATGATTAATATAATGGCTCCATATTGGTCTCATATCTTTATGTAATATTGTTCACTGCTATTTCCATTTTTATGTGCTATATTGCTGCTCCCAATTTTGGGATATTACAGTGGTATCAGAGCATAATCTTGGCTCAGCCTATGCATTTAAGCCAATATGTCATCAAAAGAAGGAGATCCTCTCACAGATAGAGAGAAGAGGTATCTCAAAATAATAAACCGGAGATATGATTATATAGATGATAAGGAAGACAAGGGAAAAAACCCCATATCAGGAGAGGAGGATGACAGGGAGTTCCCTAGGCTTCTTCTTCGAACCATGCAAGATATTTCAAGAGAAATCAAGGAGATGAGGATGGATAGACACAAAGAATACCCTAAAGGGTTTCTACATGGATAAGGCTTTGGAATTTCACATCACTTGCATGATCAACCAGTGAAGCAGCATATTTCCCAACCCTCCACTATGGCTACATTATTAACAGTGGGAAATGGAGGGTTTTAAGAACAAGAAACTCTTGAATACTACTCTCTTGAGTATGAGTCTCAATATCAGAGATTCAAATATCATTTGAGCTTCCAAGGGTTTTGTCATATTAAGGACAATAGGAGACCCCGACATCACAATATAGGTGGAGGATTCATACAGAACAATGATCTTCACTAGACTATGGGTAGATTCTTCTTGCCCACTTTTGATTGTTCATACAAATTTACAACCAAATATTGGGTAGAGAAGATAGACATCTACTTCCAGTTGAACCAATTACTAGAGATGGAAGCCATCAAAATAACAGTGCTACACCTTGAGGGTGAGGCACATGATTGGTGGTTTCATGGTATTTCTACATTGGGGCATGCCAATGTGACTACATATTCAGAGTTCACAAGGAGGTTGGTGGAGAGGTTTGATTGAAGAGACCCAGAGGCACCTTTCATCAAGCTAGCTAAGCTGAAACAATCAGTTAATATAGAAACTTACATTTCTAAATTTCTAAAACGTTCTGTTACGGTTCCTAGTTTATCTACAACTAGGAGGGTATATATGTTTATTGATGGACTAGGATAACCTCTACATGGTTTGGTTAAGTCAACTAAACCAACTACCCTTTAAAATGTTGTCGAAAGGGCTAGAGATCTACAAGATGCTTTTCCAAGGGCAAAGGCAACATTTCAGCAAAAGCCCACTTTTCCATCAAAGGGAAAAGATAAGAAGGCTCATCCTTCAAAGGAGAGCCAAAAAAAAGTACCTCTTAGTGATGATTTCCAAAGATACTTGAGGATAAGGAAGCTTTGCTTCACATACCAAGAATCATGGGCACCCGGACATAGATGTGCAGTAGGGAAAGCACACCGTATATAGAGGTATTTTCTGATGATGAAGAGGAGGAAGAAGAGGAACCAGAAGGAGGTCACAGTGTTGGGATAGCAAGAGAGTATCCACCACCACAAGGAGGTGGGAATGGAGCATTTTCTCCAATTGGAGGGGCCCTTGCATCATTGAAAGGTGTACCCAAGTACTTGACCTTGAGAGTTTGAGGTTCCATTCAAGATCAGAGGGTATCAATGTTGATTGAAAGTGGGGCTACCTACAACTTTATCGATGCAAAATTAGTCCAAAGGAGGGAAATACCCACTGATGACTTTGAGGGGTTTTCAATTTTGGTCCCAGGAGCTAGAACTATGCAGTGCATGCATTATGTTCCATATTTATCTGTCACCATGGGGACATATACCTTGGCTAATCACTTCTTTTTGGTCGAAATACATGACACCAATGTGATATTGGGTGTATAGTGGTTGATTACTTTGGGGAAGGTCACCAAAAATTGGGAGACCTTGCAGATGGAGTGAACAGATAGAAAGAGTGGCAAGCATCAGATGATTAGGGGCATGCACACTTATCCCTCTCAGCCAACTTCCACACATAAAACAGGGGTGGATTTGTGTAGTGCAAGCAAGGACTTAATAGTCCAATCAGTCATGTAGATGACTTTGGCCCATGACACATTACTGTTTAGAGGCATTCCACCAGGGAGGCCAGCAGATCAGGAGTTGATGAGAGATGTTTCACAACAGATTGCACCACTCATAGATCCAAGAGGGGTGAGGACCTTGGGAGGACTTGGTACAGTGTAGAGAGTCTTGGGTAGGCTCAAGGAGGAGGGATACATTCTCCCAATATCAGTATTACCCACTCTCACCAAACGTCTTGCACTGGGAGAATATGTTTCAGGGATGGAGGATGGCACCATCATGGTGCAAGGAGACCACTCCATGGATTTTGAGAATCAGAAGATACTTCCATATAGGGAGGAATCTTCCACATATGGTAGAGGATAGTGGCCACTTATGCATACTTTGGCCAACCTCAGAAGGTTTTGGATGGGTGATATCTTCCCATGGAAGGCCATCCTCCAAAAACTTCAACCTTCACTTGAGCATGAGCAGCTGCATAAGGAGCAGCAGAGGCAGGATAGCAGCATCCTGTTATATGACTTTGGCATGGGAAATGCCAAAGAAAGAGCAACCACATGACAGGTGTTTTACATGTTAGATCAACAATGTTGTCATTATGGAGTATAGATCCTTATTGGAGATCCCAGCTATTGGTGGAATACTCCAAGGATATCTTTTCATGCAGAGTACTTGATGGCTAGTTATCAGATGAGAGATATTCAGTGAGAGATGGGGTCATATATTATCATAGTATGATCTTCTTAACTATATCATCTAAGCTCAAGGATAAGCTACTACATGAAGCATATGAGGATTTTCTTTCCAGCCACGCTGATTTCATGAGAGCATATCATACTATCATGGAGGGATTCACTTGGGAAGGCTCCAAAGAAGAGATACATCAGCATATTAGGATATGCATGGATTGTTAAGAGATGTAGGAGAGACATAATGCTTTGGAAAAATTATCACAACCACTTCCTTTCTCATTGGGAATGAGAGGAAGCCCATCTATGAACCACTTCACTCGCTTGATCAAAGTAAATGGTAAGGGTTGTATTTCTGTGCATCATGATTCACTTACTATGTATTTTTATTTCCTTGCCATCCATGTACAGGCCATTGATCCAAGAGGGGGCACTCTTTCTTATAGTCTTCATGGTCTACTTGGGTTCATAAGTAGTGATGAGGATGGCCAATCTATAGGATATATTGGGGAGATGATGTCTTATTCAGGGTGTGCTCAATTAGCACCACACATCACACACCTTCTCCAAATATGTGAGGGGATTGGAGCAGAAAGAAAGTGGTTTGGAAACCACTCATCATATCATATTCTGAGGTAGTCAGGAGACATACTGAGGTGGTTCCACATGTGGGCCTATGTTCCTCCTCCGGTATTTCATATGGCAGCTTTTGTATATTTGAATTTGATCCCATATGTTGATGATGTTCTTATCATTTTTGTGGGCATGATTGGAGAGATGACACATGGATTGGATGTGTGCATTGGGAGTGAGATTCTCCACATTTCTTATACTTCATGATTTAGGGATAACATTGGGAAACACCTGATTGCTACATTAGACCTCTTGTTTCCTTATGGGATGAGCCATTTGGTTAGCTTGAGCACTTGGGAGGTGCATCTCATGAGAAATTGGGAGGAGCATTTCATGGATGGATTGATTGGGGGGCACTTGGTTCATGAGGAGAGCTTATCACATGGAGTTGTAACAAGGGAAGGAGGAGAAGAGTTGCAGCACTCACCTTTACAGTTTCTTGAGGACAAGCAACATTTGGGAGGGGAGGAATATAATATTCCCAATTAGCTTTCAGCTAGTTGGAATATTAATTTTTTTTTTTTGCTTCTTAGTTAGAAGAATAAGAGGGTAGGGAGACCCATAAATATCCTTAGTAGGAATAAAATCACTCCCACTGTCATTAGGGGTCATCAAAGTAGCTGGATAAACCACCCTTATGTGTGAATGGGTCAACCTTGACAAAATAAATAGCACTGGTAAGGAGGGAGTGGACATTCAATGAGAGACAACACAATTTTGGAGGGAGATTACTTGCATGGAAGTAGTGGCTTTAATGAGTGGGGCCTGTTGTACATATTTACCCCTGCCTACGAATTTTGGTTTGCTGCCCCATTCAAATCCATTTCAAACCTCCATCGTGGCCTAAAAATCCTCATGCTCCCGCTTAACTTTACCTTTTTTGCCCAAAATGCACTATGCAAAGTTTTAAAACCCGCTATTAAATTTATATTGAGCCGAAGCCCCAGGGCCCTAGCCCCTTTTTTTGTCATCATCACATGACCGAGCCCAAAAATCGCAGACTAGAAGGAGAAGGAGCTTAACCATAAAGTTTTCGGGCGCAATTGTGACCGTCCGATCGAATTAAATCAACGGAGCGGCGTTTGTCTTATATGGTGGTCCCCACGCCTGTGCGACTTGTCAAAACCGGTGGTAAATCCCGCACCGCTTACCCCAGGCTGGCGGTATTACTCTTCGAACCGGTGATTCCATAGATTATATGCCGCGTGTCCTCAGTACAGGCATGAAACCACTTTTCTCCCGCGCGTTAAAGCCTATACAAAAGCCGGGCAGTGAAATCCATCCGCGCCGTAGGATCTGCCGATCTCCATCCAACGGCAGGTATTTGCCAGAGCTACTCACCCGTTAACATGCGTCCGCCGTGCTCTATGGCCCACCATCGTGCTGTTCTCACCATCATCCAGCCGTTGGTCCGTGTTTGAAATCCGACCGCTAACAATCAGTCTCCCCGTTCGTTGACTCCGCTGCCACGTTGTCTTTCCACCCGTTCCCCCGTACACCCATGTGTCATGCCCCCGTGTATCCATGGCATCATCCTGTCGTATATATATATGCGTGCATGTGTTTTCATTTATACCTTTCATTCTTATTTATTCCTCACGCTCAAACTGTTTCGCGTGGAAAATTCACACTCCGTCTGCGTAACCAAAGCCTCCATTGTTTATTCTCCGCCACCCCACATGTTTCTCCCAGTCGACCATGTCTCCATTGTCCTCCTCCCCATCCCTATCTAGTTTTCTAATGTATCTGTGGGTTTTGCAGGTTTTAAAATAACAAGAAGGCGCTTTAATTCATCGCCTCCATTACAGAGGCCAAGAACATACCAAAGGACATATTTTGCTGGTGAAATTTAAAGAAGATGCCGAGGGTAGGTGTGTGAAATGACCATTATTAAAGAGAACGAAGATATGGATCCACAGAACCCTCCAGAGGAAATCAAGGGAGGTTTCGCCCTGCATTAATGATCCAAGGTTTAAATTCAAAGCTAAAGGCCGAGAGTACAGTACAGAATCGCAGGCTATCTCAGGGTTTTTATGGCAGCATATTTTCCCTCTTTCAGTAAGAGGCAGAACATTGTATATATTTTATTATTTGTGTCATGTTTATAAGGAGATTTTCATCTCCCAGCATTTATTTCTAGAGACAGATTGTAAAGTACAGTCATTTATAGTTAGTCATTCATAGAGTGGGCGCGAATGTTTTCCGCCATTTTATTCAAATTGAGTCATTAAATGTGCTCCATCTACCTCCTTCTCTAGAATTCTCTATCTTTTCTATAAAGGCCCGAAAAGAAGACATGGCAAGGGTTCCATATTTCTATCAGCAAATTGTGCAGTGAAAAGGCTTTTGTATACATTTTGTAATATTTCTGTATGAAGGTTCAGAGCCCGTAGGGTCTCAGTGAGGAGGAGTTATAACTGTAATGAGGATTCTGGTCTTTGGTATCTCACAGTATGTAATTTCTCTTATGTGTTAATAAAATATCTCATTTCATGCTATTTATCTTCTTGTATCATGTTCTAGAATGTGAGTGGCTCACTAGTTTGCAGTAAGGATTCATCCTTGTTGGTGCCCTTTCTGGAATTAGTCAAGTGCTTTAAATAGGCCTAGTCATGATATACTGTTCCATGTTCATCTCATCCATATTTTCTGCTATATTAGTTGCATGAGGAGGGTGCTTTTAAAACGCCATTGTCATATAAGGATTCATAAATTAGTATGCCCTTATGTGGTTCTGTTGTGTATCTGGGTATCAGTCTCATGATAACTAATATCTTCTTTATGTTTCCTCACTGCACTCATTTCCTGATATTTGATTTCTGTGATATATTATTTGAACTGGCCCTCTTTACAGTAAGATGTCTCTTAACTGTCTGATGCCTTTGTATTGGAGTTTTACATGATGTTCCTACACTATTCTTATCTTTGTATCAGCTTCTGAGAGAGATTGGCCCCATTCAAAACTAATTTCTTTGTTCAAACAAGAGATAGTAAGTGAACTCTTGGACTGACAATCCAAACTACACGAAGAGCTCCTTGCTATATTAAGATGTCCTAGGCACTGGTCTATGGCAACTCTAGACTGTCTCTAGGGGGTGACAAAATTGTCCACAACATCTTTCTGGCGCCGTTGCCGGGGATCGAATTCAAGAATATCAGTTTCCCTGGGCCTCGACAAATTGTTTTCACTCTCTAATCAGGTGAGCATAGAGAGTTGAAGAGTTACGTATCTCTCACCTTGGCGACTCCACTGTTCTTTATTTGATAAATTTTATTGGTAGTCCTGGCTTCTCGAAAGCCACATTTGAGGTCAGATACATCTCAGTCGAAAACACCTTACGTGTCTGACCTAGAGAAGATCATTCATAAAAGAGTTTGGAAGGAGAGGAAGTCGGTTCGTGCTGAAAACCCTGAATATTCCATTGAAGATTATCCGCCCTCTTCTTCTCAAGAAATCAGAACAGAAAATCCCGAGTTTTACTCAGAAACTCCACGTAGAGGAAGTGCCTTGATCGAAGAAGATCCTCACCCTACTCTTGAGGCTGAGGAAATTAAAGAAGTCACAGAAGTAGCTGCCATTAACCGTGAATTATTCCCAGCTACGCCTCAGTCCTCTATATCCTATATTCCCATTGTTATTCATACTCCGCTTCCTCCCACTCCTCTCCCTTCATTTGTATCTCAGACTGTTGTACAAACCCCGCCTCCCCCAATGGCTAATGTTCCTGCTTTTCTATTGAACAAATATGCTCCACTGGCCTTGCCCCAAGTACTAAATGATATGCCACGGGATTATTTGAAGATTCTGCCAAGATTTAATGGTGAAAATGAAGTTGATACTCAGAAACATCTTGAAACTTTCTGCTCTTTTGCAGAAAACTTAAATGTTGAACACCTTGATGTGGTCTTGAGATTGTTTGTGCAGTCTTTGGAAGGGGAAGCCAGAAAATGGTTCAAGACATTGGGGAACCGTTCAATAACCACTTGGGATATTATGGAAAATACTTTTCTCAGGAAATGGGGGGAAAAGAAATATCATGGTCAATGTCTTACTAAGTTTAATACAATGAAGAAGAAACAGAATGAAGGGGTATCAGAATTTATCAAAAGATTCAACAAGTTATATTTGAGCTTGCCTCCTGAAATGAAGCCCCATGAAGCCGCTGCAACGATCATCTTTATAGCAGCCTTTGGTTTTTACTTTGGATTCTCGTTGAGAGAAAGAAAACCTACCACTTTAGATGATGCACAGTCAGATGCTCTGGAATTGGAAGCAAACTTTGCCTCCACTGGGAAACTGAAGGGAAAAATTGAACAAGATACTAGGAGGAGAGACAAAGAAAAAGTTTCCACCTCTAATCAGGAAAAAGATTCAGATAAAATGGATGAAATAAGCAAAATGATAAAGAAGATGGTCAAGCTTGAACTGGAAGCTAAAAATGCAGCTCCCAAGAATTTCTATAATGCTCCAAACAGAGGATACAATCCTCAGTATAGAAGACCCTCATTGCAGATATTTCCGAGAGAAGCAAAGGAACAACAAGACCAGGTACCCCATCCCTTGTACCTGGAAGGACCAGCAGATGACTCCACTGGAGATGCAGCTTATGGATTAGAAGATTCAAATCTGGATTTTTCAAATACTGATGATATGGATTGCCCATTACAAGATGAAGACGAAGAAGTAGAGATTGATCATTATTGTAAGCAATTTGCTGATTTCATGCAAGCAAAATTCAATGTAAAATATGATCTCAGATTTTCAAGGAAGAGGACTAGAACTCAAGATCAAGAAGAGGAGCCACCTCAGAAAGAAGCATCTTCTCAGAAGGAATTAGCAACAAAGAGAAACATAGAAAAAGGTAAGAACCTTCTAAATACTCCCTTGCAGTCCAATGATCAGATTCCTTCTTCTTCAAAAATAGTCAGTCCTCCCAATGCTGAGCCAGTGTCAAAAGAAGTCAAATCTTCAGTTGATAATAAGAAGTCAAAAGAAGTAGTAATAGAAAAACCCCCATCTGCTTTCAATTTGCAAAAAGACCTTGAGAAGATTAAGATTCTATTCCCCTTAACAGAATTATTAAAACAACCTGTATATCAGTCTCAAGTCACTTCCTTTATGCTCCCTCCTGAAATACCAATTGCGCCTGATAGCATAAATCTTCAAGAAGAAAGACCCATGGTAGTCTTTGGCCCACATGTCGAGGAGATAGACCCTTCTACTCCTCCTTTTTACGTGTCTCTAGTTATACATGACCTACTGTTACATAATAGTATGTTAGATTCTGGGGCTTCCCATAATCTTATGCCTCTGTCTGTCGTGGAACAACTAGGACTTCAAATTACAAGACCATACAAAGATTTATATTCATTTGATTCTAAAAGAGTTAAATGCCTGGGAATGATCAAAGATTTAGTGGTCAATTTGGCTCAAATCCCAGCAAAGAGTGTGGTCATGGATATTGTGGTTGCTGATATCCCAGCCCGCTTTGGCATGTTGCTATCAAGGTCCTGGGGTACCAAGATTGGGGGGTCAATCAAATTGGATTTAACATATGCCACTATCCCAGTCTTTGGAGGTCAGGAAAGGAGGTTGTACAGGGAGACTAGATTTGTTAAAACGGTAACTAAGGCTGACTGCTCAGAGAATTCCCCAGTATATAACAAAGAGGGAGACTTCTCATGTTTGATGTTAGAATAAAATCAAAATTATGCTCATGAGCCCCTTTTTGGCCAGATTCAAGCTAAGCAGCCTAAAGGAGATCAGGAATCAGAAATTTGGACTTTGCATTTTGATGGGGCAAACTCAAGAGAAGGAAATGGAGCTGGGGTATTGTTGATCTCTCCTACAGGAAAATGGGTGCCACTGTCCTTTAAATTGGAATATGAGGCTACAAACAATGCAGCTGAATATGAGGCACTATTATTGGGACTGCAGACAGCTAGAAACATGGGCATCCAATGTTTAAAAGTCTTGGGTGACTCTGAGCTGGTGGTAAGACAGATCAAAAATCAATGCCAAACTAAGCATCCACGGCTGAGAGCTTATAGAAACGAAGTATGGGACATGATAGAAAATTTCTTCTTGGCATTTAACATACAGTTCATGCCCCGGGAGCAAAACAGAATAGCTGATTCTCTTGCTATAGCTGCCAGCACATTCCGTCCTCCTCAGAATCCACTTTTAAGATACGAAGTGGAGGTACAGTATAGACCATCTATTCCAGATAATATAAAGCATTGGCAGGTATTTGAAGATGATGAACAGATGAAGAGATTCATGGAGACAGTGGGAGAATTCACTAACATAAAGATTGATGATAATGAGAAGGAAGAAGTTGAAAATACTGCAAAAAACAAATGGGAAGAAAGAATAGCAGGTAACAGAGTGTTGTAGCTGAAAGGAAATGTTATACCTAGAGGGATGGTGCCTCTAGAAATATTATTCAACAAGGATGATATTCCATTGCAGCCAAACAAAGAAACAGAAGAAGATCAAGTGGGAGATTTGAATCTGGGTACTTATGCAGATCCCAAAATTGTAAAATTATCTAAAAGAGTCCCAGAAGAATACAAAGAAAAATATTTGAAGTTGTTTCAATCTTATAAAGATGTATTTGCTTGGTCCTATCAGGACCTAAAAACTTTTGATGTTAATATAATGCAGCACAAGATTCCATTGAGGGAAGATGCAAAGCCTTATAAGCAGAAGCTCAGACAGATAAATCCTCTGCTGCTTCCCTCCATTGAAAAAGAAGTCAAGAAGCTATTGAAGGCCAAAATAATTGTGCCATTGAGGTACTCAGAATGGGTAGCAAACCTTGTTCCTGTTCGAAAGAAAAACGGAGAAATAAGGCTGTGTGTAGATTTCAGGAATTTAAATAGAGCATCATTGAAAGATAATTATCCACTGCCTAAAATGGACCACATCCTGCAGAAAGTAGTGGGAGCATCTAGAATGTCCATGATGGATGGTTTTTTTGGTTATAATCAAGTAGCTGTATTTCTAGAAGACCAGAAGAAAACTGCATTCACTACACCATGGGGAACATTTATGTATGCTAGGATGCCATTTGGATTAATTAATGCAGGAGCTACTTTTCAAAGGGCAATGGACATAGCCTTTGTTGGAGAGCAGGACAAGTTTTTTGTGGTATACCTTGATGATATCACAGTGTTTTCAAAGAATGATGATGAGCATATTGAGCATTTAAAGAGAACTTTTGAAAAATGCAGAAGGTACGGTCTTTCTCTCAATCCTCAAAAATATTTGTTTGCATTAGATGAGGGAAAAATCTTAGGGCACATTGTAACTAAAGATGGTGTGAGAATAGACCCCAAGAGAGTTGAATTAATAAACAATATTCCTTTACCAAGGAATAAGAAGGAAGTACAGGTGTTTTTAGGTAGAATCAATTTTTTGAGAAGGTTTATTCCTAACTATGCTGAGATAGTTAGGCATATAACTGATATGTTGAAAAAGGAGAACGAAGTAAAATGGTCCCAGGAGTCTAGAGATGCATTCACAAGGATAAAACAGGCATTTGCTGAAGCTCCTGTGCTAGCTGGACCAGATTACAGCAAGCCTTTTATGATCTTTTCATTTGCTTCACCCCATACAATTGCTGGAGTATTATTGCAGAAAAACGAAGAGGGATATGAACAGCCTATAGCTTTTTTCAGTCAAGCGCTTTATGATGCTGAATTGAAATATAATATATTGGAGAAGCAGGCATATGCCCTGGTAAAGTCCCTTAAAGCTTTTAGAGTGTATGTTTTGCAATCTCACATTACTGCATATGTTCCCACAGCAGCTGTCAAAGACATCCTTGTTCAGGGAGATAGCGAAGGTAGAAGAGGAAGATGGATTGCAAAAATTTAGGAGTATGATTTGGACATAAAACCTACTAAGTTGATTAAAGGACAGGGACTTGCCAAGATGTTATCTGAATCAAATCATCAAGCCTTGGGCATTAATTTATCCATGATAGCAAATGAATAATCTGAAAAAGGGGAAGAACAGCAAGGACTAGAGATGGCCACTCAAAAGGTACACATGAAATACCTAACTAGTCCATGGTACAAAGAAATTGTTGAATATCTTTTAACACTTAGCTATCCTCTGAGTTGTGACAAGGTAAAATACAGAGCCGTAAGAATGAAATCTCAAAAATACATGATTGCCAATGGACAGCTATATTGGAGAGACCCTTTAGGTATATTACTGTTATGCCTCACGGAAAATGAAGTGGAGAATATATTGACAGAATTCCATGAGGGAATATGTGGAGGGCATTACAGCTGGAGGACTATAGCTCATAAAATCCTGAAGGCTGGTTTTTACTGGCCAAAATTGTATACAGATACTTTTGCTTGGGTCAGAGCATGTGACAAGTGCCAAAGATTTGCAGAAAGACAGAAATTAGCAGCTTTGCCCTTGATTCCCATCCATGTGAATGAACCATTTCAGAAATGGGGATTAGATTTTATAGGAGAAATACATCCCCCATCAAGTGGCCAATATAAATGGATACTAACAGCCACATATTACTTCACGAAATGGGTGGAAGCCATACCTACAAGAAATGCTACAGATGCTGTGATAATGAAGTTTATGGAGGAAAATATCATATCTAGGTTTGGTTGTCCTGCTAGAATTGTAACTGATAATGCACAAGCTTTTAAATCTGCTAGATTTGTGAATTTCTTCCAAAGGTATAGCATTATATTAACTCATTCCACAGCTTACTATCCCCAAGGAAATGGCTTAGCAGATTCTTCTAATAAAACCCTGGTGAGAGCCCTGAAGAAAACAATCAGTGAAAATCAGAAAAACTGGGACTCTCAGTTAAAGTTTGCTCTATGGGCGAATAGGATAACCAGTAAAAGAGCAACAGGGAAATCTCCCTACGAGTTGGTTTATGGCCGAGCTGCTGTGTTTCCTGTGCAATTGGCATTGCCGGTAGCGCGCTTTATGCAGGAAAGCCAGGAAGAACCAGATGACATGGTCAGAAGGATTAATCAGCTAGTAGAACTGGAGGAAACATGGAACCAGGTAAATCAAAGATTGATGGAATATCAAGAGAAAATGAAGAATGTCTTTGATCAGCATGCAAAGGATAGAAAGTTTCAAGTTGGAGACCTGGTTCTCAGATGGGATGTTCACAGAGCAGAGAAGGGCAAGCATGCTAAGTTTGATCCGCTGTGGTTTGGTCCATTCAAGATAGTGAATCAAGGGCGAAATAATACTTTCATGTTGGAAAACCTACAGGGTGATTTGTTGGACGCCCTTGTGAATGTCCAATTTCTCAAGCCATACTTCCAATCCTGATCCAGGTTGGGGTACCTGATTGTATTATATTGTATATAAATTATTTTATTTTTTATTTTCATGAAGAAAAGGATGCTGACAATTACCGGAAGAAGAAGCGCAGGGGAATTGAAGAACAGAATGAAATACTCAGTGGTCTGCGTGTTCTCGACATGCCTGTTTGGTCAATTTAGTGTGTCCTAAATTGCTGCATTTAATTTGTCAATCCGGGATTCGTAAGCTGATGAAGTGCGGCGCACTATATGTGCAAGATAACCTATTTCTTAACTTTTTGTCGTTTTTGGTTTTCTAAGGTGAGATGGAAATTCTAAAATAAAAGCAAGTATGGTTATGTTTGTTCAAGGAAACGATATCCTCTATAATGATTTACCAACTTGAAACTTAAAAAGGAATTTGAAACTTACAATGACAAAACTTGAAAGAAAATGAAAATGTGTTGCTGAAATGAAAAGGTGCTGCTAGTCTAATAAATCAAAACAGTGAACTAGTGAGCATGAAACCAAACTATTCTTGCTGCTGTCTAAACACAAAAGAAATTATGCTGAAAGAAATCCAAAAGTTGCAATAAAGTAAATCTAAATCAAATTACATCAACTTTTCTTCTGATCCCTCATCATTAGTCCAGCTATAATTTTCGGAAGTAACCATAAACAACTTGAGTAACTGATATCTAACTTGCAGAAAGTAAACTAATATCAAACCATACCTTCATAATTCAATCCCTCACCATCAGTCCAGCTGTGGCTTTCGGAGGTAACTGAATATGTCATGCACAATTTAATATTTCTAACTTGCAGAAAGGAAACTAATATCAAACTACACATCCATAATTCAATCCCTCACCATCAGTCCAACTGTGGCTTTCGGAGGCAACTGAAGATGTTATGAGCAATTTAATATATCTAACTTGCAGAAAGGAAACTAATATCAAACTACACATTTCATAATACAATCTCTCACCATCAGTCCAGCTGTGGCTTTCGGAGGCAACTGAAGATGTTATGAGCAGTTTAATATATCTAAATTTGCAGAAAGGAAACTAATACTAAACTACACATTTCATAATACAATCCCTCACCATCAGTCCAGTTGTGGTTTTCGGAGGCAACTGAAGATGTTATGAGCAGTTTAATATATCTAAATTTAACTACTGAAGCAAATGAGAAAAACTGAATTAAACAAAGCAGTACTGAAATTAAACAGAAACTAAGAAAAACAAATTAGCAGCAGAACAATGTTAATTCCATGTCATTAGTCAAAAAGTTATGCAAATTCCCGGGTTGCCTATCTATAACCTGAAACAAGAACACTGATCAGTAATCAATAACATAAAACATGAAAGACAGAAGTGAAATGGAAAGTATGAAAGTTTATAAACAGAAATGAAGCATATATACCATGAAAGATGCAATGTATAAACATGTGAATGGATTATGGCACAATGAGCTTTAAAGAAATAAAATAAGAATTATACAATAATGCACAGAACCTTGGCGAGTGCAGGGGCCCTCTACACCAGCCTTGGCAACAATCTTCAAGTACGAATTACGTTTGAAAACAGAGTCTTCTTATATTAAAATGCAGTCATAACAGTAAGGTGGTATTACGGCACAAAGGCAACGTAATTACATTACAGAGCAGACTAATAAAAGATAACAGAGACTAACATAGACTAATCCCATATGCATATGCAAACGCGTTATTTATAACAAAAGAAACATAACTAATTCCTAAAGTTTATGCTGATGGAGAACACGTAGACCATTACGTCCACGGATCTAGGATCATGGCCGTATTGAAAAGTAAATCTATGAGGAGTGGATGTTTGAATTCGGCTAAGGAGCCATGTACAGATGTTGATTTATCCTCCGCAATCCAGAAACGGCCATATGAACCTTCACGTGACACGAAACAGAGTCCTGTCACCGTGAGACTCTACGGTTGACTTCCATTTGGACGCCTTTGACCGCAGCTTCTTTAGATGAGTTTGCTCGAGCCAATAGGACACGAACCATGTCCACATCATTTCTGACTTGCCCATGTGGCCCGTTTTTTCTGTAGACACCTGTAACATAGAGTTTCACAAAATGGCTGCGGAAAGTTGCAGCAGCTGCGGAAAGTGGCAAGATTCCGCAGCTAAATGAACAAAATCTAAATCAAACAGCAGACACAAAAATATAATTAAAAACCATGTTAGATGCTCTTTTGCAATTAATATACAATGATATTGACAACTTGGGAGGTTTAGGTGAGTGAAAAAGGTATAGAAAAGTGTATGGAAAAGATGCAGATTTGAGACTCAACAATGCCCGGGGACAAACATGCCATCCCCAGATGGAGCCGATGTTGTACATATTTACCCCTGCCTACGAATTTTGGTTTTCTTCCCCATTCAAATCCATTTCAAACCTCCATCGTGGCCTAAAAATCCTCATGCTCCCGCTTAACTTTACCTTTTTTTCCCAAAATGCACTATGCAAAGTTTTAAAACCCGCTATTAAATTTATATTGAGCCGAAGCCCCAGGGCCCTAGCCCCTTTTTTTGTCATCATCACATGACCGAGCCCAAAAATCGCAGACCAGAAGGAGAAGGAGCTTAACCATAAAGTTTTCGGGCGCAATTGTGACCGTCCGATCGAATTAAATCAACGGAGCGGCGTTTGTCTTATATGGTGGTCCCCACGCCTGTGCGACTTGTCAAAACCGGTGGTAAATCCCGCACCGCTTACCCCAGGCTGGCGGTATTACTCTTTGAACCGGTGATTCCATAGATTATATGCCGCGTGTCCTCAGTACAGGCATGAAACCACTTTTCTCCCACGCGTTAAAGCCTATACAAAAGCCGGGCAGTGAAATCCATCCGCACCGTAGGATCTGCCGATCTCCATCCAACGGCAGGTATTTGCCAGAGCTACTCACCCGTTAACATGCGTCCGCGGTGCTCTATGGCCCACCATCATGCTGTTCTCACCATCATCCAGCCGTTGGTCCGTGTTTGAAATCCGACCGCTAACAATCAGTCTCCCCGTCCGTTGACTCCGCTGCCACGTTGTCTTTCCACCCGTTCCCCCGTACACCCATGTGTCATGCCCCCGTGTATCCATGGCGTCATCCTGTCGTATATATATATACATGCATGTGCTTTCATTTATACCCTTCGTTCTTATTTATTCCTCACGCTCAAACTGTTTCGCGTGGAAAATTCGCACTTCGTCTGCGTGACCAAAGCCTCCGTTGTTTCTTCTCCGCCACCCCACATGTTTCTCCCAGTCGACCATGTCTCCATTGTCCTCATCCCCATCCCTGTCTAGTTTTTCTAATGTATCTGTGGGTTTTGCAGGTTTTAAAATAACAAGAAGGCACTTTAATTTGTGGCCTCTGTTGCAGAGGTTAAGAGCATGTCAAAGGACATATTTTGCTGGTGAAATTTAAAGAAGAAGCCGAGGGTAGGTGTGTGAAATGACCATTATTAAAGAGAACGAAGATATGGGTCTACAGAACCCTCTAGAGAAAATCAAGGGACGTTTCACCCTGCATTAATGATCCAAGGTTCAAATTCAGAGTTAAAGGCCGAGAGTACAGTACAGAATCGCAGGCTATCTCAGGGTTTTATGGCAGCAGATTTTCCCTCTCTCAGTAAGAGGCAGAACATTGTATATATTTTATTATTTGTGTCATGTTTATAAGGAGATTTTCATCTCCCAACATTTATTTCTAGAGACAGATTGTAAATTACAGTCATTTATAGTTAGTCATTCATAGAGTGGGTGCGAATGTTTTCTGCCATTTTATTCAAATCGAGTCATTAAATGTTCACCATCTACCTCCTTCTCTAGAATTCTCTATCTTTTCTATAAATGCCCAAAAAGAAGACATAGTAAGGGTTCCAGATTTCTATCAGCAAACTATGCAGTGAAAAGGCTTTTGTATACATTGTGTAATATTTCTGTATGAAGGTTCAGAGCCCGTAGGGTCTCAGTGAGGAGGAGTTATAACTGTAATGAGGATTCTGGTCTTTGGTATCTCACAGTATGTAATTTCTCTTATGTGTTAATACAATATCTTATTTCATGCTATTTATCTTCTTGTATCATGTTCTAGAATGCGAGTGGCTCACTAGTTTGCAGTAAGGATTCATCCTTGTTGATGCCCTTTCTGGAATTAGTCAAGCGCTTTAAATAGGCCTAGTCATGATATACTGTTCCGTTTTCATCTCATCCATATTTTCTGCTATATTAGTTACTTGAGGAGGGTGCTTTTAAAACGCCATTGTCATATAAGGATTCATAAATTAATATGCCCTTATGTGATTCTATTGTGTATCTGGGTATCAGTCTCATGTTAACTAATATCTTCTTTATGTTTCCTCACTGCACTCATTTCCTGATATTTGATTTCTGTGATATATTATTTGAACTGGCCCTCTTTACAGTAAGTTGTCTCTTAACTGTCTGATGCCTTTGTATTGGAGTTTTACATGATGTTCCTACACTATTATTATCTTTGTATCAGCTTCTGAGAGAGATTGGTCCCATTCAAAACTAATTTCTTTGTTCAAACAAGAGATAGTAAGTGAACTCTTGGACTGACAATCCAAACTACATGAAGAGCTCCTTGCTATATTAAGATGTCCTAGGCACTGGTCTATGGCAACTCTAGACTGTCTCTAGGGGGTGACAAAATTGTCCACAACAGGGCCCAAGGTGAGGAAGCTCACCAAGCATATAAGGAAGGGAATGGCAGCCATAGAAAGGATGTTTTTGAGTATTATTTTGTTTATGGTCTATTATGACTTTTGGCTCTCTTCAGTTATTTAGCAGAGACTACAGTGTTAGAACAAGGGTATTCCCTAGCGGGAATCCCACACTCATCCTCGGGGGACTTTGAGTGCCCAATTAGAAGAGGTCATTGAGCATTATTTCCACTATCCAGCATCATGCCAAGCTACATCTTTCTTCTACAGTGCAGTTTCTGTTTAGAATTGTGTTGTGTTGTAGGGTGTAGTAGTGGAGGGTTTGACAGGGCCATTCCTGAGCTTGTTTTTAGTGGAGGAATCATTCCTTCCATTAGGAAGCCAGCAAGGAAGGTCCTTGAGCATCATTTCACATTTTTTCACCAGACCAAGTCACCATCATCTCCTACAATGCAGTTTCACTCTCAAACTGCGTTATTTTATTGAGAAGATTCAAAGGAGGGTTTAGTGCACCACTTGGGAGGTTAGATCTTAAATGAAGGGATAAGCCCTTCACTGGGCGAGTTTATTAGAGGAGTGAAATTCAGTTTACATTAGTTTCAGTCACCTCCTTCTATGTGCTTCGTTTGGAGTGATTCCTCAGTCCTAGGGCTATAGATCACCATTTGTATTTTTGTATATTTCTGGAAACCCTTTCTGGGTTATCTAGGAAAAGTGATATAGAGCCTTGATATTTATGTATAGCATCTTTTGAGACATATATCAGTTTTTTATATCATTTCATGTTCACAGTAGCAGTTATTATCACTAGGACTACGTTGTAACAACTCTTTGAAATTTTGTATAGTAGCAGCATCTCACTTTTGAGAGTGTTTGATTATTGGAGGCTTGTTTGCCTATATCATATGATTTGTGCCTCAGTATTTTGGAATTTTTTTCTGTTGATATGATTAATATAATGGCTCCATATTGGTCTCATATCTTGATGTAATATTATTCACTACTATTTCCATTTTTATGTGTTATATTGTTGCTCTCCAAATTTTGGGATATTACAGCCATTAGAGAATGGGCTTCGAATCTGGATATGTGGGAATTTTGTGCACAATGATAATAGAATCAATGTCGGGCATTTCTTTGTATGACCACGCGAAGACATCATGGAATTCCTGAATATTTTCAGTATAGATCTTGAAATCATCAGGAGAACAAGACATGTCGTTATGAACATTCTCGACAATCCCTAGTTTGACAAAGATTTTGATTGGAATGGTCGGAGTGATATTTCCCATTTCCCTTCAGACAACACTTCATGAATAAAAGTCAGATTCTTAATTGGTTCAATCTATACTGGCGAATCATGGGTTTCTAGACAAGTGAAGATGTCACCTAGGATCGGGAGAAACGAGCAATGATGATGTCCATCATCCCATGGAGTTTATTTGAGATAAATTAGCTCCATGATACTCTCGCTGGTGGGTAAAGTATCATTCAAGGGATCATCAAAGTCCTAAGAACCAAACCAGAGAGACTGTACATAAGTGTCTAGATAGGAAACCAAATGAGTGTTGGTTTCGGATGCAACCTCAAAAGCCGCGAGAATACTTTGATACATTTTCTCTATTGGGCTTAGAGGCATAATGTCACCAAAACTCTCGAGCTGGTTAGTATTGGGAATAATCCATGAATCGAGACCAGAATAAATCATACTGATGGAGGTGAAATTCAAATGTGGGAGCTTAAAAACTCCCATAAGAGATGAGTCTTTGAACAGACCCGACCCAATGTTCTCATAAGGAGTAGCAGTATTTTCAACACAGGGAATTTTACCTGTTGAAGAATCAAAAGGGAAGAAATCCAACTAATCGACAATCACTATAATCCCTTGATGAGGGAAATGGAGGACGTAAAAGAAGGTGGAGACCATGCAAACCATAACATTTTTCCAAATACATCCAAGAAGGAGTTTATAATTCAAATTGGCGTCTACCACTTCAACTTCCATGGATATTGTTTTCTCCTCCAGCAAGATGGGCAATGCCTTGAGAATATCGTACGGCTGAGAACCTCGACCATCGAAAGATTCTAAGGTATTCGGGGACTGAATTAATGGGGGATAGTTGATGGCTTTCCAGCATGTGACATACATGATGTAGGTTGAAGCACCTTCATCAACGACATTCCGATGAATATTCTTTCCGAGAATGGTAACTTGAATCAGAAAAGCTACTTGAGATGGGAGGCAAGGAACAAAATTCTTGAGATTGAAAGTGATTAGATTAGAATTTTTAGGATCAATCCCTCCAATAGTGGAGATTAGTGCCTTCCATTGTGATGGGAATGACTGAAGGACCTCCAATGCTGACATTGCCAAAGGCACTTGAGCCAGATCTTCTACAATATTGTAGTGTTGTACTACTCTCGCATTCAAATTGTAAGAAGATTTCCGAAAAACACCTTTTGGGGGTGGTCGGGTGATGGAGTCAATGCTCGGTCTCTCAATCTAGAGAGGACCAAAGGTAGGAGGCATGGAATAGGAGGGGTGATATGTAAATTTCGATACCATAGGGGCCTTGGACGGATTGGGATAATCTTTCTTGTGGTGATGGAAATATATCGTGTTCCAACCATGAAAACTTGAGAGCATCCAAATGATTGAGCTTGACATACCATTTGCGTCTATTGGGAAGGGAAGGGTTCTTTCAAAATGGCCGGAGTCCCAGGTGCACCCTTCAAAAGATGAGAAACTTTGGCATGCCAAGGAAAATCCTTGGTGTAATGATAATCATCACATATCATACAAGGATATTTGGGCTTACGTGTTGAAGAATCAACAATAGGAGACTTCTTTGAATCCTATTTAAGGTTTTTGGATTTAGACTTGCCTTTACCCTTTTTCTTACCCTTCAAGGATTTATCTGTTATGGTAGATTGAACAACATTTACCTCTGAGGCTTTACTAGGATTATTCTAGTTATGGGACGGATTAGGGGGTGCAGTGGCAATAGTGGATTTTGACTTCGAAGAATTTTTAGGTGTACTAATATCAGTATGAGCCACTATCCCAATAACACCATCCACAGGAGGTGTAACAAGAGACTTACATGATGCAGGATCAATCGAAGGTCACGACACATAAGGTAATAACTCATATAGATTCCTAGACTAGGAATAGACCAAATAGAGGTATTGAGCTCTGGCAATAACCTCCTCTTCCATGACACACCCACCCATTGCAAGATATTTTCCAAGGAACAAATGATTTCGTAAACCATTCATGGATGTGATCCAAAATATGTGTAGTAGTTTACTTCTTCAACGAGGTGAGAAGATGGGTGTCAGTTTCATACTGGAAAACTAGCTGGAAGTCAGTGAGGAAGGACATAGCCAAGGAATTGAAATCGAACAAAATTACTCAAGGGAGCTAAATATACCATTTGGTCATGGTATCGGTCAAAGTATTCTGGTATCGTCAATACACCATTTGGTCGTGGTATCTTCATCGTCCTGAACCAACATAATACCAATAGTTTTGTCAGTGATGGCCAAATACAGGCAGTAATCGCAGTGATAGTTGGGAGGATGCAGTAGGCGGAGCCGTATTAACGGCCTGTTTCAATGCATTGAAATAGCTCTGAGCAATTTCATCCCATAATAATGGGATGCCATTTTTCAATAAGCGCTTAAAGCCTTTGGCAAGCTTGTTGATAAGTGGTTGTCATTGATGTCAACCCAAGCATCACCAGGGGCTACCCCGATCTTTCATGGGAATTTTGACCTACCAAATTACTATATTCTGAGTCAAGGATATTTTTTATGTTTCTTCTTATCGATATGTTTCCATTGATATATTTCACGCCATGTAATTCTTCACGGTTTGAGAGATATTCATGTTTGAAGTTAGTAACCCCAGTTAGAGGGCTAAAACCCCATGGGGTTGTGGCATGGTCATTGAAAAGTCAATAATTGATCATTTTTAAGCTCCTAAAATCCCTCCCTCGTTCACTTGTTGAAAACCCTCTCAACCTAAGAATTTATATAAATTGTGATTGATCCGAATGGAAAATGGCATCCACCCATGGTATTCATCCACCCATGGTATCCATCCGCCCATGGAATTTACCCATGGTATTGTAAATGGCATCAACCCATGGTATTCATCCACCCATTGGATTTATTAGAACATGGTATTGTAAGTGACATCTATCCATGATACTCATTCACCCATGGTATGTATCCACCCATGGTATTCATCCACACATGGAATTTACCCATGGTATTGTAAGTGGTATATACCCATGGTATCCACCTATGGTATCTACCCATGGTATTGTAACTCAGAAAAGGTTATAAATAACAAGCCTCACTTTGTAAAAGGACAAATTTTCCACCATAATGTAGCTTCTAAAGTTATTATATGTTTTAATAAAACAAGTTTCTTTGTGGTTTTATTTTCTTTGTTTTCTCTCTTTTTTTTTGGCATTGTAATTTTTCAGATCTGGTCAGATGTGGTTTTTTTCCTCCAAATCACAAGGGAATTCCGTTGCATATCTTCAGAGGTAAGAGAACTGCCCTACTTTGATGGTTTCGGTAGTATAAAATAATTTTTGCAAACATTCGAAGCTAAGGTTCCTAGAGAACGAAGGTTATGGGCCCTTAATCTAGCTATGAGCGCAACACCTGCAAGATGGTGGGACACGCATAAGGAGGTGTTCCAGGACTTGGAGGAATGTAAGGACATGATGATCCTGTGATTTGAGCCTCCGGTTGAGGTGCACGTGAAGACGTTCCTTGGCCCAGGGGATCCACGTGAACACTTGTTTGCTTGGATGGAGAAGTGGTACGACCGAAATAAGGAGGAATGGATTCACTTATTTATTCATGCGTTGGGACCAATCCTTATTGCATGGTACTTGGATGTGGAGATACATCAACACACCTGCCACTGGGAAACTTCGAAGGATGAATTCATAGGTACATTTGGACTAACAGGGGGCTCGGAGGTGCTTGATGAAGCTCTGCAGGATATAGATACATTTGTGTTTGGAAAATCCAGTTCCTTTGGAGCATTTTGGGGTACCAACGTGGGAAACACAGATGTAGGATATTGTCAATTGTCACAATATAAATATAGAAGAGTGCAATGAGGATCCACGCAATGTCTCTATCCCAGAATCGGAGGGGGAGTGCGTAGTTGCAGGACCTCCACTACAGACTGTGGATGTGACAAAGCCTCTAAAACTGTGGAAAGTCGACATTGGCACAGCAGAGTAGCCTAAGTTAGCTAAAATTGGGGACTACTGGGATGATGACACTGTAAGAAAAGTTGCTGAATTGCTCACAGAATATCAAGACTTATTCCCAAAAAAGCTATCGGAGCTCAAAGGGATCACATGGGACCTAAGGGTTATGTGCATCATCCTAAAACCGGATGTGCACCCTATAAAGCAGTGACCTTATCAGCTGAACCCTAAGTATAAGCAAACTGTTAAGGAAGAAATCGATAAAATGCTCGCCGCAGGTATTATCGAGCCGGTCAAGCAGTCAGATTGGGTAAGTCCGATGGTGGTTCAAGAAAAGAAAACAAAGGGAGAAATCTGAATCTGTGTGGACTTACGCAAGTTGAATGATGTCTGCGTACATGACCCCTTTCCGACACCATTCTCCGATGAGATCCTGGATAGTGTGGGAGGCCAGGAAGCATACTCATTCACTGGCAGGTTCTCAGGATACCATCAGATTAGAATCGCACCAAAAGATCATAGAAAAACTACATTTTCCACTAAATGGGGAACCTTCTAGTATACAGTCATGTCGTTTGGACTCAAGAATTCCCCTACTATCTTCTTGCGAGTAGTTGTCACAATGTTCAAGGAATTCATCCACAAATTTCTAGAGGTGTATTTTGATGATTGGACTATCTTTGGCTTAGTAAATACGCACATTTCGAACCTATGCATGATGTTGGACGCTTGTCGGAAACACCAGATTTCCCTGAATATCAAGAAATATATCTTCTGCGTACCCTTCGGAATCTTTCTCAGACATATAGTTTGTTGACAAGGGTTGTTGGTGGACCCTACGAAAGTTGCAGTTATCATCAATCTGGAAGTACCTACAATTGAGAAAAAAACTGCGTTCGACCCTTGGACATACGGGCTACTACAAAAAAATCATTCAGGGATATGCACTGATCATAGCACCTCTAGAAAAGTTTCTTAAGAAGGATGTATCATCCTTTTGGGATGACGAGTTTCAGAAGAGCTTGGAGCTACTCAAGGAAAATATGGTATCTACGCCTATCCTTATTTTTCTTGATTGGGCGAAGGTATTTCATGTTCACATTAATGCTTTAGGAGTTTCCCTAGGAGCGATCCTTACGCAGCCGGGAGCCGAAGATATTAATCACCCAATCACATTTTCTAATCGAAAAATCTCAGGTGCAGAGTGAAATTATGCCACCACGGAGAGGGAAGGGTTGGCCATGGTCTATGCACTACAGTAGTATCGAAACTATCTGTTAGGAGGGCACTTCAAAATGTTCACAGATCATTTGACTTTGAAGTACCTGGTGAATAAGCCTGTGTTGGGGGGGGGGGGAATCTGTCGATGGCTTTTTCTCTTACAGGAGTATGACTTTGAGATCATTTTCAAGCCAAGAAAGTTGAATTCCAAGCCAGATCACTTGTCCCGAATCGAGAGTGGTGAGGAACTGACCAACCTGGAGGAAGGGTTTCATAATGCACAACTATTTTCTATTAAGGTGGTTGATGCGCACTTCACTAAAATCGTTTAGTTCCTGACTACGGGCATGGCACATGTGGAGTACTCGGTGCAACAAAAGAAGGAGCTAGTAGCCTTCCCTGCAGATTTTACCATCATCGCAGGACATCTGTATAAGATGGGCACAGATGAAGTGCTGCATAGGTACATCCTGGAGCATGAACGACATGGTATCTTGGTAGAAGCCCACGATGGGGTAGCAGGAGGTCACTACGCAGGGAAAGCAACGACGGAAAATATCTTAAGAGCTGGCCTATGGTGGCCTACCCTGCATATTGACTCTCATGACTATTGTAAATCATGTGATACATGCCAACAGACATGAAGGCCATCACATAGAGATGAAATGCCCCTTCAACTGTAGATGACCCTACAAGCCTTTGGAAAATGGGCCATCGATTTTGTGGGACCTATTAACCCACCTGGAAAGAAAACAGGTGCGCACTACATCATCACTACCACTGACTATGTAACCAGATGGGCCGAAGCACAAGCGATGAAGGATTTCACTGCAGATACCACTGTGCACTTCTTCTTTGAGCAGATTCTGACCAGATTTGGGTGTCTGAAAATCTTGATGAGCGATAGGGGTATGGACTTTGTTAATGAGACTATACAGGCCTTAACAGAGGAATTCTAGATCCATCATGCCAAGAGCACTCTGTATTATCCTCAGGCAAACGGAGTATTTTAAGCATTCAATAAGGTATTGGATAACGCACTAACAAAGGTTTCTAACACCGATTGCAGTGACTGGGACGTGCGCATCCCATCTATTCTTTGGGCCTATCGCACCACCTATAAAAATTTGACAGGGAAAACACTATTTAGGATGGTTTATGGCAAGGAGGCCATTATACCCATGGAATATATTATTCCTAGTCTGTGCATCACAGCCTTTACGAATATGGCGCATCTTGATATCATGGAGGAGAGTTTAGTGCAATGTGTGGCTTTGGAGGAAGTTTGATTTATTGCTAATTTCCATCAATAGGTTCAGAAGGCATGGGATAAGGCATGGAATGATCGACATATCCGATGAAAATACTTTATGGAGGGTGATTTAGTGCTACTATATGATAGCCAGTTTGCGAGACACCTGGGGAAGTTCTGACAGCACTGGCTAGGGCCCTACGTAGTTAAAGACATCACGGATGGTGGAGTTGTTCGCTTAGCCACCCTGCGCGGTGATATGATTCCTGGCTATGTCAATGGCAATCAACTCAAACCATATTAGATAAAATGACTATATGGCTGAAGTAGCTGTCTAAAATGGGATATGCCCACTAAGGAGGGTATGGATGAAAGGTACCATAAGGGGCGCATGTTATGGTCGCCAAATTGGAAGCCTAGGGGGGGTGCGCCAGTAGCACATGAGTAAACTCAGACTACAGCAGGCGCACTGGAAGTGAAGGAAGTATGCTCAAAATGCAGGGATACACTAGGAGTGTAGGGATGCACTGAGCACACCACAGGTGCGAAAACTAGCCGTTGGTACAATCAAATCAGTTAAAAAGAATAAATTACCATTGGAAGGAGTGGGCGACCGAAATTTAATGAAATGAACTCTGGAGATTTTTTACTCTTTGCCTTGTTATCACCCTTAAAAAAATTTCTAATCTTTGTAAGTTTACATTGTTTTATTCATAGTGTCAAATAGGTCTTGAGTTACTTTAGTCTTGATAAAGGATAGGTTATAGGTTTAGAAGTCTTAAAAGGTCAATTTTCAATTTCAAATAAAGTCTTTAGGTCTCATCCCATGGTTGAAAATTCTCACCATTCACTTAAAAATAATGTCATCAACTTTCAGATGAAACCCCTGCAATTAGCCACAAAACCACAGTTTCGTAGCGCGGTCAGTTCAAAATGTGAATTTTGCGCTACAAAAGCGTTGCTACTTTTGTAGCGCAAAGTGTGAAAAATGAACTATGTGTGCTACAAAAGTGTGGATTCTTAAAAGGTCATGTCAAAGCTCAGAAATTGTCAGAAATATGTTAGGATGTGATAGGGTAATGTCGTGGTGACGGTTAGAATTCATATTTGAAATTATCAACCATCCATATCAATCATTACTATGATAGGGGTTTCATATTGAGAAAAGAAATTTCAAATTCGAAAGGTCTTGTCTATTTTAGTCATTCCAGTTTTCATTTTCTCATATTAAACTATGAAACATTCTTGTTTCTAGCTCAAGCTTATGGTTGTCCTATACCAAGGATATTTCATACATTATCAAGCGAGGTTGCTAAATCAAATTAAGAGATGTTGTTTGCAAGAGAGGTTGATTATCAAATTCTAAAGGAAGCCAACAGGGTTTTTCTGAAACAAGTATGGCTGAGGAGAAAAAGAACCATAGATCATGACATTATTTGAGGTCTGAACATGAAAGCACAAGAATTTTAGCTGAAGACCAAACAACCATGGATTCTTTCAGTAAAGCAGGTTGTTTAAAGTTCTGTGAGAAGCTGTAGGGTGGACATACTCAGGTATCAAAAGAATTTGCATTAAATTTCAGTGGTACAAATACAAAGGTTAGGATGTTAAATATGTCAGTGACACCTGAAACCATTTCTCTAGTGACTAAAATACCTAGAGGACAGGAAACATGGTTTAAAGGTTTTAGGTTCGATATGGAGGCATGCAAGATGTTTTTGAAGCCAGAATATGCAGAGATGGACTTGAATAATGCAGTTCCCAAAAACTGTATTAAGGATAACTATGCCAAACTACTGCTCAACATCCAGAGATATTTCACGTGCGAAGGCAAGTACCAAAAAGTTTACACCTATCATTTAAAACTCCTATTACACTTCATAGGTATGATATCACTAGATTTACCATTTTTCCTATATAGAAGCATTTATCAAATGGCTGATAAGGTCCAAGTGAAATCCGATGACTGTGAAACATCTCTGTTTCACCATGGCTTAATTAAATCGTTGGTTTTGAATGAGCTCGAAAATATTAGTAGGGATTGGTCCTCTTTTCTATTTATAAGTGGATTTGAAATGGAAACTCAAACTCCAGCTAAAAACCCTACGGAAAAGGAAAATCCTACCCCACCAGCAGAATCCAGTCAACCTATAGCTTTAAGGAGCAGGAGGTTTGTCAAATTAAAGCCAAGGAAACAAGTGAAAGGTAAAGTAGAAAGGACACCAATGAGTGTTGCAGGAACCCCTCCACCTGCAAAACAAGGGTTATAGAGTACCAAGGAAGCTAAATAGAAACAAACAATTGGTAAGAAAATAGTCTAGAGAATCACAACGAGTCAAATTACAACATCAAAAGGAAAGACAGTGGTTTTAGGATCAAGTGACAGCCCAGGTTTGAAAGGAAACTTAGATGATTTAATACATGCAATATACATACAAGAATCTCCTATAGTGCAAGCTAATTTCATAGGGGTTAAAGAAAGCAAATAGAAAGGGATGAAATCATCAAAGAAGCTGGAGTTTAAGGATGAAGATGCAACATTTGTTTTCCAAGCTAGGAGGCCTGTAACTAGGCATTCTTAAAGGCTAAAGGAACTTGATGCAGAAGTTGAGGAAAAAAATGAAGTAGATACTTTTCATAAGGAGATGGTTGATCTTTCCTCACCTGTAACAAAACATGAATAAAACAAAGTATCTACAACAGAGGAGGAAATGACCAAGTATAAAAGTATGGAAGAGAGGTTAAGATCAAAAAATCATGAAATTGCCAAGTTGAAGAAAAGAGATAGAAAACATGTCATTGAGAAAACAAAGTTTAAAAGGATGAAAGTCATTTAGGAAGGTGAAAAATTTTCAAAATCAGAAATACCAAGCAGTGAGGAACAGTTCTTCACATGAACAGTCCCAGCCATTAAGGAAGAAAAGTTTGTAAGAGTCATAAACACTCATTTGTGAGCTAGAAACAGAAGGTTAAGAAGACAAGTTGAAGATCTGGAGATACAGTTGACAAAGTCTCAAGAATAGTTAAAAAGGCAGTGAAACAAAGTGATTGGGCAGTAAAACAAAGTGATAAATTCATAGGTCAATCTCTGATCAAGATGAAGGAAAAATTTGATGAATATTATGTTTTTGGGGTTATATTACTGTGTTTTTGAAATAATATCAACACCTTTAAAGTTTAAAGATCTCCAAGGTACAAATTTTGAAGACAATTTTGAAAAAACTTCTTACATAGCAGTTTCGTATCGCAGATAGTGCAAATCTGCTGAAATGCGCTACGAAATTGCTAAAGCAGTCTTCTAGCACATTTTAATATCAAATTTGGGGAAGTTTGGTAAATTTTGACTTGAAATGGCTAGTGGAAGTGTACAAATAGCATATGAAGGTTTACTTGAAGAAAGCAGGTCAAAGGTTGATTGAAAAAAGGAGCTAAACACTACGCTACGAAAAGCACTACGAAACTGAGCTGCTTTCGTAGCGCAGGTTTATCCTTAGTCTTTTTGCACCATTCGAATTATAGTTTCTGCACAACTGTAGGATTAAATATATATGGTGAATTTTTGGCAACATGACACATGTATACTTGATCTATTAAGGATAAAATTACTCAAAATAGATAAAGAAATCAAAGAGGCTAAAAACAGGAAAACATGTTTCCTATTTTTTAGGAGAACATTATCATTAACAGCAGGGTCACTTCAAGTGAAAGGTCAACATCCAAATTCGACTTCATGGGATTGCAGGTGGAAAAAGATGTAATAAATATTAGATAAGGTTGTTAGAAGGATATTTAAGAGTTTCAGTCCTATTAGAATTAGGACTTTTCATAAGCATTATAGCTGTCAATTTGTAATAAATAGCATGTCTCATATTAGGAAAGGTGTCAAACTCTTTGAGTTTGATGTATCTAGTGGAGAAGAAGGGATCCTATCTTTTAAATGTTCTATAAAGGGTATAAGGTAAAATTCCAAGGGGTTGGACATTTTATTAGCAAAAAGACTATATTTTGTATGTGACTGTTTTCAACTTTAATACAGAGAAGTTTACTTAGCCAACTTGAGATTCATACAGAGTTTTAGTGTGTGTTTTTTCTATTGCATCCTTTTACTATCTATTTGCAGTGGTATTTGATTATGTTTACTCAGAATTCATCTTTGATTCTTTGACTTCCTATGTAGGCAAATTGACTATGTTTCTACTGTCTCACATGTGTATCTTTTGACTAAAACTCTAACATGCCTCAACTTCCATGCTAGGTAGATTATCTTGGTTTTGTTGAAGTTATCTTGACTCCATGGCCCAATGAATGTTTTCTAATTTGTGATACAACCAGTTATATTATTCTATATTTCTACCTTAGAGTTATCCATCTATCCATTAATCAAAAATCATAAACCCTTTCGAGAGCCCTCTCAGGTTGAGAGGCTAAGCCTCAGCCAAAAGATTGGTCTGAAATAGTTACACAAAGTCCACTTGATGAGCAACCTATCAGGTCATATTTTCTGATAACATGCATGATGGTAATTTCCAAGTAAATTTTACCCTACCATTGGGTGCTCGCCAAAGCTATAAAAAGGGCAAGATAGTTCATGCAAGGATTCTGTATCGCTTGAATAGCTTATACTTGGCATGTTTATCCTGGACGAATTTGTGATGTAAGAATTTATGTGCCTATAGCGTCTCTTTCATGTCTGAGCAACCTGTTCCCTCTGATAGTAGCAATCCCAAATTTGCCTTTCACGCCAGGATGATGGCTACGAATCTTGCTGAACCATTAGAACCAATAATCTCAGTGGAATAAGGCACTAAGGAAGTGGTGGAGATTGAGTCCAAATCTGAGGAAGTTTTCTCCACCCCAGTCATGAAGAAGGGGAAGGAAAAAGAACAGGGCTTAGGAAAGCCCATGAAACCCATGAAATGGGCTAGAGGGAAGCCTCGTACTTCCCCGCGAGCGACGCCCCAGGAACGGGTTGCATAGGAAGAGATTCAAGCCGCAAAGCCCATCAATTGGTTACCTCCTTTCGTTCGGCTGCGCAGACTCTCAATGCACATTCCAAAGAACCTCGATGGTCTGATCACCTACTTTCAGATGTCGTTGACCCCAGGCGAGGTCCCCGTTATTGATGAACCTTTTGGAAGGCTCCATGAGATAAAATATGATGATCATGACTTGGCCAATTTGGAGGCCTTCCATGAATTGGTGCCCAAGTTATATTTGGAATGTGTTCAGGAGGATGATGGGATAAAAATTGTCCCTGTAAGCTAGGTACTTGGAGTGGCAGGTTCCGGGCTCCTCAACCTGCTCAAGATGCCGCATTTCAGCCACTATAATATCACAGACCGTCTAGTGCGTAAGTTGCTTGCACTAGTCCATGATGGGTGTTTTTGAATCAAGGATCAAATCCCTATTGACACTGCACTCATCCATCAAATCACTGGTCTTCCTATGGAAGGTTCGAACCCTCTCGAGCACGTTGGAAAGAAGTATGAATGGGAAACTGCTGAATATGTGTGAAAAAAATACCAGCTGGAGCGGAATACTCGTGGCTTCATGATAAAAACCATCAGTGATCCCGCTACGTAACTGGGTACCATGTTATTGGCATGTAAAATGATGTGGAAATGTTAGGTGGCCTCCATCCCCACATACGTAATTCAAATCGTAGGCTAGTGTGAGAATGGGGTATGTTTCAATTGGTCACAATATTTTTGCAATGAGTTTTTGGCCAATAACCGCAAATCCCAAGAGCAGGGACAGGCATTTTTTTATTTCTGACTGCTACTTCTCATTGCATTGATAGTTTGGGAAGCCCCAGAGGAATCGGTCCTGCTGGATCTCACCCCTAACATGTGCAAGGGGGCCCGATATACAAACTTATGGGATTCAAGGGATGCGTAGCATCTCGAGGACAACCAAGACTTCTGGGTCCTCTTTTACAGTATTCTGGTAGCAGCCATTAATTTTTGACCACTGTTGTCTCCAGCAGTATATGATAGATACAAAGGCATTACGGCATTCCAGGTCACCATGCACAACTTCCATATCCGAGCACACAAGGATAAATCCTGGACCTTGCTCCCTTATATGGTGGCGGATGAAGAAATTAACAATGTCATTGTGCTCTGGCCTCCTAATTGGAAGATCGGTTTCAAAACTGATGCAAATAGATCTGAAGGAAACATCACACCAAAATTAATCTCGTCTGTCATCATCAAGGATACTGGAGAACAAAGTAAGAGTAATAGGAAGGACACAAGCACAACAGCACAAAAGGATGCACAGCAAAAGTGGACCACTGAGAAGGATGCCGAGGTGGAGACTCAGGTAGATTTGCAGCCAGACCTTGGTGCAAAAGGACTGGATGTAAGAGGAATTTCCTCCCCCCAAGGCACGAAGTGAACAAGCAAGCCTGTCAAAGGACCCCGAAAGAAGCAGTGCTCGCAGCAGACGAAACAAGATGAGACAGTCACACTGACTAACGTGGACCTCAAAAAAATTGCTAACGTGCTTACTTTGGTTGCAGAAGACATATGGTTAGCCTTAGAGGAACAACAGAAAGCTGCAATCGAAACAATTCAGGCTGAGCTCCGCACTCTACAGCCGAAGGCAGACATGTTGCAGACCAGTGTGACTCAGGTACGAACACCCTCGGCAACCAGAAATGCAGTGCTAGTTACAGATGAAAGCCAACTTTTTTCTCTACCTAGCGCAACACTTGTGATCAGTCCACCCAACCTGGATCTACTAGTCCAGGCCAGTACAGAATTTCAGCTGAATTTAGCCAGGCTACCTCATGAGGCCTTACAGGGTCTCCACGCCTCTTTATTTCAGGAAATTCGCCATCAGGACCAACAAGTGCACCAACAACTCAGAGTGGCTGAGTAGATAATTGGTTCAAAGAATGTTGAAGTGTGCCTCGCCACCGCGAAGAAAACGGAGCTCGAAAACATGATTCACCAACTCTGTGTAGATGTTACGAAAGAGATCCTAGCCACAGCCACCCCTCCAGCTAAGGTTGAAAGTTTGGTCGTAGCACTGGAGGCCTCTAGGGCAGAATTTCAAGTGGTCAAGACACGGATGGAGTAGTAGATCGTCGATCTACAAGCTAAGTTGCAGCCTGAAACACCTCCAGAGGTACCAGCCCAACGAACTGTGTTGGTCACCGTGGCTACGAATGTCATTACAGGGAAAATCGCGCAGGGTGCCCAATTACTAGAAACAACCATGCAGCTCTAGCCAAGGTCCAGCACGACCTGATCCTACGAGGAATCAACCAGGACCTGCGGCAGAAATAAGAAGATTTCGAGATGTTAGAGGCTACCCTGCCCACTTTAGTTCCTTCTCAGCATTTGACACGGCTATGCACCAGTCACGCCCTCCAAGCTGATATTGATGAACTTCAGTAGAAGAAGAAGTTCCTCGCCCACTACCTAAAGCCTTGGGATGCCGAGGCCCTTAAGCTTTCACAATATTTTGATGTGGCAGATAAGCAACTAAACCAAACTTTGGAGAGTGTCACCGCCGCGACAAAAGGCCTGATTTCACAAAAGTTGGTCGACATTGCGAAGAATAATGTTGCTCAGAGTGAAGGCATGCTACCCCCATTGGCCGAGGTGATCAAATTGTTGCAAGCGCAGGTGGAGACCCCATCATCACAGTGACTTGGGATGAGTCACAAGATTGTGTAAGGGGACTATTAGAACAGGGTCTCCTAAAGCTACGAATTTTGTCCATTTTTGTATATTTTTTGTAATATTTAGTCTAACGCAAGGGTTTTGGGGTGGGTCAAAGCCCCTAATGCATTGTAACAGGTCAAGGGTGGACCAAGAGTCATAGGAAATAAATAATTTAGATTGATGCTACGCACGAATTGTTATACTGTTGTTGGGTTGTTTGGGTAAGGACTCCTACTGGCTGTGTGCAGACCCTGCTGGTTGTGTACGCAGGCGGTACTTTGGGATTGTAAGAGGATTTTGGTATTAATATATATGCGAAGTACTATTGGATATCCGATGTTACCTGGATATTTTTTATTATGATTGATGTGTACTTGGGTTGTATGGTTAAAGTTGTGAAAGTACATAGTTGATAGCGGCGAAAGTATCCTTGTTTCTATTATATGAATCTATGATCTGTTAATTGCTACGATTATAGTTTTTGTGCTAATAAATTGGTATTACACACGTGGTTGTGAAGGTAATTACTAGATTTGTGCTTTGTTATATAAGCCTACGAATAGATCTGTTAAGGACGAGCTCAATAAGCTGGGAACGTTGACCTGCTTGACTTACCTGCTCTCCCTCAGGGTGCGGAAACCTGGTTCTAGCACCCTCCCATACTACTTCGGGTGAGACTTTGGCCTACACAAGTAGGTCACTACCAAAAGGGCCAGTGGTATAGGGGTTTGTTGGCAAACCTTAACCTCCGAACCTAGGTCAGGACCCCTTGAGCCAACACGGACACTTATGAATTTTTGTTTTGAAGGAATCGAAATGGTCATTTATTTTCATTTATGGATGTATTTTTATTATTACATCATAGATTAATAACCCTCATGGAATGAAAAGCTACAAATTGGGAGAAAAAGCTCCAAAATAACCTACTTTTCATGTTGTTTCCTCCTTTTTTAACCCTTTGTTATGCTTTTGAGTGACTCTGGGAGAATGGATTTTGGAAGGCCTTACAATGGTCCATTTTGAAAAATTAAAGATGTCCTTGAAACTAGACACATAGGTCTAGAACCATTTTTTGAAAAGTGAATTTTGACTTCGCAAAGTGCCTCAAAAGTGCCACCAAATTTCCGTTACGCTTCTACAATTTTTGTTTTAAATCTTCAGAAAGAATTGTCACAGATCAACATTGGATTCCCTCAGGACACTTGTCAAGCTCAGAAATGGTCACAAATTCAAGGCTCTGAGTTTTCATTAGAGTTATTGGGTTTGTTTTTTCTTCCTATTATGATGGAATTTGTAATTAATGTAAGGGACAAACACTCTAGTTTATAGCTAAAATTCAGGGAATGGTTTCTAACCTTCCTAGAAACTAGGAAATGACTCATAGCTTGAATTTATGATCCATTTTGGATGGGATTTAGACCTGATGAGGTGTCATAGTCTATATTTTATAGAAGTGGGCTCTCTTTTGTCTTTGTTGGGGTTGGATAATCTCATATTTTGCAGTGGAACTCTTGTAACCAGTTTGTGGAATGAAATCAGAGACAGATTTGTAGGAAATATTGTGTGATACTTGTGGTATGATTTGGAACATATGTGTTTCTCATGTTTTCTTATTATCTTATGCTTAATTCCATGTCTACTTCTTCATACATGTCTATCTTTTAAGTTTGAGAGGATAATTCATGTTCATGCATGCTCTGTTTTAGACAAGATTCACCATATTATGTTTATTTGCTTCTTAAATTGAATGAATTCACCTCAGTGATCATTCAAAATCTACTCCATCTTCATCCTATTTTGAATGAACAATTAATATTTCCCAAACTACCTATCTTTCCTCACACACTCTCTGTAGGTTCACCTCAAAGTTTAGACCTAAAAATCTCATTTACAGTCCATTCATTGACTTTCCTATCCAACATTCAAAATATAAAAAACAAATTACTCATTTAATCTTACATATTCTAGCCAAAAATATTATGATACTCAACCATTCATTTGATTGTTTAAAGTGACAAAGAGAGAGCCCTTTCTGGTCCGGGTAGGGCTAGCTACCTGACCTAAAGTTTAGTCTATGGTTACCTTTCTCCAATCCTACTATCAGCCTTGGGAAGTTGGAGAGAGTGATAACAGTAGTGATATTTCCCATGTTTCCTTTGGACAACACTTCATGAATCAAATCCGAATTCTAAAGTGGGTCAATCGGTACCAGTGAAGCATGAGTTTCAAGACAGGCAGAGATGTCACTTGGAATTGGGAGAAACGAGGAATGGTGGTGTCCATCATCCCATGGAGTTTCTTCGAGATACATTACCTCCAATATACTCTCGTCGGTGGGGAAAGTCCCATTCAAGGGATCATTAGAGTCCCAAGAACCAAACCAGGGAGACTGCGCATACTTGTCTAGAGAGGAAACCAAATAAGTGTTGGTTTCAGATGCAACCTCATAAGCTGCAAGAATACTTTGATACATTTGATATGTTGGGCTTAGAGGCATAATGTCATCAAAACTATTGAGCTGGTCAAGATTGAGAATAATAAATGGATCGTGAGCAGACGAAATCATATTGACGGAGGCGACATTCCAAGGTGGGAGCTAAAAAACTCCCATAAGAGACGATTCTTTGAACATACCCAGCCCAATGTTCCCATAAAGAGTAGCGGTCTTCCCAACATAGGGAATGTTACCTACTGAAAAACCAGAGGGGAAGAAATCCAACTGATCAACAGTCACTATATTCCCTTGATGAGGGAAATGGAAGACGCAATAGAGGGTGGAGACCATGCAAACCATAGCTTTTGTCCAACTACATCCAAGAAGGAGATTTTAATTCAAGTTGGTTTCTACCACTTCAACTTCCATGATTACCATTTTCCCCTCCAACAAGATGGGAAATGCCTTGAAAATATTGTTGAAAATGCAACAAGATGATGGAGCTTAGTGAAATGAAGTCGCCTTCACTAAGTGGGCCCGCAGGCTATTTTTGGCGCAAAGTCTATTTTTAGACTATGTCTATTTTTAGAAATATGGAGCATGGTCTAGGAGTTGTAGTATGATATTCTTGGATGATTGGTCGAGTTGGTAAAAATAGATGGACCTTTATTTTTAGACATACAGGTCGAAGTCTATTTTTAGACTGCCTGTCTAAAAATAGGTCAGTCAAATATTATTTACCCTTAATAATAATTGGACTATAAACTTCAGTTTATCCTCTTGCAGCACTTCATTTGGAGCTACGGATGTGGCCCATGCACCTGATAGAAGGAATTACGCTATTCCTATGGGTTTGGTGAGCTCATGCATGGTTGACTTCAATTAGAACTCAAGTGGCGGAGTTTGGTGGAGTTGATGAGACAATTGGTGGAGTTGTGTTTGGGTTAACTTAGTTGAACTAGTTGTATTTAGTTTAACTGGCTAATACACTAGAGATGATTGGGGTGAATTAAATATTATTTAATTCACTAAACATTAACTCATTTTTCAACTAAAGAACACATCAGTTGACTGCTGTGCATGGACAGTTCAGTGAAGACCAGTGGAAGAGGTAGATGAAAGGGTGAGTTTGCTATTAGTTGTGCATGAGATTTGCACAAGCATTGGAGGAGATTGCCAATGAGGATTGTGTAGTTGAAGCCAAGGATATTCGACCTTGGATCTTTCATTACACCAACTTGGATTGCGCAGTAGAGACAGGAAAATAGTGGATGAGTTTTGAACCCATGACTTGTTCAAAACTGAGCTAGTTTGTGTGTAACTTCTGGAGATAGTACTGAGTACTTGTGAGGAGTATTGTGCTATGTATTGTTACATGTTCTCTTCTATTATAATATACAAAATAGCTGGGGGTTTTCAGCTATAAGCTTTCCCCATTACATATTGTGTTTATGTGTGCATGCGACTGTTTCTATTTCCGCAAATTGATGATCAATTGTAGAAGAGGTTATGTGTTATGCATGAATTAAAATTAGTGTGTGACCAGGATAATCTCAGTGGATAAATCTTCATTATTCAGCAAATTTCTACATGGTATCGGAGCGAATTGATCATCGGGATCTATTACAGTGATTACAATTTTTATTTCGGTAGACAGAGTCTGTAACGGGCCAGGTAGCCTCTGGATCCATCCTTTCTTTGAAAGGTGATATATCCAGTAAATGCCCTTACAGTCGATCTCTGTGCTAGAAATAATTTTTTCTCACAGATCCAGAAGCAGTTGAGTTTTTGAGCTTGGAATTTGAATTTTGCAACAGATTTTTTTCTTGGTGACCGGAGTTGAAATGTCTTTCAACGGTTTGCGACTTGAATATGCCCTTGAAGGCAGTTTGAATTATGTTGCTTGGAAATATCGGATGGAGGCGATATTAGATGATAATGGGATGAAGGAGTTCGTAGATATGGATGTCCAAAATCCTAGTGATCCGGTTGAAGTTGAGGCTTGGCAAAAGAAGATGGCGAAATGTCGAAGGATTCTGTTGGAGGGCGTGAAGGATCACATTGTATCAAGTACGCAAACTTCCATGTTGATGCAGAAGCGATGAGATCTATTCCAAAGCAAGAGCGACCAAAGGAAGCTGGCGCTCAAGGATAAACTCAGAAACATTAAGATGGAGAAAGGCGACAGTATCGCCAAGTACCTCACGAAGTTCACTCAATGCAGAGATGAGCTGGGAAATGTAGGGGTGACTGTCGATGAAGAGGACTTGGTGGACCTGGCTCTCCTTGGTCTTCTTAAGAGTTGGAATTCCTACCAGGACTCTATCAATGGTCGGGAGAAGTTTTCGGGATGGGAGCGACTTTGGGCGGATCTCATGCAAGAGGAGATAAGGCGGACTACCAGGGACGGATCTTCATCAAAGGTATCTGATGAAGAAAATTGCGCTTTGGCTGCCAAAGCAAAGAAGGGGAAGAGAAAGAAAGCTTCTCGATGCAATTAGAAAGGCAAGAAGCAAGACATGTCCAAGGTGAAGTGTTTTTCAACGCTCACCGAAAGCCTGATTGTTATGCCACAAATTTTCAGCGAGAAGAAGAAAAATAAGAGAATTTCTGGAGTCTCTGCCGGCGGGAGAGCATTGGCCTCCGGAGGTTTATTTAGTTTTCCCGCGTGCTGGCCTTTGGTCTCAAGTGTGATGGGATCAGTGTGGTTCTTGTACAGTGGTGCGTCATTTCACATGACAGGAGATCGGGATCTGTTTTCAGATCTGGAGGAAAAAGATCTTGGAGTGCACATCGAGATGGGCGATGATGGTAGATACAGTGCGACCGGTATCGGTACCATGTCCTTTGAGAGGGAGTCTGGTAAACCCTTCGTATTGAAGGAAGTATTGCATGTTCCAGGATTGATGAAGAATCTGATCTCTGTGGCGATGTTGGAAGACAAGGGGTATGATGTGGTCTTCAGCGAAGGAAAGGCTTTCTTGCGCAGTAAGAAAACTGGAGAGACCTGAAATATAGGGATTCGAGTCAAGAACCTTTATCAGTTGCAAGTAGATGGCTGCGCAACAATGGCATGCAAGGCGGAAGCAGTGGTGAGCCGGGATGATGGCGAGCTGTGGCACAGGAGATTGGGTCACCTTCACCATGGAGCCTTGAAGATACTGCAGCAGATTTCTACTGGGCTTCCTAAGGGCACTCTTGCGCAGTTAGATCAGTGCAAGGGGTGTACCTTGGGAAAATATGTGAAAGCCACCTTTCACGAGAAGGATAGTCGTGCCACAACGATCCTTGAGAGAGTTCACACAGACGTGTGTGGTCCTTTCTCAGTAGCTTCGACAGCAAAGCACAAGTACTATGTGATCTTTATGGATGATTTCTCTCGGAAGTGCTGGATCTTCTTCATGCAGAAGAAGAGCGAGACATATTCAAAGTTCTGTGAATTCAAGGTGCTAGTTGAGAAGGAATCGGGGAAGCATGTGAAGGCTCTTAGGAGCAACAATGGTGGTGAATTCATCTCTACTGAATTCAAGGACTTTTGCAGTGCAGAAGGGATTCGGAGAGAGCTCATCGCACCCCATAACCCACAGCAGAATGGGGTTGCTGAGCGGAAGAACAGAATGATCGTGGGTGCTGTACGGGCGATGTTGCAGGATCAGGGCCTACCCCTTCACTTGTGGGTTGAGGCATGCAATACTGCAGTGTATGTGCAGAATCGTTGTCCTCACAAGATACTTGGCATGATTACACCGGAGGAGGCATTTTCTGGCAAGAGGCCTGACATTTCTCATCTGAGGATTTTTGGCTCACTTGTCTACATGCATGTGACGAAGTATGCCAGAAAGAAGCTGGATCCGACCGCAGAGGTTGGAATATTTGTGGGGTACACTGATATGTCCCACAACTATCGTGTGTATTTGCCAGACAGTCGTAAGACTGTTGTGCGATGGGATATCAAATTTCAGGACGAGAAAGCCATGAAGTGTTCGCTTGAGAGGGAGCCACACTTGCATGCAGAAGAGGAGCTATTAGTTCCTAAGGAGGAGCTTCTGGATGTGGATCAGCCACAAGAGGAAGTTCATGGAGTGGAATAAACCACTCATGCAGCGCCAACCATCAGAGGGTGCAAGCGCACTACAGAAGCTGAGCGACTGGCTTGAGATGCAGAGAAGGTTGTAGGACCACCTACAACACAGCGCAGATAGAGACAGTCACCGAACCGGTACACTGGATACATGGCTCTTGTGAGCAAATGTGTCGTGACAGAACCATCCTCTTTCGAGGAAGCTGTGGAGGAACCTGCATGGGTAGATTCCATGGTGGAAGAGTATGATTCGATTGTTAGAAACAATGCATGGGAGATTGTCCCGCGATCGGAAGGGAAATCAGTGGTGGGTTCGCGATGGATCTACAAAGTGAAGCAGGCAGCTGACGGGAGTGTGGAGAAGTACAAGGCAAGATTTGTTGCCCGTGGCTTCTCACAGATCGAGGGGATCGATTATGAGGAGACCTTTGCACCTGTTGCAAGGTACTCTTCCATACGGACGATCCTATCTGTCTCAGCGCAGATGGGGTGGCACATCCATCAGATGGATGTGAAGACTGTGTTCCTCAACGGATTCATTGAGGAGGAGTTGTACATAGAGCAGCTCGAAGGTTTCGAGATCTTCAGCAGTGAGTCGCATGTTTGCCGACTCAAGAGAGCACTGTACGGGCTGAAGCAAGCACCTCGTGCTTGGTACACACGGATAGACAGTTATTTCACCGGACTTGGATTCTCCAAGAGTGAGGCGGATCCTAACCTGTACCAGATTGTGGTGGAGGGGAAGTTGTTGATCATTGTACTGTATGTAGATGATCTGATTTTGATGGGTGATGAGCTGTTGATACTTTCATGCAAGGAGGATCTTGCTAGAGAGTTTGAGATGAAGGACTTGGGCCTCCTTCATTATTTCCTAGGATTGGAGATTTGGCAGCGCAGTGGTGGACTGTTTGTTTCTCAGGGAAAGTATGCCCGGGAGATACTAGAGAGGTTCAACATGCATGGCTGCAAGCCTGTTGATACTCCTCTTCCTGGTGGTTGGAGGAAGGAGGATGCTACTTCAATGGAGGTAGTGGATGCCACTGTCTATCGACAGTTGGTGGGGTCGCTTATGTATCTAGTCAATACACAACCCGATATATGCTATGCTGTTAACCAGATTTCGCAAGCTATGGTTAAGCCTACCAAGCTCTTCTGGAAGGTAGGCAAGCATGTATTGCGTTATCTTAGTGGCACATTAGGATATGGTCTATGGTACAGACAGGAGGATGGAGCGAAGCTTTCCGGCTTCACTGATGTAGATTGGGCAGGGAGCCCAACAAACCGAAAGAGAACATCTGGAGGAGTTTTCATCATCGGGTCGACAGCAGTTTCCTGGTACAACAGGAAGCAGAGATCCGTGGCACTCAGTTCAGCAGAGGCCGAGTACATGGCAGCAAGCTTGGCTGCATGCGAGGCTATTTGGATGAGGAAGATCCTCGTCAGATTGTTCGGGTCGCACTTGGAGCCTACTGTGATTTATTGTGATAACCAGAGTTGCATTAAACTCTCGGATAATCTAGTATTTCATGATATATCCAAACACATCGACATCAGGTACCATCATATCAGAGATTGTGTGCAGCGGAGAATCATGTTACTTTCATATATTCCCACGGAGGATCAGGATGCTAACATCTTGACGAAGGCGCTCACCAGGAGAAAATTCGAATTCCATAGAGGCAGGATAGGGGTTGCAGATAATCCATATCTTGTTGAGAGGGAGTGTTGAAAATGCAACAAGATGATGGAGCTTAGTGAAATGAAGTCGCCTTCACTAAGTGGGCCCGCAGGCTATTTTTGGCGCAAAGTCTATTTTTAGACTATGTCTATTTTTAGACATATGGAGCATGGTCTAGGAGTTGCAGTATGCTATTCTTGGATGATTGGTCGAGTTGGTAAAAATATATGGACCTTTATTTTTAGACATATAGGTCGAAGTCTATTTTTAGACTGCCTGTCTAAAAATAGGTCAGTCAAATATTATTTACCCTTAATAATATTTGGACTATAAACTTCAGTTTATCCTCTTGCAGCACTTCAGTTGGAGCTACGGATGTGGCCCATGCACCTGACATAAGGAATTACGCTATTCCTAGGGGTTTGGTGAGCTCATGCATGGTTGACTTCAATTAGAACTCAAGTGGCGGAGTTTGGTGGAGTTGATGAGACAGTTGGTGGAGTTGTGTTCGGGTTAACTTAGTTGAACTAGTTGTATTTAGTTTAACTGGCTAATACACTAGAGATGAGTGGGGTGAGTTAAATATTATTTAATTCACTAAACATTAACTCATTATTCAACTAAATAACACATCAGTTGACTGTTGTGCATGGACAGTTCAGTGAAGACCAGTAGAAGAGGTAGATGAAAGGGTGAGTTTGCTATTAGTTGTGCATGAGATTTGCACAAGCATTGGAGGATATTTCCAATGAGGATTGCACAGTTGAAGCCAAGGAGATTCAAACTTGGATCTCTCATTACACCAACTTGGATTGCGCAGTAGAGGCAGGCAAATAGTGGATGAGTTTTGAACCCGTGACTTGTTCAAAACTGAGCTAGTTTGTGTGTAATTTTTGGAGATAGTATTGAGTACTTGTGAGGAGTATTGTGCTATGTATTGTTACATGTTCTCTTCCATTATAATATACAAAATAGCTGGGGGTTTTCAGCTATAAGGTTTCCCCATTACATATTGTGTTTATGTGCGCATGCGACTGTTTCTATTTCTGCAAATTGATGATCAATTGTAGAAGAGGTTATGTGCTATGCATGAATTCGAATTAGTGTGTGACCAGGATAATCTCAGTGGATAAATCTTCAATATTCAGCAAATTTCTACAAATATCATACGACCGAGAACCTCGACCATTGAAAGGTTCTAAGGTATTCGGGGACTAACTTAATGGAGGAGATTCGATGGCTTTCTAGCATGCGAAAAACATGATGTAGGTCGAAGCGCCTTCATCAACGATAGTCTGATGAATATTATTTCCCATAATGGTAGCTTGAATCAAAAAAGCTACCTGAGGTGGGAGGCGAGGAATGAAATTATTGAGATTGAAAGTGATCAGATTAGAATTTATAGGATCAATCCCTCCAATAGCGGAGAGTAGTGCCTTTTGTTATGATGGGCATGACTAAAGGACCTCCAAAACTGACATTGTCGAAGGCGCTTGAGCCAGATCTTCTACAATATTATAGTGTTGTGTTGTTCTCACATTTAGATTGTAAGACAATTTCTGAGGAGCACCTTTTAGGGGTGGTTAGATGATGGAGTCACTACTCGGTCTCTCAATCTAAAGGGGACCAAAGGTGTTATAAGTGGAAGAGGAGGGGTGATGTGTAACTTTCAATTCCACATGATCCTTGGATGGATTGGGATAATATTTCATTCTCGTGGTGATGACAATAGATTGATTTCCAGCCTTGAAAACCTAAGAGCTTCTAGACGATTGATATTGATCTACCATTTGTGTCTGCTGGGAAGGGAAGGGTTCTTTCAAAACAACTATAGTCCTGGGTGTGGCCTTCAGAAGAAGGGAAAATTTGGTACGTTGAGGAAAATCCTTGGTGTAATGATCTTCATCACATATCAGACAAGGATATTTGGGCTTACGTATTGAAGGATCACCACCAGATGACTTCTTTGAATCATTTTTAATGTTTTCGGATTTAGACTTTCCTTTACCCTTTTTCTTATCCTTCAAGGATCTATTTGCTATGGTAAACTGAAAAAAATTACCTCTGAGGTTTTACTATGATTATTTTGGTTATGGGAAGGAGTAGGGGGCATAGCGACAACAATGGATTTATACTTCAAAGAAATTTTAGGCACACTACTATCAGTATGAGCCACTATCTCAATAACATCATCTACCAGAGGCATATCACAATACTGAGATGATGCAGGATCAGTCGAAGGTCATGCCACATCAAGTAATAAATCATATAGAGTCCCGGACTGGTAATAGACCAAATCGAGGTATTGCCATTTGGAAATAACCTCCTCTTTGGTGACACACCCACCCATTGCAAGCCTTCTTTTGCAATCTTGTGAATGAATTATTTCCTAAAACATTCGGTCAACAACTGATCAAGGATCTAAAATTTGATGAGGCGAGGGCGACGCCGCCATTCATGGATGTGATCCGAAATATGCGTAGCAGTTGATTGCTTTAGCGAGGTGTAATATCAATGTCTGTTTCATACCAAAAAGGTAGTTGGAAGTGAGTGAGGAATTCCATATCCAAGGAATTGAAATCTAATAAAATTTCTCGAGGGAGCTCAATATACCATTTGGTCGTGGTATTGGTCAAAGTACGCTAGAAAAGACGAAGAGGAATAGAATCTTCAACCCAAGAATTAGAGGAAAACCACAAGTGGTATGTCATAGCATGGGTTTGTGGGTCTTCCCCAATTTTTCCTTCGATCTTTGGACAATATCCTCGAATCTTGTTTGGAATTGGTAGCCAATGCATCTGATGCTAGATGGGGTCATTTGTGAGCTTTGACACATCTATAAATTCTAGCTTAGCCAAGAATGGAAAGGGCGGATGATGAGGAGAAAAAGGTCAGGGGTTCCAATCTAAATGACATGGATTCTGCCCCCAATAGGGTGGATTCTATCCCCAATAGGGTGGATTTTGTCCCGTATATGCATATTTCCCCCATGGCTGGTAAGGACCTTGCTGCAAATATTGTTGGTAGGGACCTTGATGGGATTGTTGATACGACCCCTGTGGGAACTAAGGCTATGGACCTTGTTGGACATAGGGTCTAGGATATGGTAGTTATTGAACATGACGTCCATTTTGCAGTCCCTGCTGAATGTAGGGTCTAGCCTATGGTCCCTGTTGAACATAGGGTCTAGCTTGAGATCCCTGTTGAACATAGTGTCCAACCTATGGTCCTTGCTAAACATAGGGTGTAGCCTGAGGTCCTGGCTCAGCCTTCTGGTATTAAGGAATTTGATGATATGAAGTACCAGGCTGAGGGCCAGATTGGGTTACTGGTACTAACCTTGAGGAAATGGCTGGTATTGAGCACCAGAATGATGAGGCAAAGGACCAAATTGACCTAGTAGGAGATTCGAACCAACTTAGGTGTAATAAAAAAACTAAGGATTATTCATAAAAACACTCACTGAAGGCTGGGGATGTTAGATGTACTATTGAGATAGGTTCAGTTGAGGAACATACTGATACTATTTGTTCGTCATTTGAACATAAGGAACGTTAGGTTGCTGAACATACGAATATGATACGTTCAGTTGTTGAGGGGCTGCTGAACCTGAGAATTTGAACATGAGGCTGTTCTACCTTTGGAATAGACCTAGAACTCAGCTACCCCCCACTCAATAGGGGAGGTACATAAAGAGGGTTAAACTGCCCCCAGGAACGGAAGAAACCGTTGATTTCCCACTCAATGGTGGGACTGCATTAATCGTAGATGGAAAATAGGGGACAAAGGATCTGATAGACACAATCATTTTACCAATGGTGAACGTTGGTCAAACAACATGTTGAGACACATAGGCCACATTAGAAAATAATATTTTGGAAGACGGAGGAGTACCCGTTGAGAAAACGAGATCTGGAAACAAAGGTGTACCACTAGAAGCTCCAGAAATAAAGTTTCCCAAAGAGATATAACCGTGCAGGAGCATGGATGCAACATGACTGGATGGTATTTTGGTCCCATTATCTGAATCGTGAGGTGTGGATCTAAACAACTCTCTCTTGGAGAGAAACACCGATGAAGAAGCTTATGGGATATAAGAGCCACAAGTTTCATGAAGAGTGCTTTGAGGAGCGATCACGAATGGAACATCGTCAGCATTGGATTCCATTTTTGTGGGAAACAACTGAAGGGAAGTAGAGAGAGATGCTCTTAGAGAAGACAAAAAAAGGATTTCGGGTTGATCAAAAGTGTTGTAAGGTTGTTGAGGCGAGACTACAATCGAATCAAAGAGAATATTTTTAGGAAAGGCTGAGAACTATGCAGATGGTTCGAGGCTTTCCAGCTTAGAGTCTTCTGATGTGGTCAAAGGAGAATCTTCAGGTGGTTCTCGAGATGATATGGGTTGAACACGGATGAAAATTCCAAACTCTTCACCTTGCACTTCGAGGGGTCCAACCGAAAACTGAAGGACCTCAGGAGGAGGTTCTTGAGATCTGTCAGAGCAGGGAATTAGAGAATTTGACAATTCAACCATGGTGACATTTTAAAAGAAGATAAAAAATGAGGAGGTGAGAAAAATCACAATTTACCAAGCAATAAAAGGTTGGAGAACTGCCCGAGTGAGATGTTTTCGTTGGAAATTACTTTTAGAATAAACAATAAATAAATAAAAATGGGTGTGCTAGGCATAAAGGTTTACCAAGTATCTATGAACTGAAATATACAACTTGGTGATCAAATGATAAAAAAATGACCAAGGACTTAATGTACGACAACAAATCTCCCCAAATGCTGTGTTCGGTGTATCACGTCTATAAGGTGGCCGACTCGGTTACCTATGGCAGGCTTTCAACCTATTGGTGTCTCCTCAAATATACACAATGGTATGTGGGAGTATATTTCATAGTATTTATGTCAAATGTGTAACCGTTCAATGAGAGTGTCCCAAATAAACTAATCATACATCAATATAGCTCCATACGTAGAACGGGATATCACCCTCAGGTTGTAACGCATACCGTTAGCAACAACACCTATGTTTGACGATGTTGGAACACGTCTCTAGACTAGACCACTAAATATTCTTGTTAACTCCAATTCTCCTTAAGGTATATTGAGTTCATTTTAAGTTGATCTTGATTAAAGTTTCAGTTTCAAGGTTCAAAATGAATGCCACCTAAATCCATATGGTGCAGACTAAATGCAAAAAAGAAAGATTTCCATTTTGATTAATCCTAAACTATTTAGGGAAGAGAGACAAGCAAGAATGCAGTCAATGCAGTAACAATAATGCCCCCCAAACTAGTTGAATGTTTATGAAATGCATTTCTTTTCAATTGAGTTCACTTTTCCCAACAAATGCAACTTATTGAAAAATGAAAATATTTTTCCTTTCACTAAGATGCACGAAAATATTTTTTATTTTCACTTTGAAATGTAATCAAAAGAAAAACAAATGAACGAAAGAAGAAATGCAAATGCTTCCACTTTTCTTTCAATCAAACCAAACAAAAATATTTAAAGAATGTACGAATGAAATTTTTTTCACTCTTCTTAAAATGATAAAGGTAATCTAAATCAAAACTAAATGAAAATCACTTTCAATTATTTTTGAATTTAGACAAAAAGAACACTCTTCTAGACTTGTGCACCAAACAATTTGTAATATTATGCTTGACACTACACCAAAGGTAAAATTAGAGATGTATAGATGACCAAAGAATAGAACAATTCACTTTGAAACACGACAAGAACAATGCGACAAAGGGTGTTTGAAATGGCGAAGAATTCCCAAACTTACAAACAAATCAAAGAGATGAAAAAGAATCACTCAAATAATATAGGTAAGTAAAACACACATCAAGGAGATCACTGAGATCTAACAGACTCCTTCATGGGCCAGGACACACTGGAAAATCAAAATGGAAACTAAAATTTTCCTAATTCTGAGATCAACGCTTCTGTGCTAAGCAGAAGGGTGCTGAAAGGCCAATCATCACAGCTGAACTATATAGAACAGCACTATTGTACAAAAATAAATGTTGTTGGCTGCTAAAAACAAGGAAAAAATAAAAAGAGTCTCACACAAACATGAGATCTGACACAGTGAAGTGATTAATAATCCTTTCACAAGCTGACAGAGACCTAAGCAGATTTAAATTTAAAAAATCGGTGAAACTAATCCAAGATCAGTTCGGGGAAGGAGGACTTAAAAGGCTAAAGCTCCCCAGTGGAGTCACTAGTTCTATTTTCAAGATAAATCCCCTCTACAGATAGAGGTGATCTCTCTAGCCCTAGAGCAGGTATGGCAACACGAGATTATTTATAACGCAAATCTTTCTTAACTAATGTTTACAATGGAGTGAGGAAAGAGATATAAATACGTTTTTCCAAACGCTATACTTGGATCTGTTAATGGTGAACTCGATCCATTATCCTTGTAGGTCTGCTTCCTGCTACTTATGGCACGTGAATACCTGCGGATAGTCAAGAGACAACAAAAAATGTGATACAATACATAATAAATGTAAATAATAGCTATCTATCAAATCAAAGAGTACTATAATATTTGCATAAACATTTAGACAATATAGAAAGCAAAAATCAAATTCTATTATTGATAAGTTACAAAGAGAGTGCTTACAACCTAGGCCTTGATGTTGGAGGCATCCTTAGGTGAAAATCTGTGTCCTTCTCTGAAGCTCAAAAAATATTCCTTCTCCCAAGCACTTAGGCTTTATCACAATGCTAGCATGAAAAAGGATGAGAGTTCAGACGATTCTGATAAAGATCAACCAAGCTCTAAACTTGGGGGAATGAGGGATGTGAATTTATAGGAAGGTAGAAGAGGTTAGGAGCCCATGAAAGGAGGAGGAAGGCCCACTTTCTAATGGATTATCCCCCATGGATGAGATGAAGGCTCTAAAATCAGATAGCCCTGCCTTATCATCACTGTTCAACATCCAACTCGCCGCCCTTGAGCTTCTAGAGGTCAAAGCTTATCCTCCATTTGAGGAAGCACTGCCATAAAGGGGATCAATGCAATTTTCCAAGAAATTAGGGTGTTGGAAGTGCTAGGCCAAAACTGTGAAAAGGGCATCAGCATGGTCATAGCACTAGGAAGGGCTCTGACCTAAGAAACTAGGAATTTCACCAATTTTATTCAGCAATATTCCAAGGAAGTCTTCTTTGGATATTCAAGGGGATATGTTAACATATTTCTTGATGGTGGAAACATTTCACTGGATTTTCATGGGGCATTTCAAGATCAGGGATGGGAAAGTGAGCATGGTGACAAATTCTGTGAACAACCTCTCAACCACAACCATGATGCAATCATGTTGTCTAGATTTCCTTGAAAAACATATAATGAAATCCATGGAGATGGCCTCCCATTTCCACTCTGGAATTGGAATCGACTGTAATAACCCACTTGGATGCTTACACTGACTTTAAATGTTGGCATTCTAAACACCTAGAAATGAAATCTGCCACTTCCTTCTCTAGATTCGGCTGATAGTAGAACTCATTCACCATTGTTAATGTTTTTTGATACCCTAGATGACCTAAATATGACTTAACATTAAATTCTTGCAAGATAAGCCTCTTGAGATCACTATTGTCTAGCCCGTAGATTATATCCATAAACCTAATCGATCCATCTACCGCAAGATGATAGTCCACATATTTTCCACCTATACCTTGTTCTTGTAACCAGTTCCTAGCTATTGGTACCTGTCATAATGTTGTCCTGCCTGCAAGATCTGATCCTGTAAATATGTCCCTTAAGAAATCATAACTGCAATGTAATTTACCTGTACCCTTCTGTTAAGAGAATCCACGACCTTGTTCTCTTTAACCTTAATGTACCTGATCTCGAATTCAAACTCACTTATCGTAGCTAACCACCTATATTTTCTAACACTCAAATTTGGTTGGTCAAGCAATTATCTCAATCCACTGTGATCACTCATCAATACAAACCTCCTACCAAGAATGTTGTGTAACATAATTCTTCTCATGATCATTCAGTTTCCTTGATTCATAACATATAAAATTTTCCCCCTACATCAAGACTCAATCAAGTTCTCTCTTTCAAGAATTTTTACAAACAATGAACTCTTTATTTAGAACCGCGATTTTTAGAACTAGGTCAATTTTTAGCAACTGCATCAACTGCTCAAAAATTGTTGCACATTCCTTTGTCGATTCAAATTTCTTACCTTTCCTTTGCAATGATGCGATAGTATAGTAAATCCATGAGAAGTTGCTAATGAACCTCCTATAATAGCTTGCTAACCCCATGAATGATCTAAACTCATAGACATTTCTAAGAGATTTCCTTTCCATGATTGCTCTTATCTTTTTCAGATCCACTATAATGCCTTCCTTGGAAATAACATGCCCCAAGTAATGTATCTCTCTCTAAAATAAGTTCCATTTTCTAATATTGGCATACAATCGATGATCTATTAGTAATCTTAACATTGTTGCTAAGTTTTTGGCTTGCTTTTCCTCATTCTTAGAATATATCAATATATCATCAATGAGAAATAACGATCTTGTCTAGATAAGGACACAACACACTATTCGTAAAGCACATAAAATTAGCTTGAGCATTAGTCAAACCAAAAGGAACCAAAAAAAACTCATAATGCCCATACTTGGTCTGGAACAAAGTCTTGTAAATGTCATATTATTTGAAGTGTACCTAATTATATCCTAATATTAAATCAATATTCAAGAACACCACTACTCTCTTCAGTTGATAAAAAAAGACATCAATCCTTGGTAATGGATAGATTTTCTTGATGGTTAGCTTGTTCAACTTCCTGTAATCGGTACACAACCTGAGAGTACCATCCTACTTCTTTACAAACAACACTGGTGCACCCCAAGGTGACACACTTGGCCTAATGTATCCCTTGTCAAGAATTTCCTTCAACTGAAACTTCAATTCCATTAGCTCTAGTCTGATCATCCTATAAGGTGCATTTGATGTTGTTGTTGCTCCTAGTACCAACTCAACAGAAAAATTCACTTCTATATGAGGCGAAAACTCTGAAATATTTGTTAGAAACACATATTGAAACTATTGTAAGACCAGGTACATGTTCAAGACCTCAGTATCCTCAACATCTTTACCTTTGTCACTAGAAATATGCAGTGAAAATAAGACACACCCTTTCTAATGATTGTGCTTTGCATGCATAGTTGTGACCATTCTAATTGATGTAGCCTTAATTTTAGTGTGTAATATTCTATGTTCTCCATTGTCATCCAAACACTCAATAGCCTTATCATAACATTCCACCTCAGTCCTATGAAGATACAACCATTCCATTCCCAATAGAATATTGTAGGATCCCAAAGGGAGCACATTTAGATGTGTTGATGTAGTCATACCATTCAACTCAAATGCACAAGCTCTTACCCAATGATGAACTCTTTTCTTTATACTGTAGCCAACCGCACTAACCAATATTTTGCATGTACTTATGTATTCAAACCACACTCATCCACCAAGTTAGGATTAACATAACTATAATTACATCTAGGTTCAATCAAAATAGAAACAACGTGATCACAAAGCTTACTGTCCATCTCAATAATAGATGCTTGGTGATATGCCTTCTTGTTATCCAAAGTTGCATAGATCTGAGGAATTATCTTCCCTGCATCCTCAACTGTTTGTGCTTCCTGTGCACTGTAGATCTGAGGCCTACCACCCTGATATGACAAACTATCCTTCTTGATATGATCCTTGCTGCATATTCAACACTGCAACTGTCCCTTACCATCACCTCTATTATTTTTCCCTTTAGGTTGTGACCAATTTCCCTTTCCAACTGCATTATACTTCTTATAAGGAACAACATTATCTTTTTCACTTTCATCCAAAGGTATTTTTTTCTTTGGTGTCCATTTAAACTTAGATTTTTTTTTCCCTTTCCAACCTTGCTGAGACTTTGTCTTACACTTGAATTTCTTATAAAAATGCTTTAATTTTTCAATGAATTCTTCAACTGACTGAGGCTCGTCATACTCAATTTTATCTTTAAATTATATTGGTAATCCACTAACAAATCTATGAACTTTGGCCTTCTCATCCTTAAGATACGATACATACCTCAAAAACTACAAGAACTTACTTGTGTACTCCTCATTTGTCATTGATCCCATCTTCAGCTCATAGAAATCCTTTGATTAACTGTCATAATGCCTTTCTGACAAGTACTTATTATTAAAAGTCTCTTGAATTCATTCCAACTCAACTCCTATGTCCTTATGTCTCTAACGTGATTCAAATATTTTGACCAAATTTTTTCTTAGCCTTTGAGGCTGAAAATAGTTATCATGCCCATCATTCTCTCTATGTAGTTATGCAGCTCAAAGAACTTCTTCATCCTGAGTAACCATGCCTCTGCATCTTCTATTTTCTTAAACTCTCCATCAAATGTAGGTGGATTTTCTTTCTGATGCAAGAGCATGTGGTCACATAACACTTCAACAAAATTGCAGAACTTCAGGTTTGGTGGCAACGCTAAGACTTGAGAACCATGAATGTAATACGAGAATAGAGCAGAAGGAACAATTTGTAAGTGTGATTAGACGGTAATTGCTCCATTTTGATGTTAACCCCATAAAGAGTAATTTTGTTCATATGGTCTTGGTTTAAAGATATTGTTGGGCTAATCTGTGATGTATATTAATTTTTGAATGGTGGTTTATTTGAAGACTATGCAAATCAACATTTGGTATTAAAAATAATTTGCGAACTTTATTCTTCTGTGCACATTCTGATCTGTGCAGTATTCACTGCATCATTTTGGTATCAAAGCCTAATGGTTTTGATTTGCATTTAAGAGTTGCATTCGAGAGTTGAAGAGCCAATATGGTATTAATTTTAAATTAATCTGAGCTGACCAAGTTTAGTGTGGAACTGTAGGCATCTATTTCTACTGTGAGAAAATCACTTGAAAAATCCATGTGTGAGAAAAACAATAGTACAACCTTTTTTGTTGTGGTTCTTTGCTAACTAGTGATTTGTTTTAGCTATCGGCAATCCTTTCTCTCTGATTATTTTTATGCGTACTATCAACAAGAAATGAGTAGGGTCACCGAACTGTTGCAGTTGCAAGGCGCGTCGAAGTATGAGACACGATATTTCATATGTTATATATGGATTGAGTGTGTGGGTGTTTTGGCTCGAGGAGTGTATTTATGCACTGTGATTGAGCATCAGATAAGATTATTGTTGGCATTTCAGGTTGATGTATAGCCAACGAGTGTAGCAAAGAATTATGCATAGTATGCAATGAAGATCTGTGAAGAATTCCACTTGTAGCCGTCAAATTCTGGTTGAAGAGTCGTTGATCTATGTGTGTATCCAATGGTCAAGGCATTGTTAGATAATTCAAATCTGTTGGTTTCCAATATGTATGTAGATTTGACCTATGTGTGCACATAATACGAGTGCAGATTATGCCCTAAAGGCCTTTGACAGAACGTGAGTGTGGGCCTTTGAGAGTAAGGTTGTTGTGAGAATTGCGTTGATATGAAATTGTGTTTGAATGTGGATGTGGAATGTTTCATGAACTTTGTTCTATCCACAGGTTAACGCTGTGAACGGTCCATACAAAAAGATAAAATCCATTAAAAAGTGAATGAACAGGTTGAAAAGGTAAACGGGTGATTTTTTTATGTGGAAAAGGTGCTTTGTTTTAAAGTGACTTATAATGATTTTTTCACAACATATATTTAAGATCTTACTTTTATAGGGGATATATATCATAAAGTAGAAATTTTGAAGGAGAGAGATTAAGTGCTCATTAAATTATATTTTATTTAAGATGGATTTTTATGGTATAAGAAGTCAGATAATTAATGTACTAGTGTTAAAGTTGAAGTAAAGATTTGTATATCATGAAGTAAAAGGAGTCTAGTACATTATGTTAAGGCCAAATTCAATTGTTTTTTTTAGAATAGTTTTTCAAAATTGAAGAAATTGGTCAACTAAGTGAGTTTTTCAAGACAGTTAAAGTCCTTGCACAAGTTGAGTGTCTCTTAATGAAGGGTTAATGATGAAGGGCTAGCCTGCAATACCCAGAATCTTCGTCTACCATGCATATATTTATGAAACTCAGCAAATGCCCAAATCAAAACATAAGATTCAAACATAATTCAATCCAAAACCAAGCCTTGAATTGTACATGTGCCTTTTAAGATTCCCAATCCAATTAACATTCAACGCTCTCATAATTTAGACCCATTACTTCTCATACACCAATCACAATCATTCACATATGATTTTTAATACCGGAATTTAAAACCAAAGGATGTGCCCATGCTTACCATTCATACCTTTTCACGTTCTTGTCAGAATTCTATTGCTCGAAAGTTTGACTCTTTTTTGACTTTAGATATCAGCCATTGTGAGTGTTTGAACTCATTTCTCAAAGGATCGCCTACAATAGTTCTAAAACAACATTATTACCACCGCACAACATATCGACCAAATGAAGTTCACCTGCTTGCAAAATGACTCAAACGATGAACTGCGCCTTTAATTATACCAAAAAAACATATGTAAAATAACGTGGGTAATTAAATGGTCACATATCAGAATCGAGCCATAACCTAGTAAGGCTCGACTTCTTCATTTAACCTCTCACCGCCAGACTTCTCCATTCACATAAAACCCAACGATTTCATTGTGTTTAACATAAATCGATATCATTGTTTAATTTGTTCATAATAGACAGAGATTAAATAACACTCTGCACCTCTTCATATAGTGACATATTTTAGTCGACTTAATGCAATTTCCCCAACGCTGCTTTTTTGACTTTGTCGGATCGCTGACTTCTGCAATTTCAAATGTTAATTCACTGTCTAATGGCTCGCAGGCAGAAATCAAATTATTGAAACTTGTCACTTCGGTGGTAATTCACCCAACAGATTAATGTTTAGCATTTCCTTACCAATTTCTTACATGCAAACTGAACTCTTTTGCGCATGCTACCAATGCGTTCAGCATTCCACGATTCTGGATTTAAAACATTAAAACCTTACTTACCCAGAAATCATTACGCATTCAATCACTGATAGCTCCAGGACCATTCTCGTGGTTCATTGATCTCATAGATCGATTCTAAACTGTGCTATGGTAAACCATCAAATGATTTACCAATTCACAATCTGCTATTGCATTAATATGCTCTATCTCATACAAACTATTCCAGTCTGCAATCGAGCTATCACAAATTTCAGGTGAACAACGTTTCATTAACGCTCCAAACTATGCGTTCATCCCAGAATTGTGAAGATCATGCATTCTAATGACAGCGTCCAGAATTTTCAGAGGCGGTTAAAAACATTCAAGACAGAACTCTTTGCAAAGATATACAATTCAATAATTTAAAAGAATAGCGCCCTCTTTCAACTAGTAATTGACAATTTACTTATACAGGAATTCTTTCTCCTTGAAATCGATCCATTGTGATCGATTTGCCAATTCCATGACTACAATTAAGGCGCAGTCTCACACAATCAATCGACAATACTAAATGGGCTTCTGCAGAAATTGAACTTCTTCCATAAGGACTAAACACCATTCCTTTGCACATAATAATTCCATAATTTAAAGAGGAACGAATTTCCTTTCATTTATTGAACACACAAATTAAATCTTACGCAAACTCAATAATGGACATACAGTCAAAAAAATCAAATGCTATATTAACACACAAAACACTTACAATACAATCTCCTTCCTTGGCCTGATTTCCAATCATTTGGCCCTTTACAAACTGCCCGAAGGCTCCCAAGCAGAAAACCCTGCTCTCTACTCCCAATCTCACACTCTCTGCCACTATTTAATTGTATTTTCCTCTCAAAAACCACTCATATTTATACATAGATAATGCATTTAATTCACTCAAAATATCTCTCCACCTAATCCTCAACTAATCTATATTTTAGGTGTGGACTCAACAAAGTCCCATACATAGTATTCCTAATCCCAAATTTTTCTCCTAAACTATTTCTCTCATATCCTTTTAATTAATAAAAGAATATTTACAAAATCCTCACTTCTCCAAATTATCTCTTATTTTATTAAAAATAACAAATTAATTAATAAAATAATAAAAATGTCACACCCCCCTTTATTACATATTTACAAATGAAAAAATGGCCTTGATGCTCCTGCATCAGACTCCCAACGTTGAAATTAATCATGATCGCCTGATCATGTGTTCGGATCTGTGTATGCCTGGATCCCATATCTTGTGCTGCAACTTTCCACTTGTCGCTGCTTCTGTCTGTTGTTCTTCTCCAGGTCTCCACACTTTGTGTTGCATTGCTCCACTGACTAGGCTCTCACAATCTTTTGATGTATTTCTCTTGCTTCTTCTTCTTTGTTTTACTGCTGCTGGCCTCTTCTTGGATACTTTCATCATCATCCACCTCATCAATTCAATTTCTCTGTCTAATAGATTTTCTCGAGCAGCTGCAATAAAACCTGTACTCACAAAACAATTGTTAGAATAAAAAACATAAGGCTTCAGTGCCCCCATAAATGTTGCTTCAACTGCCACCATAAATGTTGCTAACATTGATTTTATTCCTGCAGATGCTACCCCACATGTTGCTGCCTCCCAAACTTTCTGTCCTTCTGCAACATTCTTTTGCTCGTCACCTGCAATTTCATCTGCCACTTCTTTCTCTGGTTCAAATGTTTCTAGCAAACATTTCAACGATTTCTCCTTCAATATTTCATCCACATGCTACAAATTAGTTCCAGCATAACCTTAATCTTCTCTTCCGACAATCTTCAGTAATTGTCCATCATCATCTTGATTGATTCTGACAACCAGATCAAGTTCTCCCAACACTGTAGCCTCATCCTCTAACACTGTAGCAGCTTCAAAAAAATTTCCACCAGTCTTCTCTTGGCTATCTAGACAAGCCAACTCTTTCTTGTCACCCATGGTAACAAACCTCTGCTTATGAGACATGACTGTCTCATCCACTACCTGCAACAGTTCTTCTTCTTCCAAGACAATTCCAAATGATGGACTGTCTTCTGCATCACCTGTAAACACAATCAAATTGTCAACTCCAAAATCACAAGACCCAATGGTCTCACTTGTTGATTCAGTCACCAAGATTTCTCTCTGCAGCTCCAAGTCTTCTTCAGGACTCAGAAAATATTCATTGACTTTCTCCACAGCTTTCTCTGGCAACACTTCAGTATGCTGCTCTGAGTTCCTTTCCAACTTCTTTGTCAGCAAATCAGTATGCTGATTTGCATTCACAATGAGACTGTCAGCTAGTCTCGCCTTCTTACCATCCTCTCCTCTAGAACTGTCATTCATGAAAAATTTATTGTCTTGCTTCTTCAGCAAATTATCATGTACATAAGTCCTCTGTCTCTCCAATTCTCTTCTCTAAAGATCTAGTTTCCTATACAATTCAACAACTTCATTAGGATTAGAACTTGGAAACTTCACACAATTTTCCATACCTTCACCAACTTTCGACCAATCATCAGCTGGTCCTTCTCTCTCTGCACCAATATTCTGATTAGACTCCTTTGTCTTCATTCCCTCCTGAGATCTTGCTATCTCAGCATCGATCTGAACAACCTTTAGATTCAAATATTCTTGAACAAACTCTAAAGCTTGCTCATATCCCTGTATTGTACCTACAAACATACACAACTCATTAGTTTTAAAACCACAAGACTTTTCAGTCTCAACTGCTTCCTCCAGCACTTCCTTTTGAACAGATCTGCATGTGGAATCTTCAAATTCCAAATCTGGCTCAAAAACTCTAAGTTCCTCCTTCAATAAGGCAATCACACTTTGCCTCAACTTCATCTACAATGGTCGCCAAATCACTCTCTTTCCCTTCAGTGGAAAGATCCATCCTCCTTTCTGATTTTCCTGCTCTTGTAGCCATTCTTCTAGTACCTGCAATTGTACCTTCAGTACTGCAATTTCTCTTTCTCTGACTTCATCAGTCATCTCACCTCTATGGCATTCCTCTGAACCTTTTCTCTGATCCTCCATGATCATCTTCTCCATGAGTTTCTCACTCACCATGAGTTGCACTAGCCTCTGCAACAGCAATTTCTCCTGTCCTGCTGCCACTTACCTCACCAAGCTCTCCTCACTCAGTCTTTTGGTAAGTACTGGTTCACTGCCTCTGGAACCTCTTGAGCATTCTCCTCTGCTCTCTCTCTAGGATATCTCTTCAACTCACCTTCTTCTTCAGGACACTGCAATTTTCCTCCCTATCCAGCCTTTGCTGAATGTCAGGTTCACTGCCATCATCTTGTCTGCAACCATAAACTTCAATCACAAATTCCAAATCAGAAAATCATCTCACCTTTAAGATCCTGCATGATCTTGTCCTCCATTCACTTCTGCAATCTTGTTCACTGCAATTGTGTAGCTTACATATCAGATTTAAAAATCTGATCTTCCTTTTAGTCATTCATCACACATTCAAAGAAAAACACTTTAGTTCTCAACAAAACCTTCTGTCCTCATTCAGAAGAACAAATATCTTCTATTCCAACAGAGCCAAGCTCTGATACCAAAAATGATGAAGGGCTAGCCTGCAATACCCAGAATCTTCGTCTACCATGCATATATTTATGAAACTCAGCAAATGCCCAAATCAAAACATAAGATTCAAACATAATTCAATCCAAAACCAAGCCTTGAATTGTACATGCGCCTTTTAATATTCCCAATCCAATTAACATTCAACGCTCTCATAATTTAGACCCATTACTTCTCATACACCAATCACAATCATTCAATAATGATTTTTAATACCGGAATTTAAAACCAAAGGATGCGCCCATGCTTACCATTCATACCTTTTCACGTTCTTGTGAGAATTCTATTGCTCGAAAGTTTGACTCTGTTTTGACTTTAGATATCAGCCATTGTGAGTGTTTGAACTCATTTCTCAAAGGATCGCCTACAATAGTTCTAAAACAACATTATTACCACCGCAAAACATATCGACCAAATGAAGTTCACCTGCTTGCAAAATGACTCAAACGATGAACTGCGCCTTTAATTATACCAAAACAGCATATGTAAAATAACGTGGGAAATTAAATGGTCGCATATCGTAATCGAGCCATAACCCAGTAAGGCTCGACTTCTTCATTTAACCTCTCACCGCCAGAATTCTCCATTCACATAAAACCCAACGATTTCATTGTGTTTAACATAAATCGATATCACTGTTTAATTTGTTCATAATAGACAGATATTAAATAACACTCTGCGCCTCTTCATACAGTGACATATTTTAGTCGACTTAATGCAATTTCCCCAACGCTGCTTTTTCGACTTTGCCAGATCGCTGACTTCTGAAATTTCAAATGTTAATTCACTGTCTAATGGCTCGCAGGCAGAAATCGAATTATTGAAACTTGTCACTTCGGTGGTAATTCACCCAACAGATTAATGTTTAGCGTTTCCTTACCAATTTCTTACATGCAAACTGAACTCTTTTGCACATGCTACCAATGCGTTCAGCATTCCACGATTATGGATTTAAAACATTAAAACCTTACTTACCCAGAAATCATTACGCATTCAATCACTGATAGCTCCAGGACCATTCTCATGGTTCATTGATCTCATAGATCGATTCTAAACTGCGCTATGGTAAGCCATCAAACGATTTACCAATTCGCAATCTACTATTGCATTAATATGCTCTATCTCATACAAACTATTCCAGTCTGCAGTCGAGCTATCACAAACTTTAGGTGAACAACGTTTCATTAACGCTCCAAACTATGCGTTCATCCCAGAATTGTGAAGATCATGCATTCTAATGACAGCGTCCAGAATTTTCAGAGGCGGTTAAAAACATTCAAGACATAACTCTTTGCAAAGATATACAATTCAAGAATTTAAAAGAATAGCGCCCTCTTTCATCCATTAATTGACAATTTACTTATACAGGAATTCTTTCTCCTTGAAATCGATCCATTGTGATCGATTTGCCAATTCCACGACTACAATTAAGGCGCAGTCTCACACAATCAATCGACAATACTAAATGGGCTTCTGTAGAAATTGAACTTCTTCCATAAGGACTAAACACCATTCCTTTGCACATAATAATTCCATAATTCAAAGACGAACAAATTTCCTTTCATTTATTGAACACACAAATTCAATATTACGCAAACTCAATAATGGACATATAGTCAAAAAAATCAAATGCTGTATTAACACACAAAACACTTACAATACAATCTCCTTCCTTGGCCTGATTTCCAATCATTTGGACCTTTACAAACTGCCCGAAGGCTCCCAAGCAGAAAACCCTGCTCTCTACTCCCAATCTCACACTCTCTACCACTATTTAATTGTATTTTATTCTCAAAAACCACTCATATTTATACATAGATAATGCATTTAATTCACTCAAAATATCTCTCCACCTAATCCTCAACTAATCTATATTTTAGGTGTGGACTCAACAAAGTCCCATACATATTATTCCTAATCCCAAATTTTTCTCCTAAACTATTTCTCTCATATCCTTTTAATTAATAAAAGAATATTTACAAAATCCTCACTTCTCCAAATTATCTCTTATTTTATTAAAAATAACAAATTAATTAATAAAATAATAAAAATGTCACACCCCCCTTTATTACATATTTACAAATGAAAAAATGGCCTTGATGCTCCTGCATCAGTTAATATCAATTATGGAGTCAAAGAGTCTTAAATCAAGTCAAGGTTTGAATGTAATTGGGTGCATGATTGGTGGAGCCCGACACCCAAAGATTTTGGTCATTGTAACGAAATAAATACTGCAGCTGTTGTTTGCAGCAAAGAGGAGCAAGAGAGTTGCCTAGAATATGATTCCAAGATAGAGAACCAAAAGATACCAAGAGGTCAAGCGCAGGAAGAGAGCTTGCATTGTTGGATGGCAAGTATGAAGGCTTGCTGAAAAGGGGATTGATTGAAATCCACAAGTGAACAGATAAAGTTCACAAAGGAGGAAAAAATGACTGTTGATATTCATTTCAGAGGTTCTGAGAAATACCAAACAGAAGAAAGAAGAAGGAAGATGCTAAGGAAAATGGCATATGGTAGCAGTTGACTACTGAAGAATATGAGAGGGAGAAGTCTGAGATAGCAGTTCACCTTGAGTTATTAATGGAATTGTTGCAGAGAAATAAGAAATACCAGAGACATGGTTGGACCATGAAGAAGAAAGTGAAATGGCAGAGACTACAAGAAAAGAGGAATCATCACGTAAATATGCAGTTAATAGAAGAGCTGAGAAAGCTCGAGCAGATGATGAGTGTGCAATTGAGATGTGAAGAACTCAAAGAAGCTGAGTTGAAAATGGAAGTTTCCATTTGTGGACCAGAATAGGGGGAAATTCTGGGTGAATAGGATAATGAGAAAGATCTCATGGACTATTGGAATAGTTCAGAACAATTTGAAGATATGTTGACAAGGGAAGCAGATGAGGCTATGAAGACTTGTATTTTAAAATCTCATAGTTTGTGTGTGTTTGCAGGATGTGCAGAAGATTATGGACAATCTGGTGAAATGATCACAAAGATGAATAAAGCTCTTGAGGTGAATTATGATGGAGAATGACTTTTAGAGCAAGGTACTGATTTATTGCAGCAGAAAGAATTCATAGATGAATTTATATTTGGTGTAAGATAGCCAATTGAAGCTGTTATGGAGCAGAAGCACAAGGAAAATTTCATAGTGATATTCCGAGGTAAACAAATGAATTTATTTAATGAAATTGATGAAATAATTTTGCAATGTGATGATACAGAAAACAGTATAACTCGGAAGGATTTCCAGAAGAAGAATGAAGATGATAATGAAGGTTGTGATGGAATGTTGGAAATATTTCAAATGGAAATCAAGTTCTTGGAAAGATGGCTCAAGGAACCTAAAGGAGAAATGAAGCTTGCAAAACCTGTTACAGAAGAGATTGCAGTTATCGTACATGATAAAGATGAAATGTATCTAACGTTTATAGAGAGAATTGAACAAAAATTATTTGAATATTAGATGAAAGATCATGAGCAGCAAGAAATTTATGTCCTTAGAGACATAAAGGAAATAGAAGTATTAATCTAGCAGGATAAAGATGAAAGCAGCCAGCAATTTAAAAGATATGGTCAACAACAGGAAAGTAAATTTGAAGAAGGAATTATATTGCGGGATTATATAAATTGGAAGAAGAATGAAGAGCATGAGATTATTCTTGTAGTAATGAAAGCAAAAATGGATATAATAACAGAGTGGCTACAAAGAAATACAAATGAAGACCGAAGATACAGATGGAGAATGAAGAAATGGGTCAAATGGAAGCTATTGCAACAAAAGTGGAATGGCAAGCTGGTGAGCGAGTTTAGAGAACTTGAACAAATTCATTTTGATTTGTTAGAGGAGGAGAGACTCAAAGGAATAGAGTCACAGAAAAGAGGATATGCTAAAATCCAAAAATTCTATGATGGGAGATTGGTGCTTGAAGCATAAAAAGAGGTTGAAAGGTCTTGTATTTTTAAAACTAATAATTTGTTGATGAATACAAGTACAACACCGGATGAGAAATTTGTTACAATAGGGGAATTCAATGACTATAATTGTGATCAAGAATAAGTTCTTGATTATTCTTCATTACAGAAAGTTGAGTGTTCAACGCAATTAGAGAAGGAAGCATTATACAAAGAGCTAGAGGCCGAAGAAGATAATACCGGAGAAATTGTAACGGAAAGAGGAGAAGACACTACAAAAAACATCAATCGTATTGATGTAATTGAAAAAAAGGAATTACTCCGAGGAGTTGGTGAAATTAATTTTTGTAAAGGCCGATGGAATCCGGTTGACAGAGTGAGTGGTGTTGGTGATGCTGAGCTTTCTGATTTAGCTCTTATTAAATTCAAGACTACCAAGTCAGCTGATAAACCTATGAATGCTGATGTAAATCCAATTCGAGATTATTTCAAAGCCTAGAGACTAGAAGAATGGGTATTAGCGTTTATACACAAGTCTGTATTTCCAGAAATAAAGATGGTGTGGTATGGAAAACCGAGAGTTACATTCAATAGTGTTTTGAAAATACTATTCTGGGAATTCTGTGCAAAATTACAAAATGGAGTTGATACTTTAAAAGACCGATGACAAAACAGAGTTTGGAATCCTGGAAGTAACAAGTCATTGAGACTTGTGGTTGTCTCATTATTACAGAAAAGTGACAGACCTCATAGACAGGAGTCTATAGAAACCTTTCTACATGGGGAGTCTGATGCAGGAGCATCCTACTCAAATGTCATTGTTTATTTGGGTGATTTAGGGGGTGATGTTTTTTCAATTATTTTATAAATTATGTACATTTTGATAAATCTGAGTGTGATGTTTATTGAAAATATTCTCTTATAACGAAGGATATGAGAGGATTTGGGTTGTATATATATCTTAGGGATTATGAACTCCTTAAATAGGAATCAGTTGAGTCAAAGGTGGGATAAGCTATTTTAGGATTTGGTTGAGTCATTTGTGGAGGAAATCATGGATTAAAATTAATCCACAACTATGTATAAATATGAGCTTCGTATGAATGTGGAGAAGATATATAGAGGATGGAATAGGATAGGGAAAAAAAAATATAGTGTAGAGAGTAATGGTGTGACAATGTATGTAAAGGGCGATAGCCGAGAGGGCAAACAAATGTAATATTGGCCAAGGAAGAGTTTGACACTGAAACATATTGCTGTTGTTTATGTAATAATTTGTTTTGTTTTCTCTCTGTTGATTATTGCTTAACCTCTATTACATTGTGTATATCTTAAATTATACAGTAGATATTACCACCGAGATGCATGTGCAAGGTGATACTACTCAGAATCAATTCAAAATAGGGACGTAGATCTTAATCGAACCACGGTGGGAAGTTGCTATTACATCCAGTTGAGATCGCTCTTTGCATTGGTTTAATTTTGAGTCTTAATTCATCGCATATTTGAACTTCTTGACTGATATTGGAAGTGTGGAAGCGAAGTCGACGTGAAGTGGAAGACAGATTTGTAGATCATGAATGGACGCAAACAACTCAAACGGAATTCGCACCCAAACCTTGTCTAGTTGCGATGTGAACCGGCGGATCATGTGGTTTCATATCACTTCAACGAAATTTCATAACTTCAGGTTTGGTGGAAATGCTAAGACTTGAGAACCATGAATGTAATACGAGAATAGAGCAGAAGGAACAATCTGTAAGTGCGATCAGACAGTAATTGCTCTGTTTTAAATTTAAACCTGTAAAGAGGAATTTTGTGCATATGGTATTGGTTTAAAGATATTTCTGGGCTAATCTGCGATACATATTATTTTTGAATGGTGGTTTATTTGAAGACTATGGAAATCGACATTTGGTATTAAAAATAATTTGTGAACTCTATTCTTCCGTGCACATTCTGATCTATGCAGTATTCACTGCATTACTTTCTTGAACTCATATAAAAAATATCCCCTGTCATTCCTCCTGTAAGGATGATAACAATGATGACCATGATACTTGTCTAAACCAAAACTAGAATAAAACCCATGTCGACTACCTCTCATATCAAGTGTATCCAAGAATCTGCATTCCTTGACAGCATCATCCTTGTCCAACCTATGCCCATCATGAGATCTGCTACCATATGCCCCATTATTTATGTCCTCTTGTCCATAACTGACCCATGGTTTTCCATGTCTCTGTAAGTCTTATAAGCTCTGAAGGATGACTGCATTGACTTTTTCTTGTTTCTCCTATGCCTTGGAAAGTCTCTCTTGTGACTGAATTATTTTTCCATTGTCTTCTTTGCAACTCCTCACTTATTCCTTCAAGCTTCTCAAAGTGTCTGCTATGTGAGGGGAGCACTCATCACCATGCTTCTCATCCAATCTGTAGAGAGAGTCTCGTGAACTATAGCCTACCATCTTGCTTTTCATCTTTGATCCTTCTACTTCCTGCAAGTATATAATGTCAGCTAAACCCAAATAGAAACATAATCAACATACCTCAGAATAGTTCATGGGAGGATATATTATCTATAAGATCAATCAGATTAGCACAGTAGATGTATAAGCATTATCATAACAATATATCATCATTGTCTCAGTTATTATCCAGTTACCATGCATGACAATACCAACTATGTACCATGACCTCATGCATGAAAACCTTGACCATAAAAATGCATGCATAACAACATATATATACTAACATGCATTAAAAAATCATATAAAACTGACATGAATTCATGACAACCACATCCCAACAACAACATCAGCAACTTCTATAGGTCAGCACAGCTGTAACAATGACCACCACCATGCATACATAAGCATATATACAACCTTCATGTATGCATGAAAAACACATTCCACCCATCCAAACCAATTGTTGAACCATGCTCTGATACCACTCTATAACCACCCCTCCCATATTTACCCAAATCCACAAACTCGCCAAGGTAAACATGAGATGAAAGTTATTGTGCGAGGCCCAATTTTTTAGATGCACTTATGGAAAATGGGTTCCACATGTCTAGAAATGACTACAAACACCCAGGGACACATGATCACATGGTTATCAACCTAATATTACCCAACACTATTTCATTTTAGTTTTGTTTCCTTAAATTTAATAAAACTTTCTATTTTTGGCAGTTTTTCAGGTTCTACACTTCTGAGGTCGTTTTAAGGACCTAAACGAAATTTTCAAGGAAAACAGAGAGGCCAAATTTATGACCCCAGGAAGTTGGAGTTTCAAATTACTCATTTATTCAAACACATTATCTACATAGTACATGTAGGTTATAAAAAACATATATGTTAATTAATTCAATAAGCTGACCAAAGAATCATAATTAACGCAATGACAAGGTAAACATTCAATCTTGAATCAAAACTTGACCTAGACTTCCTAGAACACACTAGAAATTTCAAAAAACACATGGAGAACATGTAATCTAAATGTCATGAATGCATATTTAAACATAGGGGTATGATATTTATCTGTGAATCATAAAAAAGGTATAATGCCCTCTCATAATAACTGTTATAACATATATTATCTCATGCATTCATTAACCATTCATCAAAAAATCAAACAGATCAAGATCCATAGCCAATATACATAATATAACCAACATATAACTAGCAAATTAGAAAAATATACACCATGATAAAACAACCAACAAAGCAACATAATAACAAGTAAAATTACTCATGGAAATACAACAGGGAAAGAAATCTTATTAACATATGCAAATCCAACCAAGTCAGGGACTTCCACATACCACCTAACCCTCGATTGGGTTGAGCCAAATATATCTTTAAACTAATAACCCATGTTCATTTTTCCAAGCATGAATGTGGGACTAACAACAAAAATACATTGGCTTCCTCATGTTTTACCGTGTATCCCTCCATTACCTGTCAAGGGATTCCTAGGCCTGAAACTACCTTCTATACAACGAGGCTTACCGTGTATCCCGCCATTACAATTCAAGGGATTCCTATGCCCTAAAAATAAACATACACTACCAACATTTATTGCAATCTTGCCATATATTGACCAAGGGATCACTAAGCCCTAAAGAATACTAGATGCCTCTGTATCTCTCCACCTAAACCGTGAGAAATTTCTCGACTCCAACTTTTGGTTTTACCGTGTATCTGAACATTAATGGTCAAGGGATTCCTAGGAATTTGGGAATTTTCCTGAGACCACCTCGCTTAGTTTCATAACCATCTGACAATATATCTCAACCAAGTACAAGAACCCCATCACACCATGGCTATCTGGATATGGTGAGGAAAGGTTGAAAAACACTATAACACATGGAAAATCCCATGCCAATGACAACAAGAGAACCAAAAACACACATGCATGTACCATGCATATCAAAAATAGCAAGGAAATATTACATGCAACTCGATATATGCAAGTAATCCCATTGTAGTCACTTGATCCAACTCTTCCTTGATTGATCCTTGCTCCCCTTTATTTTTTTTCCCTTCCTTTTCCTTCCTTTCTCCAATGCTAGAGTGCTCCAAGAATGCTTAAGTGTTCAAGAGTATGAAAGAGAGAGAGAGCTCTAAAACAGAACTGACAAAATATAACACTGACAAAAGTTGTGAACTAATCCTCATAAGCTTTTTATAAATGAGGACTTGATTTTATTCATTTTCCATTATTTTCCTTCAATTTATTTCTCACATGTGTTAGCGGTGGAATCAAAACTTGGAATGCATCAAGTGCCTGACCAGACACATCTTAAGCTCGAGGGCTATTCTTATAATTTGATTGGGTTTTTTTTTGGGAAAGTGGTTGGATCTCAAGCATTCTGAAAGGAACGTTGAACAAATAAAAATCTCTGGCACATATGAGGGCACTCGTATATATGATGTGGTAGAAAAAAATTTAGTTCAATGATTAGAAGAATGGGAGAAAGACAGTGGGTCTATAGGACAGAAATTCACTGTTGAATGGAAAAAATAACACAAATTCCAGATCTTAAATTTATAGTGAAAAAATGATTTTAAAATACTTACAAGAATCTCACTTTACATTTAAAGAATCCCATTACAAGGAATGCTTCTGACTAACATGACCTGTTGTGAAACCATCTCCAAAAAGAGAAGAAAAGAGATATCAACGCCTTATAAATAAGCCACTTCGAGGGGGCAACCTCCAATACATTACATGAATAAAAAATTCTTGGATGATTCAAATTACAAAACCTTCTTTCTATATATAGGAGTCCATGGGGCCACAATGTAATCCTAGCCGACCTAACAATAATAATTTAAGGGCACAATAATAACAATATGGGGGTTACAAGGGTACAATAATAACAATAAGGGGGTTACACTAACAACAATAAGGGACTATACTAGTAATATAGGGACCTAAGATGCCCCTCTCCTTCAAAAAAGTGTTGTCCTCAACGCTTGAGTAGATCTGGGTGCTTCTGTATAAAATTATCATCCTCCCATGTAGAATCTTCAGTGGGTAAGTTCTTCCACTTGATGAGATACTCTGAAATTGATCAATTATGTAGCTGTCGAGTTCTTGTTTCCGTGACCGTTTCAGGCTCCAATATGATTTTTCCTTCCTCATCAAGTTCTGACAATATTGTTTGAACTAGAATATTTTCACCTATAACCTGCTTTAAACATGAAACATGGAAAATTGGGTGCACTCATGAAGAAGCAGGAAGCTCCAAATTGTATGCCATAGTACAAAAATTTTGCAACACCTTGTAAGGACCATAGTACTTTTGCGATAATTTATTATCCTTATTAGCTTGCTTGAGGAACATTTGTTTGTACGGTTGTAGCCATAAAAATACCTAGTCTCCTACATCAAAACTTCTCTCACTACGATGTTGATCTGCCTATTGTTTCATTCGATTTGGTGCCAAATTCAGGTTGTCATTTAAGAGTTGGAGAACTTCTTGTTGATGCTCGATGTGATCTTCCGCTGCTTGAACCTTCGAATTTTATCTTAAATATTATGTGATGGATGGTGGATGATATCCATAAAGTGCCATAAATGGGGTCATTTTTGCTATAGTATCGAAGGAAGTGTTATACCACCATTCAGCTAGAGGTAACCACTTGACCCATTGTGTTTTTTTATCAGATACAAAACAACGAAGATATCCTTCCAAACATTTATTTACTATCTCAATTTGACCATCAAATTGAGGATGATAAGATGAGCTATGAGCTAATTGAGTACCCAAACAAGAAAATAACTCTGTCCAAAAATTTCTAGTAAAAATGGGATCTTTTTGGCTCACAATAACCCTTGGGTTTCCATGTAGCTTTTGAATTGTGTCCATAAATGTAGTAGCAACTTTACTTGCTTTAAATGGATGAGATAATGCACAAAAGTGTGCATACTTGGTAAGTCTATTAACTACCACCATGATGACACTCTTTCCTTAGGACTTAGGTAAACCTATGATAAATTCCATTGAAATCTCCTCCCAATGTTGACTTGGAATGGATAAAGGTTGTAGAAGACCTGGGGTCTTAATTGTCTCAACTTTATTCTACTAGAAAACCAAACATTCCGCCACAAAATTTTGAATATCAGATTTAAGGCCATCCCAAAAAAATTCTTTCTTCACCCTGTGGTAAGTTTTTAAAAATCCTGAGTGTCCTTCTAAAGGAGAAGTGTGCAATTCCAGAAGAATCTTTTGTTTTAGTTGGGAATTCTTACAAAGATATAAGCGATCTTTGTACCATAAGGAATCATTTTTCCAACTAAATGTATCGGATGTACTAGGATCTTGCTGCAACTTTTGAATGAGTGTCCATACATCTTTGTCCTTCTTCCATTCATCTCTTGCTTCGGTTATCAAATCTGGTTGGATAATAGAAATGGCACAATGCAATGCTTCCACCTCATCATTCTTTCTTGAGAGTGCATCTGCAACAACATTTAGCTTCCCCTTTTTGTATATTATTTCAAAGTCATAACCCAACATCTTTGTGACCCATTTTTGCTGCTCTTCTGAAGATAGTCTTTGTTCCAAAAAGTGTTTAAGACTATCATGATCAGTTTTTACCTTGAAGTGTCTTCCCATTAGGTAAGTTCACCATTTCTTTAGTGCATGCGGTATTGCTAACATTTCCTTCTCATAAATAGGTTTCTGTAAATACTTTCCTTTGATTGGACGACTTTCAAAAGCAATGGGTCTTCCTTCCTGCATTAAAACTGCACCAATTCCATTTCCTGAGGCATCGCATTCCACAATAAAGGTTTTTGTGAAGTTTGGCGTAGCTAAGACCGGTGCTAGGCACATTGCCTCTTTAAGATGTTCAAAGGCCTTAGTTGCTTCAGGAGTCCATGAAAATGCATCTTTCTTCAATAATTTTGTTAGAGGTGTTGCTATTCTCCCATAATTCTTAACAAACTTGCGATAATACCCTATTAACCCGAGAAATCCTCGCAACTGCTTTATGGTTGTGGGGACTTTCCATTCCTTAATGGCTTCAATTTTGTTAGGGTCTACCTTAACACCCTCGTGAGATACAATATGACCCAGATATTCCACCTCTTGTACTCCAAAGAAACATTTGGATGTTTTTGCATATAATTGTTTCTCCTCCAATAGTTTGAGCACTCTGTCAACATGTTGAACATCACCCTTCCAAGACCTGTTGTAGATTAGTATATCATCAAAAAATACTAGCACAAATTTTCTAAGGAAGGGTTTGAAAATGGAATTCATCAACCCTTGAAATGTAGAAGGTGCATTGGTAAGGCCAAAAGGCATGACTAAAAATTCATAATGACCCTCATGAGTTCAAAATTTTGTTTTCAAAATATCTTCAGTCTTCATTCTAATTTGATGATACCCTAAACGAAAATCCAATTTGGTAAAATAAATTTCTCCATGTAATTCATCCAATAATTCATCAATCACAGGAATGGGAAATTTATCTTTAATGGTGAGCTTATTGAGCTCCCTATAATCTGGACACATTCGCCATGATCCATCCTTCTTGTGTACCAATACTACGGGAGCAGAGAAAGAACTTTGACTAGGTTGAATTATACCCGCCTCTAACATTTCTGCAATCATACGTTCAATTTCGCTCTTTTGGAAGTAAGGATATCTATAAGGCCTGGTGTTTGGAGGAACACTTCCTGGAATCAAATGAATAGCATGATCATGATCATGAATAGGTGGGAGTCCTTTGGGAGTTTCAAACACCTTGGAATGATTGTCCAAGACTTGTTGGAGATCTGCATAAATAGATGATTTTGATGTTGGATCTTCTAGTGAGCATAATTGTGCAATTACACCTCGTTGTTCTTTCTTTAGAATCTTTTTCATGACATTAGAGCTTATTATCTTTCCCGGCTTCCCTACAATACCCCATAATTCAACTTCCTTTCCTTCTGAAAAAAATTCAAGAAAAGTTCTTGAAAATTAAAAGCTACCGTCCCCAAAGATTGTAACCATTGTACTCCTAGTACAACATCAGCACCTCCCATAGGAATGGAAAGCATTGGACTAGTCAATACATATTCCCCCATGGTTAGCTTGATATTATGGCATTTTCCCGAGCAATTTATAGTTCCTCCATTTGCAACCATCACTTGACATTCTGGTGCTGGGTATAGGAAACAATTTAATTCCTTGGCTACCTTACAATGAATAAAATTATGGGTGCTACCTGAATCAATCGACACTATTACCTTTTTCTTCTTGATATGTCCTTCTATCTTGAGATTTTGAGGAGTGGTGATTCCTGCCACTGGATTATATGATATGGTAGGACTCATTTCTTCCTCTTTTACGGCTGGTTCCTGGTGTATATCCTCTTCTTGTTCATTTTCTTCTTCCTCTTCACAATCTATGTAAAATAATTTCTTCTCAGCACACTTATGACCTTTAGTGTATTTTCTATCACAACTTTAGCAAAGCCCTTTTGCTCTTTTTTCTTCCAATTTTTGTGGTGTCAACCTTGTAGGTTGTGGAAATCTAGGAGTAGCAACACTTCCCTCTTTATATAAGTGAGTGGTAGGCTTCCTTGTCGCCATAATTTTACATTCAATTTTTCTTGCCAACCTGAATGCCTTCTCCAATGAATCAGGTTCCAAAACGCGAACTTCATGTTGGATGTTATCCTTTAAAGTACATATGAAGAGATCAATCGTGTGTTCCTCTGGAATATCAGTTACCCTTATATTCAATTTTTGGAAGTCCTCAATGTGCTCCCCCATTAAACCCTTTTGTTTGAGATTTATCATTTGGCTAAAGAAGGTGTTGCTCTTTGTATCCTCATAATGTGCTATCATTTCCTCCGTAAAAATTGACCAAGTGACAATTTTTTTACGGGAGCAAAGCCATCGATACCATACAAATGTATTGTGTTCTAAATGTAAAGTTGCAATGCGTACCTTTTGTGTGTTTTGCACATTATGGAGATCAAAATATTGCTCCATCTGTAGTATCCATGTTACAGGATCCTTTCCATCAAACTTCCTCATATCCATTTTTGGAATATGGTGGTTCTTCCCACCAACATTAGATTTTATGAAATCATGATTAATATTTATTTTTTTCTCATCATGAGTTTCCTCTACTATATTTTCACCATTAGGAAACATTCTTGTATCAACTTTGTCAAACCTTCCATGTCTTCTTTTAGATCATTCTTCATTTTTTCCATTTTCTCATTGATCTTAGCTTCCATGTCATCCATCTTAGATTCCATGCCAGCTTCCATGCCATCTATCTTAGATTCCATGCCATTCTTCAAACCATCCATCTTAGATTCCATGCCTTTCTTCAAACCATCCATCTTAGTTTCCACGTCTTTCTTCAAAACTTCCATGTCATTTTTTGTTGCTCTTTGCGAGAGCGAAATTTGTTGCACTTGCTCTTGTAATTTTGATATGTCATGTTGCCATTCTTCATCTTCATGAGTCATAGTAGAGCTTTATAAAGGCTTAATGGGTGTTGAATTCTTTTTAGGGGCCATTTTAGAATTAAATACTAATATATATTCTACAATATGACCTTGGAATCAATTCAACTTGATTCTTCAAACAAGACTTATGCAATTCGGAAAAAAAAAAATACACACCTTTTACTTGCTTTTGAGGAGCTCGATATTGAAATTGAATTATCTCTATAATTGCGGATCCTCAATATCTGAAATTCAGCCCTGTAGTAGCCCTCTGAAGCTTCTTTCAAATGCCACAGGTCTGACCTGATTTGGATTCTTCAAGTCAAAGTTATGTCCAATCTCCCACAATGACCCAATTATGGACTAGTTCAATATAGTGCACCTGTACGAATTGCCACATGTCATTGCTTCCTCCTTTAGCTCTGAAATTGATAGACAAGAAAATACAGTCCATGTACTTGTGGCCACTTATTACAACATTCCAATCCGATGCTTAGAGAGAGAGATATGAAGGTTTTCCCACGATAACCTCTTTGAGATGAAATTCGAGAGCCTGAAAAAGACCTAACTTCCACAGATCATATCTCCGAAAATGTTACGAACCAAGCTGCGAGATGTTTCAACGATGTTCCTTAGGATTTGAGCAGCACTCTAAAATTTCACCATACGAACCTTCGTAGAAAAAATTTATTATGCAAATGCACGATGACACAATTTAGGTTAAATTCGAGGAGCACAAAATGACCTAAGTTGCAGATCTGTATCTTCGAAAATATTGTGAACCAAGCTCTAGAATTTTTGATGTTCGTCAAGATTTTGGTGTGTATAAAAATTTCGGATTGAACCTTCGTATAAAAAAAAGTTATAGCGAAAATTCCACAATGACTGTTTGGAGCAGCGAAACCCTAGAATCTCAAAGCTATGATACCAAATGTTGTGAAAACAGCTCCAAAAAGAGAAGAAAAGAGATATCAACGCCTTAGAAATAAGCCACTTCGAGGGGGCAACCTCCAATACATTACATGAATGAACAATTCTTGGATGATTCAAATTACAAAACCTCCTTTTTATATATAGGAGTCCATGGGGCCACAATGTAATCCTAGTGGGCCACAATGTAATCCTAGCCGACCTAACAATAATAATTTAAGGGCACAATAATAAGAATATGGGGGTTACAAGGGTACAATAATAACAACAAGGGGGTTACACTAACAACAATAAGGGACTATACTAGTAATATAGGGACCTAACATGACCTCATGAATCAGGAATTCTTGGTGAATCAATACTGACAAAAACAAATTAACATGCATGCTAGATCAAAGGACTTATAAAAACATGAAGTAGGGTTTAATTCCACCTCAAAGAATGCTTATGAACAACCTTCAATTCATACCGAATTGGGAAATTTTGGAACAAGACTTAGAAAAACAGATCCATATGTCTTGGAGGTTCATAAGACTTATAAAAACATAATATAGAACTTTTATGATAAATATGGAAAGGAAGATAAAGTATTTAAAAACAAAAGGGAAAACAATAAACACACCATATGATTTTTTGAATCCTCTAGAGTGTAACTGAAATATATCATGAGTTCAACAATACACAGCTTCAGGAATAACATGAGGATCAGCAACAGGGTCAGGGCACTAGTCCTTGTGCCACCAACCATCTCCCACCTTTGTTTCATAGTAGTTTGTCACATATATACAAAAATATAAAATTGTCATCCCCACAAAAGGAGTAAACATGTTCCCAAAAGTTATTACAATCTTGTGAAAGAGATGAGGCTTATCCTAAAACTTTAACATAAATTTCTATGACATAATCAAAATAAACAACATCAAGGCTAACAATTCAAAGTGGTAGTATGATGTGGCAGTCTATGGAAAAACTCCTCTTCTGTTCAGGTGCAACCAACTCCACAAAAAGTGTAAACAACACTGAAAGTCATGTGTGGTTGTTCCTTGAATGTTGCCTGATGCTTCACAGAAACGTGTTGGTGCTGAGAGTAATGGTAGAAATTTTTTTCAGAGAAACTCTAGTGCTGCTCCTTTCCTTTGGTTTCTTGTTTTTCGAGATAGGGATCAAGGCGGATTAAAAGAGATAACAGAGTTTCATTTTATTAGCGGGAGAGATTATTAGATGAGCGGGAGGAGAAAAACCATTTATATATATATATATATATATATATATATATATATATATATATATATATATATATATATATATATATATATATATATATATATATATATGATATATATCGGGGTCAGAACATTTAAACATAAGACACGAAGCAAGAGGTAAGTGTTAAAACTTGCGAAGTGCGATGTGCGATGAGAATGGAAGGTGGGGCCCAAAAAATACTGCAAATCATGAATCGAAAGTTTTTTTTATGAGGAATGAGAGTTAAAGGTTAAGATTCGCAAAGTGCAATGTGCGATGAGACAAGAGTTGACATGGCATGACAGACGGTGGGGCCCATTTACATTCCAATCGGGGACTCCGGAGTTTTTTTATTGTGAGGAATGGGAGTTAAAGGTTAAAACTCACAAATTTCGATGTGCAATGAGAAAATAGTTGACGTGGTAGGGAAAGGTCTCACTTTAATATCACAATCGGGGAAAAGGAGAGGTGAAGGTGAATGAATGTAATCCAAAATGTGATTTGTGATGGGGTAGGCCCCATTAAAAGCTTTTAAAAGCGGAAAGTGAATATTCTTTTAAGTCATATTAATATGATAAAAATATGCTCGAATCATAATAAAAAAGTTTTATAATATATTTGAGGCATATCAAAGGGAAATATGGGTCCAGACAATACCACAAATCACATTTTGGGGTTTTGTAGGAGATGACAATTGTAACATGAATGAAAGTTAAAATTGTAATAAGCCAATTGCGATGAAAGGGTAAGGGGTCCACAATGTTATTGAGTGTGGTAAGTTATATCATATGATATGTGATATGGTTGTTAGTGGGTGGGTGGAGTTTCTTTTTAACTATAAAAAATGGATTTTAATAGTTAAAAAGGGGTTTTGAAAGAAATGAAATGCTGGACTTTGGCATTTTGTAAAAATTTGAAAATGAGGAAAAGATTGAAGATAATGGGGAGGATGTAGCGAGAAGTGGTGAGAAAAATTGAAGCATAAGGAGCTAGAGGCCAAATAAAATGATGGAGAGGGCAAATTTCAAAGGAATCAAAACCAGTTCTAATAGTGGCTCTAATTGGGGATGATATGCCCCCTCCGGGCTATGAAGAACTGTAGACTAATGCCTTGAATTCAACTCTTATCTCTCCAACCAGTGATCCTACTCGTTAATTCAAAAATACCAGCATGCCTAGCCATTGGGAAATGGAGTCAAAAACATCATTTCAATTCTGCAACTTATTTCTCCAAACTAAAACTAAATTCAAACTGATAACTGAAATATACCTTTCTATAAAAATGCTCAAAACAATGAGCTTATTCATTTCTCTACTTCTAATCTGATTTGAATAGAAATCTTCATGCAATATGGAACTTGTCGTACAACCATTCAAATAGCTAAAAAAACCTCATATGGATTCTAAATCTTAAGAGTAAAACTGAAAGAATCCATATCATAACATAGTGAAACTAATGATGAAAATAATCACAACCCTGGATACTCATAAAGTATTGAATTTTTGCACTATAAGAAGACTCTAAAGCATCAGCTACTGAATGAGGAAAAACATTAAATACTACCTCTGCAATGATTTACCTTTCAGAATTCTGAAAGGTGTAGCTTTTTATCCAAAAATTCCACTGAAAATCTGATCTCTATATCCCCGTGAAGTCACCATTGGATCTAGAACAATGGAGTCTCCAGGTGAAAAATTGCAGTCCTCTTCAAGTTATCAATTCATGTTCACCTTCAATAATCGATCTTTAGCAATTTAAACAAGAGACTCAGGAGAATGATTTGTTTTAAGGCCTTCATCTCCTGACAGACGTACCAAAATATGTTAGCACTGGAATTAGCACTTCGACGACATCAAGTGCCTGACCAAACACATCTTAAGCTCAAGGGCTATTATTATAATTTGATTGGGTTTTCTTTTGGAAAGTGGTTGGATCTCAAGCATTTTGAAAGGAACGTTGAACAAATAAAAATATCTGACACATATGAGGGCACTCGTATATATGATGTGGTAGAAAAATTTGTAGTTCAATGATTAGAAGAATGGGAGAAAGACAGTGGGTCTGTAGGATAGAAATCCACTACTGGGAGGAAAAAATGACACAAATTCCATATCTGAAATGTATAGTGAAAGAATGGTTTTAAAATACTTACAAGAATCTCACTTTACATTTAAATACTCCCATTACAAGGAATGCTTCTGACTAACATTAGCTCATGAATCAGGAATGCTTGGTGAATCAAGACTAACAAAAATATATTAACATGCATGCTAGATCAAAAGACTTATAAAAACATGAAACAGGGTTTAATTCCACCTCAAGGAATGCTCATGAACAATCTTAAATTCATACTAAATCATGAAATCTTGGAACAGGACTTACAAAAATAGATCCGTATATCTTGGAGGTTCACAAGACTTATAAAAACATAAGATAGAACTTTTATGATAAAATTTATGGAAAGGAAGATAAAGTATGTAAAAACAGAAGGGAAAACAATACACACACCATATGATTTTTTGGATCCTCAAGAGTGTAGCTGAAATATATTATGAGTTCAACAATACACAGCTTCAGGAATAGCATGAGCATCAGCAACAGGGTCAGGGCACTAGGCCCTATGCCACCAACCATATCCCCCCTTTATCTCATATCAGTTTTTCACATATATAAAAAAATATAAAACTATTATCCCCACAAAAGCAGTAAACCTGTTCCCAAAAGTTATTACGATCTCGTGCAAGATATGAGCCTTATCCTAAAAATTTAATACAAAGTGCTATGACATAATCAAAATAAACAACATCAAGGATAACAATTTGAAGTGGTTGTATGATGTGGCAGTCTATGGGAAGAATCCTCTTCTGTTATGGTGTAACCAACTCCACAAAAATTGTAAACATCAGTGAAAGTGACGTGTGGATGATCCTTGAATGCTACCTGATGCTTCACAGAAATGTGTTGGTGCTGAGAGTAATGGTAGAAATATGTTTCATAGAAACTCTGCTGCTGTTCCTTTCCTTTGGTTTCTTGTTTGTAGAGAAAGGGATGAAGGCATATTAAAAGAGATAGCAGAGTTTCATTTTATTAGTGAGAGAGATTATTAGATGAGTGGGAGGAGAAAACCCCTTTATATATATATATATATATATATATATATATATATATATATATATCGCAATCACAAATCTGGATCAGAATGTTTAAACATAATACACAAGCGGGAGGTAAGTGTTAAAACTCGCGAAGTGCAATGTGTGATGAGAATTGAAGGATGGGCCAAGACAATACCGAAAATTGTGAATCGGGAGTTATGTTATGAGGAATGAGAGTTATTTGCAAAGTGCCATGTGCAACGAGACAAGAGTTGATGTGGCATGGCAGATGGTGGGGCCCATTTACATCGCAATCGGGGACTCGAGAGTTTTGTTATTGTGAGGAATGGTAGTTAAAGGTTAAGACTCGCGAATTGCGATGTGCGAAGAGATAAGAGTTGACATGGGAGGGAAAGGTCTTGCTTTAATATCACAATCAAGGAAAAGCAGAGGTAGAGGTGAATGGATGTAATGAAAAATGCGATTTACGATGGGGTAGGCCCCATTAAAGGCTTTTAAAAGCGGAAAGTGAATATTTCGTTAAGTCATGGTAATATGACAAAAAGATGCCTGAATCATAATAAAAAGGATTTATAATGTATTTGAGGCATATAAAATGGAAATATGGGTCCAAACAATACCACAAATCACATTTCGCGGTTTTTGTAGGAGATGATAGTCGAAACATGAATGAAAGTTAAAACTGCGATAAGCCGATTGCAATGAAAGCGTAAGGGGTCCACAATGTTATTAAGTGTGGTAAGTTATATAATATGATATATGATATGGTTGTTAGTGGTTGGGCGGAGCTTCTTTTTAACTATAAAAAAATGGATTTTAATAGTTAAAAATGGGTTTTGAAAGAAATGAAACTCTATACTTTAGCATTTTGGAAAAAATTGGAAATGAGGAAAAGATTGAAGAGAATGGGGAGGATGTAGCAAGAAGTGGCAAGAAAAATTGAAGAAAAAGGAGCTAGAGGCCAAATAAAATGACGGAGAGGGAAACTTTCAAAGGAATCAAAACCAGTGCTAACAACATGCAACATGTGACCTTCGTTTTCATAAATAAAATATCAATAAATGCCTCTTTTCCTTTTCAATGCCTTTGTCATTTTCCAGAGCTATAATAAATAAAATTAACACCCAATAGGATTTTTTTCCCAACATTTAGCTTGGAATACATGTTCCATGATCTTGGTCTTATTTTTCCTTTATTAACTTTATTACATGGTTTTTTTAACCAGGGTTGTTACAATTTTGCAATCCATTAGGTCTCTTTATCTCTGTTAAACTGCGGATTGTGTAGTTACAGTGGGAAAACCTGCCTCACTATGACCTTCAACTGCATATTCTTGCTTCTCAAGCCTCAATTTGTTGTGCATTAGAAAGTTTCATTCACCAGTCCCTCATCCTTTTCCTATGGAACTGTGCACTGTGCAATCCCTAATCCTTCATCCATGTCCAGTACCTAATTCCATGTCAACTGATGGATTTCATGAAGAGAGTTAGACTATGACATTTCCAGACTAATATTATCTTTTCATGTGTGGATTTCACTTACAGGTACTATATATTGACATGATTGGATGATGCGTAGAAATGAGGAGAATTAGACCATGCTAGAAGACACTTATGAAGTTGTGAAGACAAGATGACCAATGAACAAGAAGATGAAGGAACACTAGATCACAATAAAAAATGTAGGATCAAGATGATAATAAAGACTCCATGTCTTCGAAGACACAAATATAAGAAAAGAAGACACAAATATAGCAGCAAGAATAGAAGCTCGCATTTCCACATCATTATGAAGTTTCATACCATAATTTCCAAGTCATGGCTTGTAAAAATTTCATCATAATGTCATATGTGTCCATGTGTCTTGCCACATCATCATACGGAATGTAATGATGTATTTTCAAAGAAAATGACAAAATGTAATGTGTGCAGTTCCAAGAGTCACATGTGGAATATGAAAAGTCACATGTAGACTAAAGAGTCACTAGGAGAAGTCCAAGAGTCTTATAGGAGTTCAAAAGTCACTGTGAAGTTCAATAGTCATTAGGGAAGTGCAAGATTCATGAGTATATGAAAGTTCATTCCTCTTGCTATAAATACACCCTTATAACTTGAGCAACGGGCTTTTGGGATTCATATACTTTGGACAAATATCCTTGGCTTCTCTAGTTGGGCATAGGAGAGAAGTCCATACTTTGGACAGAAAGGAGTGACTTAATGTTCCACTACTGGAGATAGTATCTCACCTATTGTAGCTTATTTTTTCCAGCTAGAAATTTTCAAAATAATATTTTTAATCATTAAATTGGTTGTTGCTTTATGGGAAAAGGAGAAAGATTTTGAAGTTTGGATTTATTTATTAATTATGTTTAAGCGTTTTCCATATGTTAGTCATCATTATTTTTCACTATCTTTAGATGACTATAGGATGGTTATAGCTTTCTGAAAACAATATTCCTTGAATATCTTGAGTTTCAGAAATATCACTGCCTTCATTATACTTATAAACCTATATTCACTATTCCTCAGTTGGTCTTCTCAAAGTCACCCTATTGCTCTTAAAATACTCCTTATGGGATTTTACTTATCTTTCTCATCCTTCTTTCCTACCTGAGAATTCATTGCCCTATTTTCCCCTGTCAATAGACTCCATCCTCCCTCTAGGGTTTCCTGTTATTATCACATTTCCATGTCCTTTTGGGAAAAATAAACTATAACAATACTCTTTTTTCACTTGAGAATCTCCAAGTCAAATTTCAGTTAAAACTAGGTCAAAGGATACTCCCACTAATTCATTAGGGTTTTACATTGTTTAAGGCCATCCTTGGATGTTTCAGGCACTGCTTTTCCTTTGCTAGAATCTGGCTCAGATGTAATATAATGTCAAGACATGTTTATTCAAGAAAGACCTAAAATTTCCAAGGAGGATTATCTCCTCAGTTCAGGACCTACTAATGAGAAAAATGGACAAATTTTGGCACTTCTACAAGAGTTTTGAAAGACTTATCAGCAAAAAGTAATGATGATGTACTCTATCTACTCCTGAATGAAAACAACTTACAGCAAGGGAAAGGGAAACACTTAGTCTTGAAAATGATTAGGGTTTATACACTTGTTATTCCATTTGAGTGCCAAACAGTAATTACTTGCAGGAAAATGACATGGAGGAAGCACACAAGGCCAAGGATGAAGAAATTTTATCAAAAATATTGATGAAATATGGAAAAAGGTGAGGTGAACTAGACATAAATGAATGAACTTGAAAGGGATATAGAGAACTTAGAAGACAACACTGATGATTGCTGTGAAGAACTGCAGACAATTAGGGTTTTGAAGAAAGTGGCCAGAGAAGGTGGAAAAGATAAGTTAAACTTAATGGTGGAAACTACAGAATATTTTGAAGACGCTGCTATGTGATTAAATCCTAGTCTTGTCAAAATGAACTTGTCATGCCTCAAGGAGCAAAAGAAAAGTCAACTTCATGACTTTAGCAAACCTGCATGCGAAAAAGTGTAAAAGGGTTAGTGAGAAAAGAAAAAGGGCTTTTGAGATTAGAAATTGGGTTTTCAAAGTTAAATTAAATCCATAAGCCTATAAAATCACATTTCACACTTCAAATGAATCATGTTGCCTTGCAAAGCATTATAATTTTCAAGGAGAGAAGAATTTGTTAATTTTCTGAGCGAATTTGGGTAAATTGTCTTGGCGATGGGCACTTGGCTTGACGTTGTGCGCCTGGAAGTTGGCGTTGCGTGCTTGAAAATTTCCCTCCACATAATTTCTGAAGGCGTTGCGTGCCTGGGAGGTGGCATTGCATGCTTGGAGGAGCGTTGTGCTCTTGCCCGAACAGAACCCTGTGAAGTTGCCAAGGCACTGCGCGCTCAGAAATGGAGCTGCGCTCTTAGCTTGGTGTTGCATCCTCAACATTGGCACTATGCGCTTGGATAGAGAGGGTTTCTCACACTTATAACCACTCAAATCACTTCAAATCACAATCAAGTCTTTGCCAAAGTTTTCCAAAGCACTGATAAGAGGTAAGTGCATACCATGAGCCATATTTTTAAAGATATTTGATGATTCTTAATTTAATGGAATGAAACCCTAATAAAACAAGTTTTAAGCTTGAAATCACTATTTCATCCCTACTTCATCCTCCTAGACAGAGTATCATTGATAGACAGGGAAATTACATTGCTTGATGGTTTTGTCATTCAGTTAGTTTTCCCATTTCACACTCATTCCCTTCATTTGCAAAACTACCATTTCATTACTCTCCCTTCATCTCATTTCACATCATCCCTAAGGTTTCCAAAACAAAGTTTAAAAATGTCTGAGGGAGAAGACAATGGCAGTGGTGTTGAGGCCCAAATTCCAAGGAGGCATGATCACAAGGGAGGGAAGATAAACAGATTTGAACCGCTCAATCCAGGGGAACTCATGGCATCTCCTGCTTTGAATTTTGTGAGAAGGTGCAACAAGTCCAAAACCACCCTAAGTTGAAAATACTATTCATTATCAATTTTCATGACAAACAATTTAGTATTGTCGGGGTCACCTTTGAGATGTCTACAAATGCCATTGTAGATGCTACAGGAATACCAAGTGTGGGAGAAAAGTGGTTCAAGCAAGCAAACCTAGACATCAGCTACTTTGAACCATACCTTAAACCTAGGTATAAAGACCACCACAAGTCCATCTTCCCTTTTTCTCATCTTCTTGATAGATATGCACCCATGATGAGGATAATAATGAAGTATTTCAGATGTGAGGGAAGGTTTTCCTGCCTCTACTCATACCACATCCAGCTTCTTATGCATTTCACTAGGGTTAGGATGCTACATATACCATATTATCTTTTTCGAATCATTGAAAAAATGGCCTACATTGTGCAAAAGAGAGACTCTAATCAGCAAATGCAGAGCCTGTTTCATCACTCACTCATCAAGATGGTGGTCATGCACCAGCTCCGACAGAAGAACAGTCCATGGGATACCTTCATTTCCCATGAGGTTTTCACTACTCCACATGGCCATCATCAGCAAGCTATCCCTTCCTCATCTCATCCTCCCATTCCTACTTCTCCATCACATCCCACTACTCATGCATCACCATCCACTCACATCCAATCACCCCATGATGACCCTTCCACATCACCTTTTCACAAACCTTCACCCTCATATCATGATGAAAAAGCATCAAGTAGTGATGATAACCTTGAGATAGATGGCACTAAAATTTGTAACATTGAGCCATTTCCTTTGACATACCGGAGGGGCTACAAGCATGTGTTTTTTGCACTTGAGATGAAAGGGGTCATGCCTTCTACATAAACAAAACAACTTGACAAGGGTAAGGAAAAGGTCATAGAACCTATCACTGTTGAGGAGGAGAAAAAGCATGAAACTAAGCAAGAGTTTCAGCTAATTGACCTATAGGATGAGGATGAGGAGAGGATTACTAATATGCTGCTCAAAATCAAGGATTCCAAGATTAGTGAGCTTCAAGCTAAAATTGGTAGGGCAAAGAATGTGATCAACTTTTATGAGCTTGAAACCAGTAGTTGAAGACAAAGCAGACCATCAGTGAGGTTAGGGAAATCAGAGCTCAGAAAGAGGCTAGAAGAGCCAAGGCATTTCTAGATGAGACCTTGGGCACCTTTAGTGACATTGAGGATGAGGAAGAACAACTTCCTAAGAAGAGGCCAAGGAAAATTGGGTTGAAGAAGGCTTTAGCCCGGGAAAGAGAGAAAGAGGAAGAATTGGCATAGTAGCTCACTCCAAGTGAGATGCTTGCCATAGAAATTGAGGGAGATAGGGATTCCTTTCTAGATAGGGAAAACTTGCACCTAGAGGGTCAAATATAGAAGGCCAAGAGAGACATTGACATGCAGAGGAAGATGGCAAAGCATTATGCCATGAGAAACAGGATTGCAAGGGCAAAGCTCAAATGAGCCCATGTAAAGATTAAAGCTCTAAATGAAACAAAGGAGAAGGAAAATCTCAACATCCTTGCTGATGAATCCCTCCAAGCCTCCCAACCATGATTAGTAGAGAAAATTCCAATTTTGACATATTTTTGCAAATTTTGAATTTTTGACAATTTGGCTTGCAGAAAATTGGGCCAAATGCATAGTGCCACTGGAGTTGCGCTCTTTTATGGGGCACTCAAATGACAAAAGGTTAACATTTTCATGTTCCTCATTCCAAGGACATCATCCTCAGAAAATTTCAGGCCCTTTGGAGAAAAATTGGTCCCTCAAAAGGGCCAAAAACCACCAAAAAATCACCTTTCTGCCCTCTTTTCAACACTGGCGCTACACGTTTAGGGGTCTTGGGAGAAGTGATTTTTGACAGGGAAAATGGGCACCATTCTAGAAATTAAAGGAATATCTAGAAACTAGAAAAGACAAAATTTCCAATGAGCTATCATGGAGCTCATTTGGACATCGAGAAGGCCTCCAAAAGTCAGCTGCAAAACAGGCAATTTTTCCAGTCTTGGCACTGCACGTTTGCACTGGTGTTGTGCCCCTATACCTTGCAGTTGTGCCCTTGATAGGAGTTATGGAAAAAGATATTTTGAAGCCTTAAAAAAAACTCTTTTCCAAAAATAGCTCAAATAGTTATGTTAGAAGTTATTTTTTCCATAAATGTGTTTTAGATATTTTGCCTTGGGCCTTGCTTGATCTCAAAGGTCAAAGTGACTTAACTATGTAATAAATGACTTATAAAACCCTAGCTAGGGTTTAATTCCTCATTTTGCAGTTAAATACTGCATGTATGCTTCAGTTGGTTGTTGGTTGATTATTGAAATGAATATTACATAGACTTGGAGTTGTGAAGAAATTGGCTTTGGAGCTTTGTGACTATTTTGGATTGAATGTCAATGAAGAAAGCACATTCATAGGATTCATGAACCTAGTTAATGGTGATGTTGTTCTAATTTAGTAATTGTTTCCTTCTGTTTTCATATTGTTTCATCTTTTTTCTTGCAATAGAACAGAAAATTTAGGTTAAGATATGTTGTTAGAGGCACCTTAAGCATGTCTGCTCTATGTTGCTCAATTTTTTCCTATGCTAGGTCTGATTAGAGAATTTTTGATTGCTCTCTGGTTCCACTTAGCTTGTTGTCTTGAAAATTATTTAATGGAGTCAAGCCAAATAATTTTATGGTATGCCCTGTCCTTTGGTGTAGCTTGAAACATTGTTTTTGAGGTCTTTCTTTGAAGTTTTGATTATTAGGGTTTAGGCTAAAGAATTTATGGTTTTCCCTTTCCTTTGGTCTATCTTGAAAAGTCATTTCAAAGGTATTTGAAGTTTGATTAAAGAAATTATGAGTTCCTTGCTCTTTTATCATCACTAAAATGTTATCTTAAATGTTTTCTTTGTTTGAAGGTAGATAACTAGAGAATTTAGGAGTTCCCTGCTCTCTAGGGTTTGCTGGATTGTTGTCTCAAAGTTTTCTTGATAAAGCTAGGTCAAAGAAGTTGATGGTGCGCCCTGTCCTTTGATTCTTTCTTAAGTATAGTACTCTTAAAGGATCTTCTTGTTATAGTATATGTTAAAGGATTCTTAATTGCCCTTTAAACCTACTAAATTCACAACTTAATGTTCATTTTACACTCACATAAGCCATCAAGATCCATTTTTCTTTGTTAACTTTCCCTATGAAAAACCCTTGATTTATTGTTGTAATTTTCAAGCCTTTCATAGACCCCATAGCCCAATGGTTTGAATTTCTCTTACTATATCTGTTCTTCTTGACAAGCAACCCAACCAAAAAAAACAAAACAAACAAACCCTATCATTTTAACTAGCCTAAAATCAACATCCTAAATCAAACAAGTCATATCTTTTATACGAATATAGAGAGAGCCCTCTCTGAGTCCAGGAAGGCTAGGTCCTAGAACTCCAAAGTTGGTGTTAGCTCCCTATAATTTGCAATATTTGCAAAGTCAAACTGCAGAGAGAACACTATTTCAACCACTTTGGGATTCTAGGATCTATCCCTCCTAAATCCGGAAAGGGATCTCTCCAGTAAAGTGCAAAGATGGATTTATCTTTAAAGCTTTTGGGTAATGATATTAGGCTAGTTATGAAGTCTGAGGGTTTTTTTTTGTTTTGGATGGTTGAGCATGATTATTATTTGAGTGGAAATTTCTAAATGGGAAAAGTTTCAAAGGTGTGAAGTTGCAAGCAATCAGAACAAGCTTTGGCTAAAAAGATAGATATAACTCTGGTTTTTAGTCCATTGGGATATGGAGTCATAATAGGGCTTTAATTGAGCAAAAACATCAAGAGTGATCCAAGGGGAAAGTCATCTATATCACAAGATCATTGAGATTAAAATGATGGAATGGAAACAATAAAAGTGTTGGAGGGGTGGAAACTGATAATAATTTCAACAAGGATTTATAGTCAGTCCAAACAAGAAAAGCCTCTTAAGTAACTGTTTAAAACCAACCAAGAACATGGCTCACCACAAATTTCTTGGGCAAGTTCGTATTAAAGAAACTCAATAGACAAAAATCCAGTAATCTACATAATTACCTTCTGAAAGTATGAAAACACATAAGAGAAACAAAGTGCAACTTAAGATCAGATAAAGTACTTTTAAACCTAGTCTTCTTTCAACAAACACTTAGGGAAACTTTCAGAATCTACCTTTGGAGAAAGAAGCTAGAAAACAAGGCACACCATCACTTTTCTAGTCTAACTCTAATAAGCAAACCATGAAAATAACATTCAATAATAATTTTTAAAGCAAACAGCAGGACGAGGGAACACCAGCATTCCTAACTGTTTAAACTATATTGAATCATTCTTAAATAAACAAATTGGAGGAAAACATTGAGATAAATATTATCAATCAGAGAAGGGTACTGTAAACAGTAGGTCCTAACTCTATGCTTGTTGTTCTTTATCAGAGAATTAATGGACAAAATGGCATACACAAAAGGAAAATAATTACACAGAAAGGAGCACTTCACCAGTGATATAGTCTAGGATCCCAAGAAACAGCTTGTTATTGATGTCAAACCAGTTACAGTCTTCAGGTCCAATGTTTCAGTTCAGCAATCATCTTCACTTCTCAGCCTAACTATTCTATCACAAACAGAGCTTCAAGAGCCTTTGAACACTATTTACAGGTAGAAATTTTGAGCACAATTATATTTCAAAGTTCTGCAACCAACATTTTCTCATCTTCTACAGAAGCATTTATAGAAGAAATGAGGAGGTGGGATCTGATAAAAGATCTTCAAGGTTCAATTAATACAGATTTAACACTTCTCGGCCTTTAAGGGGCTTGATGGAGAAGTTTACAGATATTCCCTCTGTATTAATTGTTTTACATTAAGAATTAAGCTCAGTGGGAGCTTTTGTTGACTTTAAGGCTCTGTGTCATGTTGTAATAACTCTGTTTATATTTTTTGCATTAAGTTCCTTTGGCTGAATTAACTGTTCGGATGTGATGAGGAAAATATCTTATTTTATGATCATAAATCAACCTCTGTTGAATGCTTTGAGGCTACAGGTGGCTTTGGTAGCTGAGAGGAATTAATTAGCCTCTGATGTGGCAGTGGAGGCATCCTATGTCTGATATATATTTTTGATTTGTATTTAACTGTGTTTAATTTAATGGATTAGGCTTTTGATCGTCGATCTTAGCCATAATCCATTAAACTATGGAATTAATCTTTAATCTTCAGTTTTTCTATGTTTAGGTCTTCAAAACTGATACTCTTTTGAATTTCACTGTGTCTTGTTGATGTGCAGGTGTTTACAAGGCCTTTAGACTGGCTTCAGTGCTCATGAAGCACTGACGAAACAGGATGGTCGAACCCTGCAAGATGGATACTCTTTAATAAATGAAATGCTGGAGGATCATCATCCTTGGCTTTAATTTTCTATTAAAACATTTAAAAATCTTTTAAATCCTACACAATACAATAAAAAATTAGAAAATCCTGCGTATTGGGGAAAAACTTCTTAGGAGGCTTAGGTTAAGAGCATGGCCATCGGATGACAGCATCAATGGCAGAGATGGTGTGAAAAGGTCAAAAGGAGAGCGGTGGAGTGAATGGCAGGGTCTTTAAGTCAGATCTGTTGATCTTGAAAAGATCAATGGTGGGGAGCGATCGGGGAGACATAATGGAGAAGGGCCGCTTTTTGATGAAAACAAAAGAAATACAAAGGAAATGGGGTTAAAATCCTTTCGTGGAGAGAAATACATGGAAAGGAAAATTGGTGTTTCGGGATGATCGTGGGCCGTCGGATCAGATTGGGCCCAAAGATCAACGATGGAGATTACTCATTCAAGGCCATTGGAATATGGCGGAGGGCGATAGTGTAATGGGAGATTAGATCTGAGCCGTTGATCTACAGAGATCAACGGCAGGGAGCGCACGCGATAAATCATAATGCAAATGGGAGAAAAAAGTTTTGGGAGGGAAAACTGGTAGTATCGCGTGGCAAAAAGGGAGAAAGGTGGTTTCACCTTTTTTAACACAGTATGCATTCCCGCCCGACATGTGGCATTTGAAAACAACTTATATCACACAGCCCTTGGGAAATTAACCTTCGCGCTTGAAGTTACGTGAAAACACACGTCAACCGTTGGATCTGGGGTCTCAGATCTAACGGTGGGGAGTGAGCGCGATATTGGATAGATGCGTGGGTGGAAGAAGGTGGGGTGGTTTCAATCTGAGCCGTTGGATCAAGGATTTGGATGGCTGAGATTAAATATGGAGATTGAATGGAAACATAAACAAAGTGGAGAAAGGGTTGATTTGGGCTGTTGATCTGTAGAGATCAATGGCTGCGATCTGCTTAAAAGACATTATAAAGTGGGGTGTATGATTTTAACCAAAGTCGAGAGGGAAGATCTAGACCATCAGATGTTGACACGTGGACGGCCCAGATGTAATCGGGGCTTTGCGATCGGCGAGGGGACAAAACTGAATGGCACCGATGCAATTGAACGATGTTCATCGATCTGAGGATCAGATCAACGATGGGGAATGAATCAGAGGAGTGTATAGCGGAGGAAAAAGCTTTAGGGAGGAGCTGTAAGGGCCGTTAGATCTGGGAAAGCGGGGAAGAGATCAACGGAGAAGAACTCATCGGGAGATCGGTAATCGGGGAGTGGAATAAAATATTCAACGCGCCCTTTGAAAAATCTTCGATGCGAGATTGCGTGATCTGCTCGATCACTTCAGATCAATGTTGGAGATTGTTTAATATTTTGAACCAATAGAAAACCTTTAGAACACATGAAAACCAAAAATTTAATGAAAAAAAAAGGTTTATGGCTTCGGGGTGGGTTATATATATGAGGCTTGGTGCCTGATTGCGGGGCCTGTGGATATATGAAGAGGTTTAAAGGAACCGGGGCTTTATATGCAAAGGGGCCAATCGCATGGAAGGTTTCAATGACACAAATAGACTTGCGTGCTCTAATTATTTCCAATGTGATAAGCGTTATTGGTCTTTAAATCTTGGTTTTTCAAAGAAAGGAAGGGATTGGGAGTTTATATGCAAAAGGGCCAATCACATTGGGGGACTTATAAAACAAAAAGACTTGTGTTGCATCGACTGTTTCGATGCAATAAGCACCGAAAGGGTTTAACGCTTGGTTCTAATGCCAGGGCATATGTGGGGAAGTGGTTTAGGTCTTAGCCCAAAGGGGCTTAAGCCTTAATACAAAAAGTGTATTTTTATGATTTTTTCAGGGTTTTCTGATGGATTTGGGGGTTTCGGCAAAGTTTAAAAATGAGTTTTAAACCTTGTAAAAGGATTTTCATGAAGGGGAAAGGGGAATAAATGGAAAATAGAGGAATTTCATGGGGGGGAAAAGGGAATAAAATGAAGGTTAGTTTTGAGTGGAGGAGGGGAAAAATGAGATTTTGCAGCAGTCTTTTCTCTATGAAAATAGCAGAATTTCTGAGTTCGAAAGGGAAACAACAGTGAAGATTAAACAAAGGGCATGATGTCTTCATGAGTCTTCAAGAGATAACACTTTTAGCAATAAAACTTGTTTCTTTAAGGCTCCAAAAATTATTTAGCCACCTTTTGATATAACAAATTTTATAGGCGGCTAATAGTTGGTTTGATATTACCCTTGTCTATCTAGTCTTGCCAATCTAAAAAATTACAGGGACCTAACATGATGGTGACTCCACTAGGGACCACTCATTAAAAATATTAGTGTTATATAAAGAACTCAGAAAACCCAAAAATATCTCTAGATTGGTACCCAAATTGTTGATGGTGGACATTAAGAAAATCCTCAAACAATTAGCATCATCCACCTAATGACTCCACTGGTATTCAGTAGGCCTGCTAACTCCAATATTCCTCACAGACTCCCCTAGTAATGTATTAATCAATCCTAATAGTATAAAACCTAGCCACATATTGTGTGAATTCAGTAATATTTCAGATAGTTCTGTTTTTCAAACCCTTACAAAATTTTAGCCTCTCTGTGTTGTGGGTCTGAAAGATGGCTTCACAAAGAATTAGCACCAGATCTCACCCTGACCAAAACCCTCCTACTATATTTGATGACCGAGAAAGAATCTTAAGAAAAACTTCTAAGACTAAAGACTCAACTATTGTCAGACCAATTCACAAAGCAAGTTATTTTCCTGAAAACCTTACATCCTTGCAAGATACCCAATTTGACTTACACCATAGAAGAAACATATTCAGAACTAAGTCTCAAAGTTGGATGGACTAGATAGACCTTGAGCCTACAAACTTATAGCAGAGTCCTAGTAGAGAATCCTTTCCTTCCACTCCTCCTGATTATCATCTTCTCCAACACTTTGACTATTTTCGTTCCAAATCTACTCAATATCAGCTAGCTGGTCCAAGTACATCTGCTACCCCCACTCATACATTCACTGTGAAAACCATTCCATTTCATCCTCCACTTCCACTCATAAGCCCTCCTCTTGTAAATCCTCCTTGGGTTCCATTACCTCCCATAATGGAAGCATGGTATGCCCCTCTGGTACTACCACAACCTTTACTACCTATTCCACAGGACTATCAATCTAAAATCCCTCACTTTAATGGCACTGATTCTACAACTACCCAACAGTATGTAGACAAGATGAATGATGTTTTTGAATACCAAGAAATAGAAGAGGAGACCATAAAAATGATAATGTTTGCCCAAAATTTAGCAGGAGAAGCAAAGAAATGGTTCAAGAACTTAACTCCTAAAAGCATTCATGATCTCCCTTCCCTTTATCAAACATTCATAATTAAGTGGGAGACTAAGAAAATCCTCTTAAAATCTTATCAGAGTATGATAACCTTAAAAGAAATGTTGGGGAGAGTGTTCAAGACTACTACACTAGGTTTAATAGTGTATATAATGCACTCCCTCCCCACATGAAACCCCCACAAGGCCTAGCCCTAGTAAATTTTCCATATGGCTTTGATCCAGAAATGGCTTACCAATTAAGAGAAAGAGATCCCCTTACCCTAGAAGACATGCACAAGGGAGCGGTAAGTGTATAAGCCAACCTAATTGCTAAAAGGGCTAGAATGAGAATAGAGAAGAGGGTTACATACAAATATGAACCTATGGCCTCCACATCTGATGCTAAAATTGTCAACCTAGTTAGGACAATGGAAAGGATGATGTAAAGAATTAACTTGAATGAAAGAGCACCTCCTAGGGAAAACCAAACAAGCCCTCAAAACAAAAACAAAAACCAAAACTTCAAAAGAGATCCTCCTCAAATCAAACAAAGAGAAAATGATCAGCAAATTAGACCTCCTTTCCAACAAAACTATATGTATGAAGAGGAAAGAGAGACTGAGGAGCCGGAAGAAGACCATGTAAATATAATAGGATCTGATAATGATGATGTTGTTTTTCTCACAGAATAAAAACAAGGTCTGTTTTCCTCAAACCAAACTGAAAGAACATATGAATATTCTGAAGAATACAAACTAGGGCTTGAAAATGCTATCATGGAGGTTTATAGGTAGTATGGCCTCAGAAGTAGGAAAACACAAGACATCCCCAAGAGGAACAAACCAAATATTTCTACTAGGAAGACCCCTAAAAACACTCCTAAAAATACAGAAAAAAATACCAACACCATGGCTAAGAATCCTAATCAAAGAAAAAACAAAATCATCCAACATGATGGTAACCAAAGCTGCCCTAGTACATCAACTAGTGGCCTTGAAAAAACTCTTTTAACTGAGATTCTGAATAAAAATCAACAAGTTGAAGTTGCTGAAAAGACCATGTATGATAAAACTAATCCAATGATGCCAAGAACACAGGCACCATTCAGTATTGAGGGTGAAATTTCCAAGATAAAAATACCAATACCCCTTACTGAATTAGTGACTCAAGATGTATATAGATCTCAAGTTTTGAAGGCTTTAAAAATAGGAATGAAATTGATACTCTAAATCTGACTGATGACAAGCCAGAATTGTTGTTTGGACCAAAGGTAGAGGGAAAGTTTCAAGAGGGAGATGTTCCTCCATTCTATGTCAGTTTGAAAATTCATGACAAAATCCTATACAATGCCATGCTAGACTCTGGTGCCTCCCATAACCTCATGCCCAAGGTGGTAATAGAAATATTAGGCCTCGAAATAAATATACCATACAAAGACTTGTACTCCTTTGATTCGATTAGAGTTAAATGTCTGGGCCTAATCGAAGATCTATGTCTCAACCTAGTAAAAATACCAGCCAAGAGCCTAGTCATGGATATTGTAGCGACTGACATTCCCCCAAAATATAGCATGATTTTATCTAGATCATGTGGAGCCAACCTCTATGGAACCCTCCAAATGGACATGACATATGCTACCATTCCAGTCTTTCACCAAACAAGAATACTGTACAGAGAATCTCAAATGAAATAAATGGTAAGCAGCCAAGTTAAGCCAAACAACACCCCACTCTATTCTATCCATTCAGACCTTGATATATTTATTTTGTATAATGAATATGACATTAATGAACAAGTAACTGAAAAAGAGGAAGAGCAAGACCTGTCAGAACATTCAAACCAAACAAAAAATGAAGAAAATAACAGCCAAAACCCTAGCAGCCATGAACAACAACATAATGACGAATCTGAACTTGAAACACTTTGGAATATGAGCTTTGATGGCTCTTGTGGAAAAGTTGGTTCAGGAGCAGGTGTTTGGATACATAACACTAATGAAGGTCACTCTTACAAGTTGGATTTTCAATGTACAAACAATATTGCAGAGTATGAGGCTCTTCTCTTACTGTTACAATTGTTTAAAAGTATAGGAGCCAAGAAGATTTCTGTTCAAGGAGATTCCGATTTGATCATTAGGCAAATCAAAAGAGAATATTCAGCCAAGAATCCTAGGCTAAGAGAATATATAAATGCTACCTTAGACCTCCTAAAAACATTTGAAAAATATGAACTTACCTATGTCCCAAGAACTCAAAACGGCCTTGCAAATGAACTATCCTTTGTGGCTAGCACTTTCCAACTACCTCATGCCAATGAACAATACATGGTGAAGGTCAAAATTAGACCAACAGTCCCAGATAACATAGATTATTGGAAAGTGTTTGAAGGTGTCAAACATATTGAAGATTTTCTGCAATACAAAAATGAGTTTGAGATTCCAAAACCAAACACAGGTCATGAAGAGGAATTCTTTGCTGAGGAACAAACACACAAAACAGAGCCACCTTATCCTGCAGATATAAATCTACTAGAACACCCTCATGAGGAAGAATTGTGTGAAGACTTAGATAAGAGGGACCTTGAGGTATTGCAATTCAAAGACAACTTATTTCCAAGAGGATTTGCCCCCTTAGAAGAACTATTTGATTTCAATGATGTTACTAGGAAGACAAAAATGGAATCCACCGAGACAGATGTAGAAGAATGCAACATAGGGAGTGAGGAAGAACCTAAAATTATTAAAGTATCCAAAACACTACCAGCTCTTATAAAACAAAAATACATTGATCTATTCAAAGAATTTAAATATGTGTTTGCATGGGGCTATGAGGACTTAAAATCCTATGATACAAACATCATTCAGCATAAGATTCCTCTCAGGGAAAACCAGAAACTGTTCAAGAAGAAATTGCGTAGGATAAACCCTGTCCTAATGCCTCTAGTTGAGAAAGAAATAAAAAAGATGTATGATGCTGGAATAATAGTCCCACTCAGGTACTCAGAATGGGTCTCAAACCTTGTATCAGTGAGAAAGAAATCAGGAGAAATTAGGCTATGCATAGACTTCAAAAATTTAAACAAAGGCTCCCTAAAAGACAACTACCCTTTACCTAATATGGATCATATACTGCAAAGGGTGGCTGGATCCAAAAGAATAGCTTTGCTTGATGGTTTTTCAGGGTATAATCATCCAAATGATCAGCACAAAACTGCCTTCACTACACCTTGGGGCACATTCATGTATGTCAAAATGCCTTTTGGGTTAATGAATGTCGGGGCTACTTTTCAAAGAGCCATGGACATTGCTTTTTCTAAAGAAATAGGTTAATTCACTATGATATACCTTGATGACATCACTGTTTACTAAAAAAATCAATGAAGAACACCTTGATCACTTAAGAAAAGTCTTTGAAAAGTGTATGAGGTATGGTTTATCTTTGAATCCCAAGAAAACTTTGTTTGGCTTTCAAGAAGGAAAATTTTTAGGACACATCATATCTAAAGAGGAAATAAAGATAGAACCAAAGAGGATTGAAGGGATATTGCAGATCAGTCACCCTAGAAACATCAAAGAGCTGCAATATTTCATTAGAAAAATAAACTTCTTAAGAATATTCATACCAAACCTTGCAGAACTCCTAAGAAACATTACAAACATGATGAAAAGAGAAATAGGATTCAAATGGACCATATAAGCAAAGCAATCCTTTGAATTGGTAAAACATGCACTTACACAAACACTAGCTCTAATCAACCCTGACTTTACCAAGGACTTCTTCATCTTCTCATTTGCATCAAAACACACAATTGCTACAGTATTACTACAAAATAACATAATGGGACAAGAACGACCCATATATTTCATCAGCAAGGCACTAAGAGATGCACCTCTGAAATATAACATCATGGTGAAACAAACCTTTTCTTTAATCAAAGCCTTAAAATAGTTCAGGGTTTACATCTTGCATTCACATGTCATTGCTTAGTTCCTAATGCATTTGTTAAGGACATAATAACTCAAGATCCTAATGGTAAAAGAGGTAAGTGGATTTTTGTCATCTTAGAGTATGATCTAGAAATCAAGCCCACTAAGCTGATAAAAGGGCAAGGACTAGCCAAACTGATGGCTGAAGAAAACTTTCAAGCATTGGACATAAACATGATACATTCCTTGGATGAACAAGAGGAACTAGCGACTCCACCTATTGAAGAAGCATTTCTGAACTCACTCTAGTATGTTGACATATTAAATGTGTTTTTTAATCTAAATGCTCCCCCTCATCCTTCTTACATGCTTGGAGAAGGTGCATAAAAGTTGGTGTAAAAGAATCACACCATGGAAAGAGAATTTCCCCTCCAAGGTTCTTCAAAGGATGATCATCATCATCATAGCTCATGGCCTCAAGTGGCCCATGAAGCCCATCATAAATAGGGCTCCCTCTTGGAGCAAAGCCCTGCAAATGAGTGTTAGAAAAATACAAGTATACGTCATGAGATCTACCAATATAATATTCATTATATACTTGTTTAAAATCAGTAAGGCTGCTCATGGGTGAGCCTCCTCTCGCACTTCAATGAATAAGGAGGAGTAGATGATAATTCTTCCCAAAAGCTATGTTCCTCCTTATGTAACAAATGGCCCATGAACTCCCCCATATGAGTGTGCACCTCCTCTTTGACATACTTGATGCCAAGTTCACATGTTAGAGCCCCATAAAGTTTCCTTTGCTACCTCCCTTGCAGTTTATCTTGCTTGAGACAAGATTGAAGCATGTGGAAGTCAAATTCCCTTTGGAGAGTTCTTGCCTTCCAATACTTCCTCCATTTAGCCCATGCATGCAAGAGTATTAAGACCCTCTTTCCATGTTCATAAATCTCCTCTATCAATGAGAAAACAATGAGTTGTTCCAAATTATTGGATGTGCCATGTGCCCTCATACCCGTACCATCATAGATTTCTGTTTCTTCATTTCTCAGCGCAGATGAATGAATGGAAAATAGCAATGTTTGATTTAGAAAATTGCATACCTCTTTTTTGAATTCATGGAAGATACTCTGCGTTGTGCTGGCTTCTCCCAAGGCTCCTCCCTTAGCCAAGTATGCAAATGTTGCCCATAGTTGAGAGAACACTTTAGTTATCCTCCAATGAGGAGGTCTTCTTGGTGGAATGCCTCCTTGCAAAGAGGCATCAAGGAATAGAGAAGAATGTGTATGTAGGTGAACATATTTTCCCCTACCATTGTTGCATGGGTTCTCTTGCCTTCTTTGTTCTTCCAACCTTTGGAATAGAGAAGGGTATATGCTCTTATTCTTAAGATGCTCTTCCTCCCCTCTTCCTCCTTCTACCTTCAAGATCTCACCACTTGGTAGTAATAATACATGCTGCCCATGCATTGTGCCAAGATCTTGATGTGGGAGACCCCTTTGGAACTCCTTGCAAGAATTCAAGAGTTTCCCTCCTTGGAGCAAGTGCTCCATTCTCCCCTTCATGAGGTATTTGAGGTACCTTTGTTGTGACTGCATTAGTACCTCCTGTCTTCTCCCCCTCTTCAATAACTTAAATGTTTCCAACCTCAACAAGAGACCTTAGATCTTGGTCATCTTTTGAAGGAGAAACCTTCATGCTTCCCTCTTGAGAAGAGGATCCTTCACCCAAAGGAGATCTAGCCCTTGGAAATGCATCCAACAAACTCACTCCTTCTTTCTTCCTCTTCATGAAGAAGCCACTAACAGAACGCTGAGGCTTAAGTGATATGGCTAAGTGCACATATCCACGAGATGAGGATTCAAAATTTTCCTCATGTATAGATTTCGGAGATCTAATCGAAAGATCTTTTTTGTTCTTGAAACTTCCTGGAAGTTTCACTGCTCCTCTCTTCTTCTCGTACAATCTATTCACTGGATCTGAAGATTGATGAGAGTAAACTCATCTCCTTCAGATTTATGCTCTCTGGTTTTCTTCTTGCTTCTTTTGATAGCTCAGGCTGAGCCAGAGATCATGCTCTGATACCACTGTAGTGTTCCTTTTTCAGGAATCTTGTCAAGCTGCTCAATGGGAACGTTTTATAAGGAAAAATGGACCAATAAAATGCAGAACAAAGCTTGGTTCCCCTTGAATATGTTGTGCGGGACTCAAATATGGATTTTCTTCAAAAACAAATCAATTTAGATCTGCTAAACAGATCTCCCACAACTAGTATCAATGTAATGTCCTCTTTTTGAAACATTAACAATCAACAATCTGATCTATACCGAATATTGACTGAAGGGGAATTTACCAAATATGTCACCTTCTCAAGGAAGTGTGATATCCAGAATCTATCTGGCCCTTTTCAGACTCTGTCCATAGACTCTTGTCGAGAGATAATGCCCAAAAGGGTTTACTCAGAAAGGCATTCCTGAAAAATGAATTTTTTAGGAATGGGTGCTTTATATATCACAAAATATGCTTAAGAACACTCAGAAACCAATAGGAAGTACGGCAGAAACCTTTACTCAACGTTTATTCTCAAAAAGGTGAGGAAAAGCATATTTTTATGAACTAAAATGGGTGTGTGCAGAAATATGCATAAAATGAAGGGTCAAGGTTCTGGAATATGTTAGATCAGGTCAAGAGGGATTCACATGCCGAATTTCAGCTCAAAAAAATAATTATAGCTAAGTTAAACAGCTCCTTCCCGACTAGTCAAGAAAAACCTTGATTTCCCATCACCTACTTTATGCAGAAATTTGTTGAAGCATGGGTAGCATAATTTCCGAAGGGATTGACTGAATTTATGTATGAATATTAGTATGCAAGTTCAGAATAGGAAGCATATGGATTATACTAAGAAAAACAAGCATTTTCATAAGGAAAAACCCTACAATAAGATGCTGCAACACATAAGAAAAGAATGCATAACCATGACATCGTTATTTTTTGGGGCTGAAGCAATGTTTCATTAACCTTCAGATCTGAATCATATCAGTACATGGAAAGATATATCTAATACAGAAATAAGTACAAGAAATGTTGATCTATACATTCCCCTTGGGGTTTTGTGCAAAACATGAAATGTCGGAAGTAGATCTCAGATCTAAAATTGCAGATCTGTAGAATGATTCAGAAATTTCTGAATAATAACATGTTACAACAGATCATATATGAAACTAACATGGATTTTATGGCCAATCCATGGATCACCACAGTGAGAGGAAGAATCCTAACATCGGAGATCTCTCCTCCAAAATATTGACAAAACACCCAACAGTTGTAGATATACAAATAACGCAGTTTAGGGGAAAATACTACGCTGCCTCTTCTGGAATGGGTTTGGCCTGATGCCAAAATGTAGATATGAAGCCCAATGAGTCTAAAACTAGCTTATCAATGGGATAGTTGAGTTTCCCAGTGACAAGGGGTGCTAGAACTCCCTAGATCTGGAGAGATCTAGTCTCCACTTGTTGTAACTCTCATGAAAAATTGATCCCTAAATAGGACTATTCTATATATGCAAGTTGAAGCTTGGCCCAAATGTTAGATAGTGGAGAAATGCAACACAATATCCTCCGAAAGAGCTACTCCATGGAAGGAGAGAGGGTTCTTAAACAGGAAACCCTCTTCCCTTTGGCTAAACAGCCAAGAGAACTCGATTTTCCCAAGCAACCTCAAATTCGAAATAACCTCAACAACCCTTGCTTATTTCTCTCCTCCTTCTTTTATAACATTGGAGTCTTGGCAAAAATCTAAACCACTTCATTGGTTTAGCCCCTTTCACATTTAGAAGCTCTTTCTAGAACTGCACAGTCTAAAAGGTCCTCTTGTGATTTAGCCCCCTTCACACCTGCAAGAGATTATTCAAATAGCCCAGATATGTCTCTTTTCACATAGGCATGATTTATTCTTAGTTTTTAGGAGTTTTACATGTACTCCTCCACAATTTATTCATTAATCATGAAATACAAAATAAATAAGGCAAAATTAATGTTCCAATTAAGTGAAGCTAATTTAGGAACATTACACAGTACAAGAGAATATCAAGAAGATTTTTGATAAAAGAACTAAAGCTAATGATTTCCATATTGGAGACAAAGTGCTAAAGTGGGATTCAAGAAGAGAGGACAAAGGAAAGCATGGAAAATTTGAGAATTTGTGGAAATGTCCATACATCATCCATTCAGCAAGAGGTAACAATGCATTCTTTCTACAAGAAATGGATGGAATGGAGTGGATGCTCAAGCACTATTTTTGTTGAATTTATTAGTTTAAAGCTTTGTTCATTGTACATAACATTGCTTGAGTAAAATATCAGAAAAATGAAAACACAAAAACAAATAAAAGAAGAAAATAGGGCAGATAAAAAGAAGAGGTAAAGCCCCATACCAAAAAATAATATGTCTGAAAGTGTGCAAGTCCAAATGCCACTACTTTTGAAGAAAGTAAAGTCTTGTTCAGTCATACAGTTTAGCCATGAATGAACATGTTTTAAATTTTTGCTGATAAGTTAGAAAATGAAGGTTTTCCAAATAATTTAAACTTGGCTTATCAGTAGATTAGGTTAGGAAAAGATATTGGTTCCCAAAGCTCAAATCTGAACCAGAGAGAAAGGAGAGGGATGAGTGACAAGTTTTGAATTATAGCCTTCAAGTTTCTAGTTTTACTTGTGCAAAAATAAAATCTGTGTGCAGCTTGTCCAAAATTCCACAGCCCATGACAAACCAAACTTCCAAACCTTGATTTGATCATGTTTTAAATTTTATGTTGATAGATTAGAGAATGAAAATCTGTCAAACTGTTTAAACCTTGACAGATAAGTAGATCACATAGAGAATAAAGAGCTCATCAGTATAATCTGAGCCTTTGGATGATATAAGGGTATAAGTAGATAGTTTGTGCTTTCAAAAGAAAAGATGATGTTCAGGGTTTTCCAATCCAAATGCACCCAAATGAAGAAACAATGCTAGGAAAAGTATGATGGGTAGGTAGGGTTGATGTTGAAGCAATCATGTTTTTCAAATTGTAAGATCATAGCTTCAAAGGACAGGAGAATTTCAGCAAGCATGTGAGTCATCTCATCTGCAAAATCAGAGATATGAGGTTCTTGACACCTCTTGAAAGGAGCTGCCCTCCCCAAGTGGAGCCACTATTAGTCATAAGTATTTTTCACTATCTTTAGATGACTATAGGATGGTTATAGCTTTCTGAAAACAATACTCCTTGAATATCTTGAGTTTCATAAATCTCACTGCCTTCATTATACTTATAAACCTATCTTCACTATTCCTCAGCTGTTCTTCTCAAAGTCACCCTGTTGCTCTTAAAAGACTCCTTATGGGCTTATAATTATCGTTCTCATCATTCTTTCCTACCTGAGACTTCATTCCCTTATTTTCCACTGTCAATAGACTCCATGCTCCCTCTAGGGTTTCCTGTTGTTATCACATTTCCATACCCTTTTGGGAAAAATAACCTATAATAATACTCTGTTTTCATTTGAGAATCTCCAAGTCAAATTTCAATCAAAACCAGGTCAAAGGATACTCCCACTAATTCAATAGGGTTTTACATTGTTTAAGGTTATCCTTGGATGTTTCAGGCACTGCTTTTCCTTTGCTATAATCTGGCTCAGATGTAATAGAATGTCAAGACATGGTTATTCAAGAAAGACCTAAAATTTCCAAGGAGGATTATCTCCTCAATTCAAGACTTGCTAATGAGAAAAATGGACAAATTTTGGCACTTCTGTAGGAGTGTTGAAAGACTTATCAACAAAAAATATTAATGATGTAGACTGTCTACTCTTGAATGAAAACAAATTACAGCAAGGGAAAGGGAAACACTTAGTCTTGAAGATGATTAGGGTTTATACACTTGTTAGTCCATTTGAGTGCCAAACAGTGATTACTTAGAGGAAAATGACATGGAGGAATCACACAAGGCCAAGCATGAAGAAAGTTTATCAGAAAATATTGATGAAATATGGAAAAAGGTGTGATGAACTAGACAGAAATGAATGAACTTTAAAGGACTATAGAGAACTTAGAAGACAACACTAATGATTGTTGCGAAGAACTGTAGACAATTAGGGTTTTGAAGAAAGTGGCGAGAGAAGGTGGAAAAAATAATTTAAACTTAATGGTGGAAAATACAGAATATTTTGAAGATGATTCTATGTGATTAAATCCCAAACTTGTCAAAATGAACTTGTCATGCCTCAAGGAGCAAAGAAAATTCAACTTCATGACTTTAGCAAACCTGCATGCAAAAAAGTGTAAAAGGGTTAGTGAGAAAAGAAAAATGGCTTTTGACATTAGAAAGTGGGTTTTCAAAGTTAAATTAAATCCATAAGCCTATAAAACCCCATTTCACACTTCAAATGAATCATTGTTGCCTTGCAAAGCATTATAATTTTCAATGAGAGAATAATTTGTGAGTTTTCTGAGCGAATTTGGGAAAATTGTCTTAGCGCTGTGCACTTGGCTTGACGTTGCGCACCTAGAAGTTGGAGCTGTGCACTTGACCATTTTTCTCCACACAAATTCTGAAGGCGTTGCACGCCTAGGAGGTGGCATTGCGCGCTTGGAGGAGCACTGTGTTCTTTCCCGAACATAACCCTGTGAAGTTGCCAAGGCGTTACGCACTCAGAACTGGAACTGTGCACTTAGCTTGGCCCTATGCCCTCAGCATCGGCATTGTGCGCTTTGATAGAGAGGGTTTCTCACTCTTCTAACCACTCAAATCACTTCAAATAACCTTCAAGTATTTTCCAAAATTTTCCAAAGCATTGATAAGAGGTAAGTGCATACCATGAGCCATATTTTTAAAGCTATTTGATGATTCTTAATTGAATGGAATGAAACCCTAATCAAACCCTAATTTTTAAGCTTGAAATCACTGTTTCATCCCTACTTCATCCTCATAGACAGATTATCAGTGATAGACAGGTAAATTACATTGCTTTAGGGTTTCGTCATTGAGTTAGTTTGCCCATTTTACACTCATTCCCTTAATTTGCAAAACTTCCATTTCAATACACTCCCTTCATCTCATTTCACATCAGCCATAAGGTTTCCAAAACAGAGTTTAAAAATGTTTGAGGTGGAAGACAGTGGAAATGGTGTTGAGGCCCAAATGCCAAGGATGCATGATCATAAGGGAGGGAAGATAAACAGATTTGAACCCCTCAGTACAAGGGAACTCATGGCATCTCCTCTTATTGTTTCATGATTCAAACATGTAGGTTGCTTTGAATTCTGTGAGAAGGTGCAACAATTCCAAAACCACCATGAGCTGACAAGAGTATTTATTATCAATTTTCATGACAAACAAGTTAATCTTGTCGGGGTCACCTTTGAGATGTCTACAAATGCCATTGCAAATGCTACAGGAATACCAAGTGTGGGAGAAAAGTGGTTCAAGAAAGAAAACCTAGACATGAGTTACTTTGAACCATACCTTAAACCTAGGTATAAATACCACCACAAGCCCATCTTCCCTTTTCATCATCTGCTTGATAGATATGCACCCATGATGAGGATAATAATGAAGTATTTCACATGTGAGGGAAGGTTTTCCCGCCTCTACTCATACCACATCTGGCTTCTTATGCATTTCACTAGGGTTAGCATGCTACATATACCATATTATATTTTCCGAAGCATTGACAAAATGGCCTACATTGTGCAAAAGAGAGACTATAATCAGCAAATGTGGAGCCTGTTTCACCACTCACTCATCAAGATGGTGGTCATGCACCAGCTCTAGCAAAAGAACATTCCATGGGATACCTTCATTTCCCATGACGTTTTCACTACTCCACATGGCCATCATTAGCAAGATATCCCTTCCTCATCTCATCCTCCCTTTCCTACTTCTCCATCACATCCCACTACTCATGCATCACCATCCACTCACATCCAATCACCCCATGATGACCATTCCACATCACCTTTCCACAACCATTCACCCTCATATCATGATGACAAAGCATCTAGTAGTGATGAGAACCTTGAGATAGATGGCACTAAAATTTGTAACATTGAGACATTTCCTTTGACATACTAGAGGGGCTACAGGCATGTGTTTTATGCACTTGAGATGCAAGGGGCCATGCCTTCTACATCAATGAAAAAGATTGACAAGGGTAGGGAAAAGGTCATAGAACCTATCACTGTTGAGGAGGAGGAAAAGCATGAAATTGAGTAAGATTTTCACCTAATCGACCTTGAGGATGAGGATGAGGAGAGGATTACCAATATGCTGCTCAAAAGCAAGGATGCAAATATTAGTGAGCTTCAAGCTAATATTGGTATGGCAAAGGATGTGATCAACTTTTATGAGCTTGAAAACCAGCAGTTGAAGACAAAGTAGGCCATCAGTGAGGTTAGGGAAATTAGAGCTTAGAAAGAGGTTGGAAGAGCCAAGGCATTGCTAGATGAGACCTTGGGCACCTTTAGTGACAGTGAGGATGAGGAAGAACAACTTCCTAGGAAGAGGCCAAGGACAATTGGGCTGAAGAAGGCTTTAGCCCGGGAAAGAGAGAAAGAGGTAGAATTGGCATAGTAGCTCACTCCAAGTGAGCTGCTTGCCATAAATATTGATGGAGATAGGGATTCTTTGCTAGAGATGGAAAACTTTCACCTAGAGGGTCAACTAAAGAAGGCCAAGAGAGACACTGACATGCAGACGAAAATGGCAAAGCATTATGCCATGAGAAACAAGATTGCAAGGGCCAAGCTCAAATGAGCCCATGAAAATATTCAAGCTCTAAATGAAGAAAAGGAGAAGGAAAAAATCAATATCCTTGCTGGTTTATCCCTCCAAGCCTCCCAACCATGATCAGCAGAGCAAATTCCAATTTTAACATTTTTTTGCAAATTTTGAATTTTTGATAGTTTGGCTTGCAGAAAATTGGGCCAAATGTGCAGCGCCACTAGCATTGTACTATTTTTTTGGGCACTCAAATGTCAAAAGGTCAAAATTTTGATTTTCCTCATGCCAAGGACATCATCCTCAGAAAATTTTAGACCATTTGGAGCAAACCTGGTCCCTCAAAAGGGCCAAAAACCACCAAAAAATCACCTTTCTACCCTCTTTTCAACATTGTCGCTGCACGTTTAGCAGTATTGGGAGAAGTGATTTTTTACAGGGAAAATGGGCACCATTCTGGAAAGTAAAGGAATATCTAGAAATACTGGAGACGCTTTCCAATGAGTTATCATGGAGCTCATTTGGACACTGGGAAGGCTTCCAAAAGTCAACTGCAAAATAGGAAATTTTTCCAGTCTTGGCGCTGCACGTTTGCACTGGCGTTATGCCCCTGTACCTTGGAGTTGCACCCTTGCTAGGAGTTATTGAAAAAGATATTTTGAAGCCTTAAAGTCGACTTTTTTCCAAAAATAGCTCAAATAGTTATGTTAGAAGTTATTTTTTCCATAAATGTGTTTTAGATATTTTTCCTTGGGCTTTGCATGATCTCAAAGGTCAAAGTGACTTAAATATGTAATAAATGACTTCTAAAACCCTAGCTAGGGTTTAATTCCTCATTTTGTATTTAAATATTGCATGTATGATTCAGTTGGTTGTTTTTTTATTATTGAGATGAATATTACATAGACTTGGAGTTGTGAAGAAATTGGCTTTAGAGCTTTGTGACTGTTTTGGATTGAATGTCAATGAAGCAAGCACATTCATACGATTCATGAACCTGGTTAATGGTGATGGTGTTCTAATTTAGTAATTGTTTCCTTATGTTTTCATATTGTCTCATCTTTTCTATTGAAATAGAACATAAAATTTAGGTTAAGATATGTTGTTAGAGGCACCTTAAGCATGTCTGTTGTTTGTTGCTCAATGTTTTCCTATGCTAGTTCTGATTGGAGAATTCTTGATTGCTCTTTGGTTCCACTTAGCTTGTTGTCTTGAAAATGATTTAATGGATTCAATCCAAAGAGTTTTATGGTATGCCATGTCCTTTGGTGTAGCTTGAAATATTGTTTTTGAGGTGTTTCTTTGAAGTATTGCTTATTAGGGTTTAGGCTAAAGAATTTTATGGTTTGCCCTATCCTTTGGTCTATCTTAAAAAGTCATTTCAAAGGTCTTTGAAGTTTTATTAAAGAAATTAGGAGTTCCCTGCTCTTTTATCATCACTGAAACGTTATCTTAAATGTTTTCTTTGTCTGAAGGTAAATAACTAGAGAATTTAGGAGTTCCCTGCTCTCTAGGGTTTGTTGAACTGTTGTCTCAAATTTTGCTTGATAAATCTAGGTCAAAGAAGTTTATGGTGCGCCCTGTCCTTTGATTCTTTCTTAATTATAGTACTCTTAAAGGCTCTTCTTGTTATAGTATATGTTAAAGGATTCTTAATTGCCCTTTAAACCTAATAAATTCACAACTTAATGTTCATTTTACACTCACATAAGCTATTAAGATCCATTTGGCTTTGTTAAATTTCCCTATGAAACACCCTTGATTTATTTTTGTACTTTTCAAGCCTTTCACATACCCCATAGCCCAATGGTTTGAATTTATCTTACTCTATCTGGTCTTCTTGACAAGCAACCCAACCAAACAAAACAAAACAAACAAACCCTATCATTTTAACTAGCCTAAAATTAGCATCCTAAATCAAACAAGTCATATCTTTTATAGAAATATAGAGAGAGCCCTCTCTGAGTCCAGGAAGGCTAGGTCCTAGGACTCCAAAGTTGGTTTGATGTTACCCTTGTCTATTTGGTATTTCCAATCTGACAAATTACAGGGACATAACACCATAAAATAAGTGCAGCAATGAGTGGGACCGTGTACCGACGAGCAGTAGAATTAAGCATTCGACATGTTCAATATTGGAGATGAACTGATGCGAAGGAGCCCACAATATGGGGAAACCCTGACAGCACAACACGTCTGAAATTTAACTCAAGCAGTGGCTCCACAAATACTTTTAGTCAGGCGCGTTGCCTCTAGTTCAATAGCTCAGATCAAGTGCAGAGGCACTCCTCTGAAATCGTCCCATGCGAGATACTTCCTATGTGATTACGTCAGCAAGCGAGGTTGTTACATCAAAAAGTGAGCCTACTCCCACCATTCCTCCTGCCACGTCATTTTACCCTGCGCCATATGTCGCCTAATATGTCAGATCATATCCCAATCATCATCACTTGCCAACACCAGACTGGCCCATATCAGGTTCATCAAAATCCAAAATACAAACACAGATATTGGGAGGAAGTGTAGGGAATGGATGTCACCCCCAACAGTTGATGCAGTAGCACGACCTTCTACTGCTCCAGAATCAAAAGTTATTCAAGGACAAAGTGCTTTCATTTCTTCAACATTTTTGTTTCATGATGTTTAGTTAAGATATTTTATCTCAATGTAATTTGTATGTTTTCAAATTTAATGATCGAATCTGAGGAAAGTTGATCCTGAATTAGTTTAGGCAGTTGACAGTTCTATAATTTTCACTTTGAAGATTTTGTATAAAAATACTTTCAAATGACAAGAGAGGGTTTCAGAATTTTTGACCTTAGAAGAAATCACAATTTTGTACTTTCACTCTTCATGTGCATTTGAATAAATTTTTCACAGTGATTCCAGATTTTGTTAGGTATGATAAGTATTATTTGTCACATATTTTGTTAATGTTTTATTCTTATAAAAGAGTAATGAAACTCTTGATATTTTATTTTACAGTTCTGTGAGTTTGAGTTTTTTTAAATTAAAGTTGAAAATCCTTAATGATGCGCTCCTCGTTTCTAAATTATATTTCATGTTGGTCATATTTTCCTCTAAAGTTGAAGATAAAATATTATGTGTGAAGCAACCTATATCTAATACTTTCCACTATCACTTATTTCTATTCCATATTTCATTTGTATTCAACATCAGAAGGCCACTCCAAAAGCATTGTTCACAGATTGAATATTAAATGGTTTTAATCGAGGTTCTCGGGTTTTATAAAATTATGGGACAATAAATTAATTCGTTTGCAGTTTTAAATAAATGTCTTGGGAACTTATCTATATTTAGTCGGAGGTTGTCTCCCAAGGTAAAATATATTTTGGCACCTTTTTTGGGGAACAGAGATATAATGTTATTTTTCCCTGAGGTTTTGTAAAGTTTGAAGCTGATTCTTGAGGGTGACAAGTTTCAACAATTAGCTGAATATTTTCACATGTGATCTTACCTTTAAGGTTAATTTTCTGGATCTTAATGTCTCTTCCTGCATTTTTATTCCATTAAGTTTTCCCCACTATATTTCACTGGGATACCTGGTTATCCTCATCATATTCCTACATTTCAAGAGTGGAATAAGTATCTTCCAATATTTAGTGGAAATGCAGATGAAAATCCAAATCGACATCTTAGAATTTTTCTCGAATGTATGGAGCAACAAAATATCATTCGTGAAGATGTGAAGATGAAGTTTTTCATGTTTTATTTGTACGAGGGATCAAGATTTTGGTATATATCTTTACCTCGTTCAAGTATTTCCTCTTTAACAGTGACCATGCAGCATTTAATTCATTTAGCAACGCTTTTTATGCACACGAGTTTCTTTTTGAAGGTTATTGTGAATATTATGATTCTAAAGAAAATTTTAAAGATCGTGATGACCCTGCTGATGAAACTGATGATAATTTTGATAATGTATCGAGAAATCAAAGATTTTATAACAAAATTAATTATGAACGGGTCTCTGAATGCAAAGAGTTATCCTTTTCTGAAATGATGCTGAAAATTTTAAAAAAGACTCTTCTTCAATATTCCCACAAGCAGAAAATTTCTTGACCTTGTTCCAAACAAATCAAGAAAGCATTAAAATGGAGAAAAATTCAAACCTACATCAATCATTTTTACTCATCAATCAAGAAGGAGAAATGATTAAGTTCCAAACAAATCCTCAGATGTATTATTTTGTTACATTTGATGGTCCTCCTACTTGTGATTCATATGATATAGAAGGAGAGTCATGGGCAGTTGCACAAGAAGAGAAATCTGATCATAATGTTAGTGAAGATACTTTGGTTTATGATTTGTATGGTTCCAAGGCGGAATTGGGTGCAATTCATGAGGAAGACAATAAAGATATCTTTTGCTAGAGAAAATATGGTATGATTTTTTAAATGAAAAAATGTGGTTTTCAAAAAAAAAATGATACACATTTAGAAAGGAACCAGTATTTTTCCCAAAATCCCAATGTTGAAGAGTTGATTAATTATGATGATTACCTTGAAAAAAAATATATTTCTAGTTGTTCCAAAGAAAACTTGATGGATTTTTTTTTTAAATACATCCCCCATTTGCTACAAAGTTGAGAGAAAATAAAATTGTTCGTCAAGATGACTTCTTCTCTCACATATTTTATTATCCTGTAGCAAATTATATGGAAAATTTATTTACTTGGAAGTCAATTTATTCTGCTAGGTATGTAATTTCTCCTGTGGACCAGTTTTTTTTGCTTTTGGTTGTGTTCATTTTTATTCTTGAAATTTAGGGGGTTGGTGTAAGATATAGCACTCAAATGTTGGCTTGGTACCATTGGAAGGCAGACTTCACTTAATTGAGATCAACCTTGTACATATGTAGAAGTTTGTACATAAATAAGCTCAGAAGTTCAGTATTTTATTTTTAGTTTTATTTCTTCAGTTCAATTTTCAGTTGATGAATAAGGGTAATAGTCTCAATTGGAAACATGTTTGGGGAGGTGTCATTTTTTGAGATTTCAGGGTTTTCAGAATTTGACTCCATGCCCAACTAAGGCCACTGGCCTATTGTTCTCAACACTTTGCTAGCAAAGTGTTGTCCCCGGGTGGAGCCAAATGTTGTAGCTTATTTTTTCCAGCTGGAAATTTTCAGAAGAAGCTTCTGAATTGTTAAAGTGTTTGTTAATTTGTGGGAAAAGGAGAAATATTTTGAAGTTTCGATTTATTTATTAAGTATGTTTAAGCGTTTGTCATCAAATAAGTGCAGCAATGAGTGGGACCATGTACCAATGAGGGAGAGAGTTAAACATCGAACATGTTCAACATTGGATATGAACCGGTGGACAAGGCCCACAAGATGGGGAAAACCTGACAACATAACGTGTCTGACATTTAACTCAAGAAGTGCCTTCGCAGAAACTTTTAGTCGGGCATATTGACTCCAAATCAGCGTCTTAGATCAAGTGTGGAGGCACTTTTCCAAAATCATCTCGTACTAGATACTTCCTATGTGATTACGTCAGCAAGCAAGGATGTTACATCAACAAGCGAGCCTTCCCCCACCATTCCTCCTGCCATGTCATTTTTCCCTCTACCATCTATCACCTGATATGTCAAATCATATCCCATTCATCATCATATGCCAACACCAGGCTGGCTCATATTAGGTTCATCAAAATCCAAAATACAAACACATATATTTGGAGAAAGTGCAGGGAATGGATGTCACCCCAAATAGTTGATACAACAGCAGGACCTTCTACCGCTGAAGAATCACAAGTTATTCAGTGACAAAGTTCTTTCATTTCTACAACAGTTTTGTTTCATGATTTTTAGTTAAGATATTTTATATCAATGTAATTTTTATGTTTTCAAATGTAATGATTGAGTATGAGGAAAGTTGATCCCGGAGTTGTTTAGGCGGATGACATTTATATAACTATTCTTTTGAAAAATTTGTATAAAAAGAATTTCAAATGAGAAGTGAGGGTTCCAAAATTTTGGACCTCATAAGCAATCACAATTTTGTACTTTCACTCTTCATGTGCATTTGAATAATTTTTTCACAGTGATTCCAGAATTTTTGGGGTATAATAAGTTTTCTCTGTCACATATTTTGCTAATGTTTTCTTCTTAAGAAAAGAGTAATGAAGTTGTTGGGATTTGATTTTATAGTTCTGTGAGTTTGAGTTTTTGTAAATTAAATTTAAAAATCCATAATGATGCACTCCTCTTTTATAAATTCCATTTAATGCTAGTCATATTTTCCTCTAAAATTGAAGATAAAACGTTTTTTGCCAAGCAACCTTTTATCTAATACTTTCCACTATCACTTATTTCTATTCCATTTTTAATTTGTATTCAACATTAGAAGGCCACTCTGAAACAATTTTTCACACATTTAATATTAAAGGGTTTTAATCAATGTTCTGGGGTTTTATAAAATGATGGGACAACAAATTAATCCTTTTTCAATTTTAAATGTCTTGGGCACTGATTTCTAATCAGTCGCAGGTTGTCTCCCAAGGTGCACCATCACCATTGTAACTATGTACTTATATATTTAACCGAATAATCAAAATCTTGTTGAGGCAACACATTTTCATGCACGTATCGTGAACATCTTAAGACTATTATTTAGATGTTTATAGTATATGTTTTATTCATTTGTAGTAGAGAAACTTAAATATATCATTGGCTTTGGTACTTGTCTTTTTGAATGTGTGTTGTATGTGCTTTAATGATCGTTCTATCTATGTGAACTATTTATCTAGATAATTAACGAATAATCCATTGCTCTTGTGTGTCTCTCTTAGGATATTACTATTACTTTCCTTCTAGAGAATCACTCTTACTTCCATCTTGGGTGTTGTGTAACCAGCTCCAAAAATAGAAGAAAAGAGATATCCACGCCTTAGAAATAAGCCACTTCGAGGGGGCAACCTCCAATACATTACATAAATGTCAAGTGATGGTTGCAAATGGAGGAACTATAAATTGCTCTGAAACCAAATGTTGTGTAACCAGCTCCAAAAATAGAAGAAAAGAGATATCCACGCCTTAGAAATAAGCCACTTCGAGGGGGCAACCTCCAATACATTACATAAATGAACAATTCTTGGATGATACAATTTACAAAACCTCCTTTCTATATATAGGAGTCCATGGGGCCATAATGCAATCCTAGTGGGCCACAATGTAATCCTAGCCGACCTAAAAATAATAATTTAAGGGCACAATAATAACAAAATGGGGGTTACAAGGGTACAATAATAACAATAAGGGGTTTACACTAACAATAATAAGGGGCTATACTAGTGATATAGGGACCTAACATTGGGAAAGTATCCTTTTACACATTGTAATTGGTGTTTCACAGTGTCAACTTTCTTTCCCATTTGAAAGGTCTTGTGCATACTCTCTTGTGTTATTTATTGCAGGCAAGGCACACCTTAGAGTTATGGTATTTAGGATGATAATGTGGATGGGGCTCCTACTCCAAATAGTGTGAGATCTAATTGGGAATTCACATCAAGGATACCCCCATGGTTGATGGATTTACAGCACCATCAACATTTGGCACTAGAAGGAGGGCTAGATTACAAGTTGTGCCCATTGATTCTGTTTTGAATCTCTTATCTTAAATGGCTCATCCCTAAATTATACTTTCAAGGTGTTTTCCAATATATACATTTGTAAGTGTTTAATACTTTATGAACCTCTTTATCACTTGTCTTAAATGATCCATAATTTGGCTATCCTCTTTCCCACTATTTTCTAGCCTCTATATCTGTCTACTATATAATATTGGGTCACAGGGGTATTCTCTTATCCATTCAATCAGGGGATATGTAGTCCAGTACGTGTCGGGAAAGCGGTTTCACACCTTTTTTATTAATGAATATTTTTATTTCATGAACTTTCTCTATTATTGGCAAGATGGCATCAGTTTTTATGGTGAGGGTGATACATCCATAGCTAAGAATATCTTTAAGTTTTTAATGTTTTTTGAATCTTGTGAAATTGATTATGAAGACCTTGTTTGTGTGATTTTCTTCCTCACTCTTTAAGGCCGATTTAATCAATGGTGTCATACCCTACCATGTAATTCCATTCATTCATTTGATTAATTCCTCAAGGAGCTTCATAAAACCTTTTATAGGTATTGTTAGTGCTGGAATCAGCACTTGGAATGTGACAAGCGCCTGACCAGACACATACTAAGTTAAAAGGATTTTCTTATGACTTGATTGAGTTTTTTGGAAAGTGTTTGGGTATCACACACACTGAAAGAGATTTTGAACATCTAGGAATCTCTCACACATATAAGGGCACTAATGTATAATGTGGTAGCAATATTAGGGTTGTAGCTTTATGGTTAGAAAATGAAAGATAACAGTAGTTATGTAAAACAGAGGTCCACTATTAAGAGGAAGTGATGACACAAATTCTAGACCTGTAATGTACAGTGAAAGAAAGCTTTAAAAAGACTTATAAAAGTCTCACTCTACATTTAAAGGATCCCATTACATAGAAATATTCAAACTAACATGAAAAAACCAATTAGGAATGCTTGAAACATCAAGACTGAAAAAAACAGATTGCTCTTGTATGCTCGTTTAAAAGACTTACAATAATATGAAACAAGATTCAATTCAACCTCAAAGAATGACCATGAACTATCTTCAGTTAATATTAACTATGGAATGCTTGATAACAAGACTTACAAAAACAAACTAATATTGCATGAAGGTTCACAATACTAATAATAACATGAGGTAGAACTATGTAAATCATAATCTAGAATGAAATAACGAACAATGGAAACACATAGGAATATGAACAATACACACACCATAAAAATTGTGAGTCCTCAAGAGTGCTTCTGGATATATTATATATTCAAAACTATAATACAGTATGCAATGAAAGTTACAACCAAAAAATCCTTTTCTCCTTGCATTACATAGTATATATACAAAAAAGGACTTCTATAAAAAGCCTCCATATACAAAATTCGAAAATAGTAGCTACTTTTTCTGAGAAGGGTAGCTATATCCAAAAATACTGTGTATAAGCCAAAAAATGAAATGTTTCTTCAAATTTTTAAGGTTTTGTACATTCATTCATCATAGATCTAATATGAAAGCAAATATCCTGATAGCTTCAGCTTTAGTTACCCTTTTGTTTTTCCTCCTCTTATGTGCTTGCTTTTTCTGTTGAATCTTTTTCTTCATGGCTTCATTCTCTGGGCTTTCATCAATGTTTATGATTTCATACCTAAGAGCAAGGTTGGAAATGAGTTTACTTGTTAATCTGAGCTTGTTCTTTGGCCTGGTGTGAGGCCTTTGAATGTATTTATTTGGAATACATAAAGGCCTCTTTATACCATGTATGAATCTTCTTGACTGTCCTTCTTCAAACTCTAACTCGGTGAACTCTGGCTCACTGCTATCCTCCTCAAAAGATGAAAATAAGTGAATTATAGTTTTTTTTTTCTTCTTGGATGAAGAAATAATAGATGATAAAATTTGAGATATGGTAGGTTCTTTCATTGTGATAGTATCTAAAACTTTGCTTTTCCCATTTTTTAGTGAGGAAAATACTTGTAAGAGAGTAGGTTCCTTTGGTGCTGAAATGGAATTTTTTTTTTGAGTCTCATGTCTAGCCTCTTGAACAGGGCTTGATGTCAAGGTTTTAGGGTTGACTTCCATTGAAGTTCCCTCTGTCATAATGATTCTTCTCCTGCATCTGTCTACTAGATGATATTGAAGATGGGCCAGATTATGAAGGAGTTGATGTAGGGTTAGGGTCTGACTGTTGTTCCTGAGTTTTTAGCTTTCTAGGCCTTCCTAATTTTCTCCTTGATTGAATACTGATAAATCCATAATCTGCTAAAAACTTCTCCCATGTAGTTCTCTTCTTTCTTAGGTGATAAACTACCAGTATTTTAATCAAACCTTTGTGATAGATATTATGAAGAGAGTAACCTGGGGTTTTCTATATCTTTAGAGACATTGATAACATAGATATATGAAGGAAAAAGGTTAGGTTCATAGGTTTTCATCCAGAGATATGGGTAATAAACCTCATTTGGTATTTGTGGACAGTTGAAAACCTACCCTTACAGGTTATGTAACGTTGTATAGTAGTAATGGCATACTACCACTCAAGTTTAAAGTATGAAATATGAATGGTAGGAGTCCAACCAATATGTTCATGCTCGGGCTTTAAATATACATCGGAATTATATTTAAGAAAAAAAAATTATTCTTATGTTAGGACTCACTTGTAGCTGAAGCTTGAGTTTCCCTTGCAATGATGGTTTCAGTGATCTTAAAGTTTTGAGACCCAATCCTGACCTTTTCTCCATCAAATTTCTCAGAACATTCTTGAGCCACTACCACATTTTCACCTGAAATTTTACTTAAAAATGGTACCAACCTACTACTTTGAACTCAGAATTAGCACGATGGTCAAAAAAATGGGTATTAACCGACTCTGAACGGTTCACGTTACCTCCTTTGCCCATCTTTCTCACAGTTTACCTAACCACCAATGCATAGTTGTAAAACGAGGAACAACTACCCTCTATGAAGCCCTAATTGTTGGCACTTGTTAGTAGATTGCTTTGAACTGAGGGATAAGAATGTTTTTTTGTAGCCGTCACAAGAGTGAACAAACGTAGAGCTTTGCATGCCCTAAAACTTAGTGAGAGGGAATGACACGAAAACAAAAATGATTTAAACCTATTGCCAACTCATTTCACCGAACTCCATCACATTTTAATAATTTCTACTCGTATTTCACTTTAACACATATATCCTTTAATGAGTAGAAATATATTTGGGTAACCTCAGCAAACAAATGACCAACCTTTTAATATATCCTCCAATGAAAAATAACCACATTTTAGGTCAGCAACACCTCTTGTTTTAACAGGTCTTCAATATTCAAATAGTAGTGTTTGTTCAACTTTAATAATGATTCCTTTTTCTCCTTGTACCAATTTTGCAAGTAATTGCTACCTTTTTGAAAAAGACAACTATTCCTGTGTTACTTGTAAAGCCAAAACTTTTGAATAAGATACCTACCTCTCAAGAAAAGATCAGTTATCCCTGTGCTATTCTTAACAAAACTGATGGTTCTAACATTATACCTTTAATCTCAAATAGGAAAATCATGGTGAATGAATAAGACTTTTCAAGTTAAACTCATGACCTTAACCACTGAAAGCAGTTAAAAGACTTATTTAAAAGAGACTTTACCCTAATGACTCTATAACATAAACAAACTATTAGACTCAGAATTATTTTTTTATTTTTTTTAAAAGTGATAAAGACTCATACATTTTAATCCCCCAAGGCTCTCCACCAAAGGTTAGGAGACAAGAGAGGATCAAAGACACAACTTAAAATGATGACCAAACCTTGAATTTTTTTTGAAAAATTGTAGTGCTTAAAATGGCTCCTATTGGTGATGAAGTCCTCCCTGTGAGGCTTCAAGGACTGTAGATTCAGTGCCTTAAAATTTCAGGACTTAATTTTTAGAAGCTAATGACAGAAACTAAATTTTATTGATTGATATGAAACTGAATCTATTTACAAACATAACTACCATTGGGCATGGAGTATTATTGAAAAAACACTCCGGATATTTACAATGGAGAGACTGACTAACTCAACAAACAAAGAACTTTTTGAGATAATGACCATTGACTAGACCTCCAATTAACTGATCATCATCTAAATGTTCCAGAAGAAATGTATTATTTTCCAAAACTTGAGCAACTTTAAATGGCCCAAACCACAAGTTATCAAACTTACCATACTGCCCATGGTCTTCTCTTTTTGCATCCCAATGCAATGCCAAATCATATTCCTGGAATACCTGTTGTTTTTCCCTTTTATCAAAGAAAAATTTTACTTTGGATTTGTACGTATGTGTTTTATCCATCAAGGATTCTCGGATTTGATGAGCTTCTATCAGTTGCAACATCCTTCTCTGAATGGGATTTGAATTATCAGTTTCATCTTGTAAAAAATTCATGATAGGAAGGGCCAACTGTAATTGCATCACAACATTAACACCATAAACAAGTTGAAAGTGAGAAACTCCAATTGATATTTTAATACTCACCCTATCTGCCCAAAGAGCATGAACTAGCTGATTATCCCAATTTATTTTGTTTTTTTTCATCATATTTTTTATAATTCTTACCAAAATTTTATTCGATGACTCAGCTTACCCATTACCCTGGGGGTAATAAGGTGTAGAATGATTCAAATAAATATTATAATTCTGACACAAACTGTTCATCTTGACAGACTTAAAATCCATTGCATTTTCAGTCACCAACTTTTGAGGGTAGGCAAATCTAGACATGATATTTTCCAATATAAATTTATTATTACCGTGTCAGTGGCATTTCTGGTTGGAATGGCCTCAATCCACCTTGTGAAGTATTTTGTGGCTGTAAGAATCCACATGTGTTGTCCTAATGATGGTGGGTGAATCTCACCAATAAAATCTAGCCCCCACTGCTATAAAGGAGCATCCTCTGAAATGGGAATAAGAGGTAGTGGGAGCCACTTTTTCTTACCAGAAAACTTTTGACATTCAGTGCAAGCTCTAAATTTAGCAAAAACATTAGAGAAAAGAGTGGGTCAATAATAACCAGCTCTTAAAATTGTATTTGTGGTATCTTTCCAATACAAATGTCCACCACATAACCCTTCATGTATCTCTGCTCTAACTTTCTATGAATCAGCTTCATCTAGACATCTCATCAAAACTCCTACAGGGTCTTTCCAATAAATATGATTTTCCATTATGCAATACTTAATAACCTTCATTTTAAAATCCCTTCTCTTTGATTATTCCATTTCTGGAGGACAACTGAAATTTAACAAAAAGTACACTATAACCTTGTACCAATTAGAATAAAAAATTTCAGGATAATCAGTTGTACCTTCTTTATTTGTTTCTTTAGCTATCTCCATATTCATATTCAGAGCTTTGCAATTTTCTTCTTCCATAAAGCGGGCTAAACCATGTCCCTTGATCAACTTAGTAGGTTTGATTTCAATGTAAAATTCCAAAATATTTGTCAACCATCTTCCCCTCCTACCATCTGTGTCAGGCTACAACAATACATCCTTGACAGTAATGTTTGGCACAAAATCAATAACCTTATAATGCAGAACATAAATTCGAAAAGAATTCAAAGCCTTCACTAGTGCATATGCTTGTTTTTCAACCAAGTTGTACTTTAACTCAACATCCCTTAATGCACGGCTGCAAAAAGAAATTCATTGCTCCAAGCCTTCCTTATTCTTTTGAAGTAAAACTGTTGCTATAGTTTCTTTAGAAGCATATGAAAAAGTCAGAAAATCCTTCTCAAAATCAGGGCCGATTAACACTGGGGCTTCAATCAAAGCAGATTTTATTGCTAAGAAATATTTTTTTTCTTCATCTTGCCACCTGAACTATGCATATTTCTTCAACAAGGCATTTATATGCTTAATTAATTCTACAAAATTTGGAACAAAATGCCTCAGAGAATTAATCTTACCCAAAAATGACTGTAACTCTTTCTTATTTCTAGGCAAACCAATTTTCTGGATTGCTTCAACTCTCCCTAGGTCAATGAAAATACCATTTTCTGTTACTAAATACCCCAACAGTTTTCCTTCTTGAACAGTAAAGCATGATTTCTTTGGGTTTAAAGATAAAAAAAAATTTCTGCACTTATCAAACACTTGTTGCAAATGTTTAAATGATCATGATCAGATTTTGAAAAGACTGTTATGTCATCCAAATAAATGACTACAAATCTGTCCTTTTCTCCTGCAAAGGAAATATCCATTTCCTGCTGAAACGTTGCACTTACATTCATTAAACTGAAAGGCATCTTATTATACATAAAGTTCCCTAGGGTGTAGTAAAATTTGTTTTCTCCCTGTCTTTTTTTTCAACTGAAATTTGATTATATCCTGAAAATCCATTTATCATTGACAATATCTTTGAGCCTACAACCTTCTGCAAAAATATGGTCCATTTTGGGTAAAGGGTAGTTATCCTTTAGGGAACACCAATTAAAATTGCGAAAATCAACACAAATTCTGATTTCACCATTCTTCTTTCGAATCGGGACTATATTAGCTACCCAATTGGAAAATCTTAAAGGCAAAATTATCTTGGCTTCCCATATTTTTCAATAATAGGGAGCAACATAGGATTGATATGCCTTATCTTCTATGCCACAGGTTTTTCTTCTAATTTAAGAGGGATTTTATGCTCCATTATGCTTCTGTCATATGTCTTTAAATCACTATAGGACCAATCAAAAATTTTTGCATACTATTTCAACAGCTTGACATATTTAGTTATAGTTTCTTGAGGAGGAAATTTAGAAAATTTAGCATATCTACATTGATTTTCAGTATCAATGTTGCAATCAACTGTACTTTCTCCATTCGTCTTGCTATCAGGCTTTAAAAATCCTTCATTACTATCAAACAACCTCTCTAAAGGAACCAAGCCTTTAGGAATGAAGTTTTTTTCCAGATAAATAATGTCTTTTCCAGCTAAAGTCTTTTTGAATGACTTGCTATTATGACATTTAGCTGTGTCTTGTTCATCGTAAATCTAAATATATGAAATTTCCTCCACACATTCTAAGAATTTTTGAATTTCTTTATCACCTTCAAACAATTGCCATTATTTGATATTATCAGGAATGGAAGGTCTGATTTTAATCTGAATGTCATAGGTTTCTTTGACATCAAGAGGAATCTTAAAATTACTAGCAGCAATGGCCAATGAATTTTCCATTTCATTTTCTTCTCTAGAAACGAAATTCAAATTGAATCCTGAAAAATAATGTTCAATCAAATCCTGGACTTTATTTCTATAATTCTTCAATTTTGAATTTTTTACTTGATAGTTATCTCTCACCTGTTGTACTACCAACTATGAATCACCAAAAACGATCAAATGCTCTGCTCCCAAATCTTTTGCTGCCTTCATTCCCAGAATTAGTGCTTCATATTCAGCAGTGTTATTAATAGTGACAAATTGTAATTTATATGATAAAGTCACTACCTGCTGAGTGGGAGAAATAAGAACTGTACTAGCCCCTGATCCCTCTCTTGATGAGGTTCCATCAAAATATAATTTTCAGATCTGTCCTACTTCTGAATCCTGCTCTTTTGAGATGAGTAGTTTTTTTTTTTTACTGATTTCAAGCTAAAAATTTTTGTCATCAGCTGCAAGGTGTAACATAGATTATCCTAACTCCTTCTCCTCTGCATATATAGAATTATTTGAGGGATTTTGTTGATCACTTATGATATAAGTCACATTTTTTTCTCTATACAGCCTCCTAAATTCTCCTCCAAAGACTGGGATAATGGCTTATGTCATATCCATTTGAAGAGTGCCTCACAACTTTTTGGATCAAGATTTGGAAAGAAACATTCTAAATCTTGATGGTATATCAGCAACCACTATGTCCATCACTAGAATTTTCATAGGAAATTGGGTAAGAGAAATTACCAAGTCTTTGATCACTCCTAGACACTTGACCCTTTTGGAGTCAAAAGTGTATAGTTCACGGTATCGTTTAGTGATTTACAGTCCTAATTCATCCATCACTTCCTTAGGAATCAGATTATGGGAGGCCTGGGAACCTAATAAGCAGTTGTGAAGAAATTTGTTATGAATGTTGAGTGAAAGATAAAAATGTGGATAATTATCATCATTTTGATCTTGGACATGGCTGCCTAAAAAGTTAGTAGTATTTTCATATTCAAGATTGAGAGAATTAGGAGAAAGGGATGGTTGTAGCACACTTTTGAATGATTCTCTCTAGGATGGATTTTTCAACAATTCTAGGAGTGGGATCGGAACCTTGATTTTATTCTATTTTGACTTGAAAACGAAATTAAGTGGAGTCAAAATTTTATTTTCTGCATCTTTTTTGATGAATGGGGCTAGGTTAGGTGTTGGAGGAATATCATTAACCTTTTCCTTTTGTTTGGCAGCAATTTTTTTAGCACCTTTTTTTTGTTGAGGTTGTTGTACAACCCCTTTTGACCTCAAAGGATATTTTCTTATCTGATTTTCAGGCTGCTTTTTCTCATTTTGAATATGAATATGAGCCTCCTGATCATTGTGAAAATATATTTATCCTAGACTGATCTTCATATTCTTGCAAACTCAAATAAGTTTACTGTGATGTCTCTCCGACAAGACTTATATCTTCCTCCTCCTCTTCTTGTTCTTCTTGATTTTCTTTGGAAAAATTATAGAGTGGAGGTTGAAAATTTTTAACATATGGATTTATTCTTAGGTGTTGTAAAATTTATTGAGGCTAAAAGGACCTCCTAAAAGAAGCTTGATTTGTATTCCCTTCATTTTGAATGGGCCTAGCAGCATGTCTATTTTCTAACTATATTTTTGTCATTTTGGAAGCAATATCTTTAATCAAATTAGAAACTTGATCAATATTTTCTTTAGCTGTGAAGGAAGATGGTTTATCCTCTTTCATATTCTTTTTATCCTTTCCCCCCTTCCCCTCTTCAATTTTCAGCTTGTTTTAGGCCATAATATTGGACTGCACTCCAATAGCAGCCTCTTGCATACCCCCCAATGTTTGTGGCTTCTCAAATCTCAACCAAAGTGCAAACTTGGAGTCTAAGGCATTGGAAAAGGTTATCATGGTTGTGGTTTCAGGGGGCTTAACCTCTACAGGAATATTTTGATAGAATTTATTGAATCTCTTTGTAAAGTATTCCAATGACTCATCAATCTTCTTCTTTAAAGCCCCAAACTCTATGAGATAATATGGGTAATATTTCTGGTCACACCATTGTTTTACAAAAACTTCCTCTAAATAATCTATTCCTGTTATTGAATTTCACGGAAAAAATTTTAACCACTTTCTAGCTTCTCCATCTAAGCTCTAAATAAAAAGTCTTGACTAGACATCTTCACGTTCAATATTTTGGTTATCAGCATAATTGTAGAAGGCAACTAGGTGTTCTTCAGTAGATACTCCTTCTCCCTCCCCCATGTATTTGGGAAGATATTCATATAATCCCTTCAGGAAGAGGATGCAAAGGTTGAGGAAGGGTGAGTGGTGCGTATCTTGCAGCAACAATCTATTGCATCCTTGTAGGAGCAGGATGAGCCATGACTTGCTGAGGTACAAATAATGGAAAACTTGTTGATGCAGAAGTTTGAATGCTGGAAAATTCAATTTGGGGAGTTGAAAACAATGGATTTTCAAAGAAATGGATAGTACAAGGTTTTATTTCAACCTCTCCAATAGAATTAGTTTCAGATGTTGATTCTTGAAGGGTTGGGGCAGCTTCAAGTTTGTTCTACTGAGCTAAAAATTCAGAGAGATTAAAATTCAAATTTTGAGGAAGGTTACCTCTGCCTTGATGAGAAGAATATGAACCAACATTTGGTTTTTGAGATAAAGGAAAACAATTCTATTGTGGGCTAAAAGAGGACTGATATTCAGGATGAGTTTGAAGAAAACCCATAATTATTTTAATGTATTCCTTAGTTAAAATAGCTCTATCTAGGAAGGGTGAAATTTCCAACACTTTTTGTAATTCCCATTCTATCAGCACAAAGGTTTATAAATTTTGGTTTTCTTCACTGACACCTAAAACCTATGATTTATCTTCTTTCACTGGAATAATACTTGTTTCTAATTTACTAAGTGATGACTGAGAGATACTTTCAGCTGAATCTAGGCTAACATCGTCTACTTTTCCTTTTATGGAATCAGTCTCAACTTGAAATATTTCAGGATATTGCTTTGAAACTGAAATTTCTTTAGGTTGTGAGACAAATGATGGTACATTTTATTTTGGAATGTACTTTGAATTCAGCTTTTTCACTAAATGTGATGTAGTTCCAGCTGATTTCTATTTCCCTCTTGCATCCTTTATGATCTTCTCTAGGTCATAAACTGGAATCATAGGAGGTGATCTTTGATTTCTTCTTCTTGTGATAGGTAGTCTTGAAACCCCTCGTCCTCTTTGTGCAGTTGCAGGGTGAATCATTTACAATTAGAAATAGTGACTAGTCATTATCCACCTTTAAAAACTAGTACTAAGCATTCATGCAAAAAACTTCGGGAGAATACTGAGTTCAAAATCTTTGTTTCCCAGCAGACACACCAAAAGATGTTAGCATTGGAATCATCACTTGGATTGTGACAAGTGCTTGACCAGACACATCTTAAGCTCAAGGGATTTTCTTATGACTTGATTGAGTTTTTTGGAAAGCAGTTGGGTATCACACACACTGAAAGAGATTTTGAACAACTAGGAATCTCTCACACATATAAGCGCACTGATGTATAATGTGGTAGCAAGATTAGGTTTGTATATTTATGGTTATAAAATGGAAGATAACATTAGCTATGTAAAACAAAGGTCCGCTATTAAGAGGAAATTATGACACAAATTCTAGACCTGTAATGTACAGTGAAAGAAAGCTTTAAAAATACTTATAAAAGTCTCACTCTACATTTAAAGGATCCCATTACATAGAAATCTTCCAACTAACATGAAAAAACCAATCAAGAATGCTTGAAACATCAAGACTGACAAAAACAAATTGCTCATGTATTCTTGTTTAAAATACTTAAAAGAATATGAAACAAGATTCAATTCAACCTCAAAGAATCGCCATGAACTATCTTCAGTTAATACTAAGTCTGGAATGCTTGATAAAAGGACTTACAAAAAAAAACTATTATTTCATGAAGATTCATAATACTGATAATAACATGAGGCAGAACCATGTAAATCATGATCTGGAAAGAAATGATGAATAATGGAAACACATAGGAAAATGAACAATACACACACCATACAAATTGAGAGTCCTCAAGGGTGCTTCTGGATATATTATGTATTCAAAAATATAACACAGTATGCAATGAAAGGTACAACCAATGAACCCTTTTATCCTTGTATTACATAGTATATATACAAAAAAGGAGTTCTTTAAAAAGCCTCGATATACAAAATCTGAAAATAATAGCTACTTTTTTTCTGAAAAGGGTAGCTATATCCGAAAATACTATGTATAAGCCAAGAAATGAAATGTTTCTTCAAATTTTTAAGGTCATGTATATTCATTCATTAGAGATCTAATATAGAAGCAAAGATCCTGATAAATTAAACTTTAGTTACCCTTTTGTTTGACCTCCTCTTATGTGCTTGTTTTTTTTTTTTTTCTGAATCTTTTTCTTCCTGGTTTCATTCTCTGGGCTTTCATCAATGTTTATGGTTTCATCCCTGAGAGAAGGGTTGGCAATGAGTTTGCTTGTTAATATGAGCTTGTTCTTTGGCCTAGTGTGAGGCCTTTAAATTTATGGGTTTGGAATATATAAAGGCTTACTTCTACCATGTATGAATCTTCTTGCATGTGCTTCTTCAAACTATGACTTGGTGAACTTTGACTCAATGTTATCCTCCTCAAAATATGAATATGAATGAATTATAGTTTTTTTTTATTCTTGGCTGAAGAACCAATAGATGAGAAAATCTGAGCAATGGTAGGTTCTTCCATTTTGATAGTCTTTGAAACTTTTCTTTTCCCCTTTTTGAGTGAGGAAAAGACTTATGAGAGAGTAGTCTCCTTTGGTGCTGAAATGGCATTGTTTTGTTGATTCTCCTATCTAGCCTCTTGAAGAGGGCTTGATGTCAAGGTTTCAGGGCTGAATTCCACTCAAGGTCCCTCTATCATAATGAGTATTCTCCTCTGTTTATACTTTGAAGAGGAAGTTTTTTATGAAACCAGCTCCAAAAATAGAAGAAAGGAGAGATCAATGCCTTAGAAATAAGCCACTTCGAGGGGGAAACCTCCTTTACATTACATAAATGAACAATTATTGGATGATACAAATGAAAAAATTATTTCTATATAGAGGAGTCCAGGGGGTCACAATATAATCCTATATGACCTAACAATAATAATGTAAGGGTAGAATAATAACAATATTGGGGTTATAGCGGTACAACAATAACAATAAGGGGGTTACACTAACAAAAATAAGGGATTATACTAGTAATATAGGGACGTAACATGCCCCTCTCCTTCAAAAAATTGTTGTCCTCAACGCTTGAGTAGCTTTGGATGCTTCTGTATAAAATTCTCATCCTCCCATGTAGAATCTTTAGTAGGTAAGTTCTTCCATTTGATGAGATACTTTGAAACTGATCGATTTCGTAGCTATCAGGTTCTTGTTTATGTGACTGCTTCAGGTTCTAATATGATTGTTCCTTCTTCATCAAGTTCTGGAAATATTTTTTCAACTGGAATTTTGTCCCCTATAACCTTCTTTAAGCATGAAACATGTAAAACTGGATGCACTTGCGAAGAAGAAGGAAGCTCCAATTTGTATGCCATAGTACCAATCTTTTGCAACACCTTGTAAGTACCATAGTACTTTGGCAATAATTTATTATTCTTCTTAGCTTTCTTGAGGGACATTTATTTTTATGGTTGTAGCCGTAAAAATACCCAGTCTCCTACATCAAAACTTATCTCACTGCGATGTTGATTTGCTTGTTGTTTTATTCGATTTTGTGTCAAATTTAGGTTATCCTTTAAGAGTTGGAGAACTTATTGTTGATGCTCAATGTGATCTTCCACTACTTGTACCTTAGAATTTTCTCTTAAAGAAGATGTGATGGACAGTGGATGATATCCATAAAGTTCCATAAATGGGGTCATTTTTGTTGCAGTATGGAAGGAAGTGTTATACCACCATTCAGTGAGAGGTAACCACTTGACCCATTGTGTTTTCTTATCAGATACAAAACAACGAAGATATCCTTCCAAACATTTATTCACTATCTTAGTTTGATCATTAGATTAAGGATTATAAGATGAGCTATGAGCTAGTTGAGTACCAAAACAAGAAAATAATTTCGTCCAAATATTTCAAGTAAAAATTGGATCTCTGTCACTTACAATAACCTTTGGGTTTCCATGTAGCTTTTCAATTGTTTCCATAAATGCAATAGAATTGTACTTGCTTTAAATGGATGAGATAATGAAAAAAAGTGTGCATACTTGATAATTCTATCAACTACCACCATGATGATACTCTTTCCTTCATACTTAGGTAAACCTGTGATAAAATCCATTGACGTATTCTCCCAATGGAGTGGATAAAGGTTGTAGAAGACCCGGGGCTTAATTGTCTCAAATTTATTTTGCTAACAAATCAAACATTCCACCACAAAATTTTGAATATCATATTTAAGGCCATCCAAAAAAATTATTTCTTCACCTTCTGCTAGGTTTTTAAAATTCCTGAGTGTCCTCCTAAAGGAGAAGTGTGCAATTCCAAAAGAATATTTTGTTTTAGTTGGGAATTCTTGCAAATATATGAGCGATTTTTGTACCATAAGGAATCATTTTTCTAACTAAATGTATCAGATGTACTAGATTCTTGCTGCAACTTTTTAATGACTGTCCACACTTCTTCTTTCTTCTTCCATTCATCCCTTTCTTCAATTATCCAATCTGGTTGGATAATAGAAATGGCACAAAGAAATGCTTCCACCTCTTCATCATTTATTGAGGGTGCATCTGCAACAACATTTAGCTTCCCTTTTTTGTATATGATTTCAAAGTCATAACCCAACATCTTTGTGACCCATTTTTTCTTCTCTTCTGAAGATAGTCTTTGTTCCAAAAAGTGTTTAAGACTATCATGACCAATTTTTACCTTGAAGTGTCTTCCCATTAGGTAAGGTCACCATTTATTTTTAGTGCATGTAGTATTGCCAACATTTCCTTCTCATAAATAGCTTTTTGTAAATACTTTCCTTTGATTGGACGAATTTCAAAACCAATGGGTCTTCCTTATTGCATTAAAACAACACCAATTCCATTTCCTAAGGCATCAAATTCCACAATAAAGGTTTTTGTGATGTCTAGCATGCTACGACTAGTGCTAGGCACATTTCCTCTTTAATATTTTCAAAGGCCTTAGTTGATTCAAGAGTCCATGAAAATTCATCTTTCTTCAATAATATTGTTATAGGTTCTGTTATTCTCCCATAATTCTTAACAAACTTGCGATAATACCTTGTTAACCTAAGAAATGCTCGCAACTTCTTTATGGTTGTGGAGACTTTCCAATCCTTAATGGCTTTAATTTTTTTAGGGTCTACCTTAACACCCTCATGAGATAGAATATGACCCAGATATTCCACCTCTTGTACTCCAAAGAAACATTTGGATGTTTTTTCATATAATTGTTTCTCCTCCAATAGTTTGAGAACCCTGTCAACATGTTTAACATGATCATTCCAAGACCTATTGTAGATTAGTATGTCATCAAAAAAATACTAGCACAAATTTTCTAAGGGTGGGTTTGAAAATGGAATTCATCAACCCTTGAAATGTAGAAGATGCATTGGTAAGGCCAAAAGGCATGACCAAACATTCATAATGACCCTCATGAGTTCGAAATGTTGTTTTCAGAATATCTTCAATCCTCATTATAATTTGATGATATCCTTAACAAAGATCCAACTTGGTAAAATAAATTGCTCCATGCAATTCATCCAATAATTCATCAATCATAGGAATGGGAAATTTATATTTAATAGTGAGCTTATTGAGCTCCCTATAATCCAGGCATATGCGCCATGATATATCCTTCTTGTGCACCAATACTACTAGAGCAGAGAAAGAACTTTGAATAGGTTGAATTATATCAGCGTATAACATTTCTGCAATCATACGTTCAATTTACACTTTTGGACATAAGGATATCTGTAAGGCCTAATTTTTGGAGGAAAACTTCCTGGAATCAAATGAATAGCATGATCATGATCACGAATAGGTGGGAGTCCTTTGGGAGTTTCAAACACCTTGGAATGATTTTCCAAGTCTTTTTGGAGATCTGGAGAAATAGATTATTTTGATGTTGGAACTTCTAGTGAGCATAATTGTGCAATTGCACCTTGTTGTTCTATATTCAGAAGATTTTTCATGAAATTAGAGCTTATTATCTTTCCTGGATTCCCTGTGATACCTTGTATTTTGATTTCCTTTCCTTCTGAAAAAAAAATTCAAGAAAATTTCTTGAAAATTAAAAGCTACCGTCCCCGAAGATTGTAACCATTGTACTCCTAGCACAACATCAACACCCTCCAATTGGAATGGAAAGCATTGGACTATTCAATACATATTCCCCCATGGTTAGCTTGATATTATGGCATTTTCCAGAGCAATTTATAGTTCCTCCATTTGAAACCATCTCTTGACCTTCTGGTGTTGGGTATAGGAAACAATTCAATTCCTTGGCTACCTTACAATGAATAAAATTATGGGTACTACCTGAATCAATCAACACTATTACCTTTTTCTTCTTGATATGTCCTTCTATCTTCAGAGTTTCAGGAGTGGTAATTCCTGCCAATGCATTACACAATATGGCCAAACTCATTTCTTCTTCTTCTAGGGTTGGTTCCTAGTGTATATCCTCCTCTTGTGAAGTTTCTTATTCATTTTCTTCGTCCTCTTCACAATCTATGTAAAATAATTTCTTCTCAGCACTCTTATGACCTTTAGTGTATTTACTATCACAATTTTAGCAAAGCCCTTTTGCTCTTTTTTCTTCCAATTTTTGTGGTGTCAACCTTGTGGGTTGTGGAAGTCTAGGAGTAGAAACACTTCCATATTTATAGATGTAAGTGGTAGGCTTCCTTGTCGCCATAATTTTATATTAAATTTTTCTTTCCAACCTGAATGCCTTCTCCAATGAATCAGGTTCCCAAATGCGAACTTCATGTTGGATGTTATCCTTTAAAGTCCCTATGAAGAAATCAATATTGTGTTCCTCTGGAATATTAGTTACCCTATATTCAATTTTTGGAAGTCCTCAATGTGCTCGACCACTAAACCCTTTTGTTTGAGATTTATCAATTGGCTAAAGAAGGTGTTGCTTTTTCTATCCTTATAATGTGCTATCATTTCCTCCATAAAAATTGACCAAGAGACAATTTTTTTACACGAGCAAAGCCATCGATACCATACAAATGTATTTTCTTCTAAATGTAAAGTTGCAATGCATACCTTTTGTGTGTTTAACACATTATTGAGATCAAAATATTGCTCCATCTGTAGTATCCATGTTACGGGATCCTTGCCATCAAACTTCCTCATATCCATATTTAGAATATGGTGGTTCTTCAATCCAACATTAGAGTTAATGAAATCATGATTAAAATTTATTTTGTTCTCATCATGAGTTTCCTCTACTATATTTCTGCCATTAGGAATCATTTCTTGTATTAACCTTGTCATCAAACCTTCCATGTCTGCTTTTAGATCATTCTTCATGTCTTCCATGTTGTCTTTCATTTTTTCATCGATCTTAGCTTCCATGTAATCCATCTTAGCTTCCATGCTAGCTTCCATGCCATCCATATTAGCTTCCATGCCATTCTTCAAACCATCCATATTAGCTTCCATGCCCTTCTTCAAACCATCCATCTTAGCTTCCATGCCTTTCTTCAAAACTTCCATTTCATTTTTTGTTGCTTTTTGCGAGAGAGAAATTTGGTGCACTTGCACTCGTAATTTTGATATGTCATGTTGCTCTTCTTCCTCTTCATGAATCATAGTAGAGCCTTCTGAAGGCTTAATGGGTGTTGAATTATTTTTTAGGTGGAAATTTAGAACCAAATATTGATATATATGATTCAATATGCACTTGGAATCACTTCAAAATGATTTTTCACATAAGACTTATGCAATTAGGAAAAAAAAATCCACACATTTTTCTTGCTTTTGAGGAGCTTGATATTGAAACTGAATTATATCTGTGATTTCGGATCTTTAATATCTGAATTTTGGCCTTGTAGTAGCCCTCTGAATCTTCTTTCGAATTCCACAGGTCTGACCTGATTTTGATTATTAAAGGAAAATTTATGCCCAATCTCCCACAATGACCTAATTATGGACTGGTTCAGTAGACCGAATGTAATATTCAAAATCAGGAACTGCTAGCAAGGCATGACTGGAAAATGCATTTTCCAGTAATAGCTGTTACAGGATTTGAAACCAGGACCTGGATCCCTTAGATCAATGTATCTAAGACCAAAATACAAGAGGTGGCTCAAAATAAATCCCTCTAGGTGGGTTAAACAGATCTCCCACACCTAGTTGTCTTCAGAAAATGCCCGATGCAGGGACTGCAGCAAATGTAAGCACATGTAATGGAGTAACAGTGTTATTTTTATAAGCCTAGGCCTATGAAGATGTAAGTAGCCAACAAATGATGTTATATTAGTAAAAAGAGTAAAATTATTTGAGGAAACACTCACTCAAGCTAGGTAATGAAGCCTCAACAACACATGTACAAGAATCTGGAGAATACTGCTATGTATATATAAACCCTGGCCTATGACTGCGCAATTTATAAGAGGTACTACTACAGAGATGATATCAACACAATGATGTGACAATGTATGGCTCAAATAAATGGGAGAGAAACTCTAAACCCCTAAAAAATAATAATACAACAATCCTGAGAAGGATTGGCTAAAATATACAAAATGGAAAAAATGTTAGAGTTGTTGGGCAGCAGCTGCAACTTAGAAACTGGAAATGGATGGAGATAGCTAAAGATGCTACAACTGATGGCTAAATCTCATCCAAAGGATCTCTCAGGTGAAAGGTTGATCCTATCACTGAAGATCTTTCCCACTAATCAACAATGCAAAACCCCACAGTAAATGCTCAATGAAAATAACGCAGTTACTGAAGAAAAATACGTTGTAGGGGCAAGGGAATGAGCTGGCCCAATGCAAAGATCTACAATAAGATCAAATGGCTTCCAAATTGATCCCTCAAAGGAAAGAGAGACTCCTCCTCTGAAAAACAAGTGATGGAAGAGGTGTTGTGATCCCTCACTGCAACACCCTGCAACACAACATTATTCTGCTGCAGAAATAACGTTGTACTGGAGGAGGATGCTTGGCCTCAAGCCTGGATGTGACTAAAATTAGTACAACTCCTTCAAGAGGATTCTCAAGAAAGGAGAAGGATTCCTAAATAGGAAATCCTTGTGCTAAGCAGCACAGCAACTCGACAAAATAGCTGGAGACTGCAAATAGTCTAAGCAGACAAGAAACCAATAATCATATGCATGTGTAATAATGGCTGCCTTGCCCTCCTTTTAAACAATGAGAGCTTCCTTTCCATGGATCCATGGGTCCCACTCTTTAGGGTTTCCTTCATCAAGGAAACTTCCCTCCTCTTTCTCTGTGTTGTCTTCCCTAGAAAGCTACACCCTCTTAGGCAATGTTGTTTGACTTGGTCAAACTTGACCTAGCCTTCTTGAAAATGTCTCTTTTCCCACATGAGGGTGTGAAATCTATTTCCATGATGATCCCCTTTAATACCAAGAGGGATTTTATCCATGTTTTTATTATGAATGGGCCTTCTCACCCAATTATTCAACTCCTAAGTGAAAATAGAAAATTTTAATATTCCAATTTATTGAAGGAAAATTTTTGAATATTACAGTACTCCCCTCCCAAATGTTGCTTTTTCTCAAGCAACTGCAAGGATAGAACTAATGTAATATCCCAAAATCAGGAAATCTCATGAATCATGCACTAAAAACGCATTTACAGCAAAATATGTAATAAAACAGTGAAATGGCATCTTGGATCCTATATATTAGTCAATATACAACCTAAATCCAAGAATAGAGCTGAAACAAATCAAAATAGGTGGGTTAAACAGGCCTCCCATTCTAGTGTAGCTGAAAATGACTAAAAACCCCAAAACTGCAATATACCAGAGTTGTTGCATAAGAGACTGCGCAGTATTATGAGGGTTTTAACTCAGAAAATAAGAATACAAATAGATCTTTTCATATATTAGATAGACAAGCTTACAAACTGAGATCTATTCTCCTTATACAAAATACAAGATAACCCGGCAAGGGTTTCTTGTCAAACACTCTGCATAAAAATGTGATCTTCAGAAAATTACTGAATAATCACTGCAACACTGAAGCATAAGAGTGTAGAAGGCTTAAATATTTCTTATCTTATGTATATCCCTCCAGGACTTCCTCCCATGAAAGTTTGAACCTATCAATAACAAGGAACCACTACAACGGAGCCCCTAGACCATCTGTTGAATGCTACCTCCAAAATAACGCATTCCCTAGCTGAAACAGTGTTGGGAATGTATGGTAAATGTGTGCTCTGATAACATATATCATAAATAAGCTCTGGATCTCTCCAAACAGGTCTCTCAAGTGAAGGAAACCTTCCTCCAATGAGAAACTAGCTCAGGAACCAGGATTCCAATCCCTTCCACTGCTGCACCCAGCAACACTGCACAATCTCCGGCAAAAATTGCATTGATGAAGTTGGCTAAATCTTGGCCTGAAAACCTGATTTGGAATGATGAATGCAAACTCTCCCAATGAGGCTCCTCAAGGAGAGAGGTGGGATTCCCGCTCGGGAACACCCGGTGCTAAACAGCACTGCAACCCTGCTAAGCAGCAAAGGGAGAAAAAGTATGAGCAGACAAGAATAATCATCTAAAAACATGAAGAATAATGCTGCCATCCTCTTCCTTAAATACGATATGAGTTTTCCTTCCCTTGGCCCCACTCAATTAGGTCATCTCTATCCAAATATACCTCTCCCTCCAAAATTGTGTTATTCCTTCTTGGATTCCTCCTCCTCCACAACTGCGTTGTTGACTTAGTCAAAGTGGACTGAATCAACTTGATTTTATCCCTATTCACACATGAAGGTGTTTTATTAATCTAGAAAGAGTGTCCCCTTCCACATTTGGAGTTTTTTTATCCTCCTTAGGATACATATGGGCTTTTCTACCCATTTATTCACCGACTGGAGCTGCTGCTAACTCTAATGTTCCATTTAGCTTTGAGACTAAAATTTTGGAACATTACAACTGAGAAGTTGCTCCCAAGGAATGGAGACTAAAAATTGTTGGGAAAACATATTTCCCAAATGGATCCTCCATCCCCAATCAATCATCCAAACAAAATGAGTCACCTCCCAACATGGCAACTCCTGAAAATCTCCTTCCACCTCAAGCTCCGGAAATGAAGGTGGGATGAAAATATGAATATGGTAAGCATCATAGCCTACCCCATGCTATCCTTCTCTCCACTCATGATGAGTGTAGAGTGTGTGCTAATCCTGGGCTACAAAAGTATAGCCCTCAAGTGGCAAAATGAAGAACAATCCTTCAAGGATCTCTCCTCCAACATTGAAGAACAAGCTGGCCCAAAAAAATCCATCCATGATGAATAGGACATGGTCATCATAGAGTATCCCAGTGAGAATTGTGCTACAAGTTTTACATGATGATGCATGATACAAATCATATCTCAAGAGGACACAGCACAGTCTCATCCACTGCAACTTCCGAAAACAGTATGGCAAGTAACATACAAGAATCATCACATCTACTAGTGAATAGTAAATGGCTGAATGTGTCAACAATACATGACCAAATACTTGCCCACGGCTATAAAATGGGTAGCTATCAAACTCATGGCCCACCCCAAAAGAAAAAAAATAGATGGCTATGGTGGCCATATCTCCTCTCATGCTCCCATTAGAACATGTAGTGCATAAAATGTGGGAATTATTTCCCCTCGAGGACACATCCAACTCATGTGTCAATCTCTCAATCATGCTTTCAACAAGAATAGATACAAGATCAGCAAATGAATACATGATCATTACAAGAATGAAGGAAATACTGATGGCTCCATGTGGTGCTTGAAGATACCAACAGTCTTCTAAGTATGTTCAACATAGTTTTCCAAACCGCTGCTTCCGGAAAGTACAAGGAAAAATGTTTCTTGTTACATATTTAATCATGTATGTCATCATATGGTTAATTTTTGGGTGCAACAACTGAACATACATGTGATGATAAAACATTTTCCATGGCCACATAGAAGATGGTTGCCTCCATCATATAGATTGGCCCAACAATGATCATGGATCAATGTGAAAAGCTCGCCCTCTTGTGAAGCAATGCACTGCATAGTAATGGTAAGAGTATGAAAATCAATAAATGTAATAACACACTTCTTACCTTATGCCGGAAATAAGATGGTACATGGATCCATGAGTGAGTCGTCCATAGTGTTTTGGCATGCTCCTCCTTGTTTTCCAAATGCATCCAATGTGAAGTGATCCTGGGGACACTCCATCCATAAGTCTTTGCTCCAAAGTGACAGCGCTGTGAGCTCATGCAAATAAGCTCCTATCAATACAAAGCCCTGTTCTTTGACATGCTCCTTGTCAAAGACTCTTCTAGTAATGCTGCAACAAATATGGAATACCTTCCAATATGGAAGTAATTCCTAATCATCAAAAGCCAGGGAGATCATGTCATCTCTTCCTCCTACAACATTATGCAAAGTGTGAGAGAAAATCTCCTCTTTCTCTCCCAAGAATAAGTAAAGCAACAAAATATTTTGTTGCTTTCTCATACTTCCATCATACAAGTCATGTGATGAAAACATAATGAATGACATGAATATCATATCAACACCATGCATCCATACTCTTTGCTGCTCAAATATGCAAGTATCTTGCCACATACCCTTAGAAAGAGGATTATGACCAAATTCTTTCAAGAGTAACCAGTGCAGCCAAGCCTCCTGCTGCCCGGTATCATAAAGTTGCAAGTATCTCACCAGCTTCTTGCTTTCCATCCACTCACCTGATTGTGAATGTCCTTTTATCCTTCATCTTGGCACCCCTCCCATGAGAGCTACCATCCTCCCAAATAAGATTCTTGTCTTTGCACTTCATGGGATTTTGAAATTCAATCTTTTCAAGGATCAATTTGATCCCATAAGGACTCAAATAGGTGGTAGGAAAAAACCTCCCATCATGATTTGTGTGGCTCAAGGAATGTCCAACATAAGCATGAGAGATGTTATCCATCCTAATATGTCCTCCATCTTCTATCTTCTCCTCCTTGAATCCATGTAGATTCAAGTGTGAGAAAGGAAGAAAATATTTGCACTCTATGATGTGTTGAAGTGCACCTCTAATTAAATCTCTTAATGAGATCTCCTTCTCATGAATATTCCTCCAAAACCAATGAGGTCTTGGATCATCTGAAATTAGAAGTTCCTCTTTGATCTGAGAGGTGCTCATTGAGAAAGGGTCATCTAGAAAGGAGAAAGGGCTTCTCACTTCAAGATGTCCACTATCTTCCATCCTTCTCTTCAAGTCTTCAAACCCCAACCTCAAATGTGACATGCAATCAAACAATGGTTCATGAGGATGATGGTTTATTTCCTCCTTGAATGTTTCCATATTGCACAGTGCAGTGAAAAAATATTGCTCTAGATTAGCAGTGATATTTGACCCTTGGTCATGTAAAAATAAATTTCCACAACTCCCAAAAGGTTTTGCTGCAAAAAGAGATAGTGGAAATCCTTCCATACCTTGATGAGATTTTGGAATATCTTGTAGGGCTACATGAGTTCCTTCCTCCAAAGTGTTAGCTGCCCCAACTATTGCTACATGTGGCTGCTCCTCCATGAGTGTGACAACATTATTACAAGTATCCTCAAGTGGTGGTGTGAGATTTTCCTCCTTTGTTATTTCTTCATCAAAATTTTTGATCAAACTTTGAGTGAACTCTGCAAAAATTTTCACCCTTGCATGGCTTAAGTGGCTGAACCACAAAACATAGGCTCCACCCTCCAAGTGCAACTCTGAGATCTCAACAGCCTCTTCCTCCACTATAGGATGTAGCAGGAAAAATGCTTCCAACTTCCTCACCCAAGCTCTTGTTGTAGATGACCCATCAAAGGTAGACAACAAAAATATATTTCCTTCGATTTATCTTCTGCTACAGGGTCTCTTCTCTTCCTTCATATGGATGAATTGTGGAAAATCTAGAGTCTTCTCGAAGGCTTTAGGTTGATATTTGTACTCAACAAGGTACTTACTTATAATCAAATGATCCAAGTATCTTTCATGCTTGTCTCTTTCTTCTTCATGAGAATAGCAAGTGCATGCTCCTTCCTCTTCTCCTTCTTCCATCTTCTTGACCTCCTTGGTGAGGTTCTTCCTGGATCTGAAATTTGATGAGAGAAAGCTCATATTCTTCATCATCTTGATATTCTTGGGCTGAGACTCACAGGCTGAGCGAAGACTATGCTTTGATACCACTGTAATATTCCAAATCGGGAACTTCTAGTAAGGCATGACTGGAAAACGCATTTTCCAGTAATGGCTGCTACAGGATTTTAAACTAGGACCTAGATCCCTTATATCAATGTATCTAAGACCAAAATCCAAGAGGTGCCTCAAAATAAATCCCTCTAAGTGGGTTAAACAGATCTCCCACACCTAGTTGTCTTCATAAAATGCCTGATGCAGGGACTGCAGCAAATGTAAGCACATGTAATGGAGTAACATCGTTATTTTTATAAGCCTAGGAATATGAAGATGTAATTAGCCAAAAAATGATGTTATAGCAGTAAAAAGAGTACAATTATTTGAGGAAACACTCACTCGACCTAGGTAATGAAGCCTCAACAACACATGTACAAGAATCTGGAGAATACTACTATGTATATATAAACCCTGGCCTATGATTGCACAGTTTATAAGAGGTACTGCTAAAAAGATGATATAAATACAATTATGTGACAATTTATGGCTCAAATAAATGGGGGAGCAAGCTCTAAACCCCTGAAAAAATAATAATACAACAATCCTGGGAAGGATTGGCTAAAATATACAAAATGGAAAAAATGTCGGAGTTGCTGGGCAACAGCTGCAACTCAGAAACTGGAAATGGATGGAGATAGCTGAATATGCTGCAACAGACGGCTGAATCTCATCCAAAGGATCTCTCAGGTGAAAGGCTGATCCTATCACTGAATATATTTCCCACCAATCAACAATGCCAAACCCCATAACAAATGCTCAATGAAAATAATGCAGTTACTAAAGAAAACTGCGTTGTAGGGGCAAGGGAATGAGCTAGCCCAATGAAAAGATATGCAATAAGCTCCAATGGCTTCCAAACTGATCCCTCAAAGGAAAGAGAGACTCCTCCTCTAAAAAACAAGTGATGGAAGAGGTGTTGTGATCCCTCACTGCAACACCCTGCAACACAACATTATTCTGCTGCAGAAATAACGTTGTACTAAAGGAGGATGCTTGGCCTCAAGCTTGGATGTGAGGAAAATCAGTAAAACTCATTCAAGAGGCTTCTCAAGAAAGGATAAGGATTCCTAAACAGGAAATCCTTGTGCTAAGCATCACAACAACTCAGCTAAACAGCTGGAGACTGCAAATAGTCTAAGCAGACAAGAAATCAATAATCATATGCATGTGTAACAATGGCTACCTTGCCCTCCTTTTAAAAAATGAGAGCTCCCTCTCCATGGGTCCCACTCTTTAGGGTTTCCTTCATCAAGGAAACTTCCCTCCTCTTTCTCTGCATTGTCTTCCCAAGCAAGCTACACCCTCTTAGGCAGCGTTGTTTGACTTGGTCAAACTTGACCTAGCCTTCTTGAAAATGTCTCTTTTCACACATGAGGGTGTGAAATCTAGTTCCATGATGATCCCCTTTCATACCAAGAGGGATTTAATCCATGTTTTTATTATGAATGGCCCTTCTCACCCAATTATTCAACTCTGAAGTGAAAATAGAAAAATTTAATATTCCAATTTATTGAAGGAAAAATTTTGAATATTACAGTGAAATTGTACGATGTGCCACGTGTTCGTGGTTCCTCCTTCATATCTGAAATTGATATATAGGAAATTACAGTTCGTTTACTTTTGGCCACTTTTTACATAATTCCAATCCGACACTCATAGAGAGAGTTATGATGATTTTCCCATGGTCACCTCTTTGAGATGAAATTCAGGAGCCTGAAAAAACCCTAAATTCCACAGATTGTATCTCAAAAAATGTTACAAACCAATATTTGAAATTATTACAGGACTTTCCTTAGTATTTTTGCTTCACTCTTTAAAATTTTCAACTTTTGAACCTTTGTAGAAAAAACTTTATACCACAAATGCCACAATGTCATGTTTTAGGTGAATTTCGAGAGCCTGCAAAAACCATAACGCCCACACATCATATCTCCAAAAATATTGCAAACCAAGATCTGAAATTTTTACAAGACGTTCCTCAGGATTTAGGCTTCTTTCTGTAAAAATTTCAGCTTCTAAACCTTCGTAGAAAAAACGTTATAGCAAAAATTCCACAATGACTTGTTTGGAGCAGCGAAACCCTAGAATCCAAAACTCTGATACCAAATGTTATGAAACCAGCTCCAAAATAGAAGAAAATGGAGATCAACGCCTTAGAAATAAGTCACTTCGAGGTGGAAACCTCCTTTACATTACATAAATTAAAACTTCTTGGATGATACAAATGACGAAACCTCCTTCTATATATAGGATTCCATGGGGTCAGAATATAATCCTAGCTGACCTAACAATGATAATGTAAGGGCACACTAATAACAATATTGGGGTTACAGGGGTACAAAAATAACAATAAGGGGGCTATACTAACAACAATAATGGATTATTCTAGTAATATAGAGACCTAACAAAGTTTCCTCATCTTTAATCTTAGACACAGTGTTTTTTTCAAGCAGGGTATCTTTTTGTTTGAGTTTGTTTCTATACTCCTGCATAAAATACCTCAAGGTCTGTGGCTCCTCGGATGAAATGCTAGTGTATACTTCCTTGTTTGTGTGTATTTTTGGTGTAGGAGTGATGGTCTGTGTAGAAGTAGTGGTTTGAACTCTAGCCTTTATGGCTAAGCTCCTAGTCTGCCTACTAGATGATATTGAATATGGGCCAGCTTGTGAAGGAATTGATGTAGGGGTAGGGTTTGACTATTTTTCCTGATTTTTTAGCTTTCTAGGCCTTCCTACTTTTCTCCTTGATTGAATACTGCTAAATCCCTCATTTTCTAAAAACCTCTCCCATGTAGTTATTTTCTTTTCGAGGTGATAAAATACTAATATTTTAATCAAACCTCTATGATAGAGATTATGAAGAGAGTAACCTGGGGTTTTTTGTATCTTTTGATACATTGATAAAGAATATCTTTGAAGGAAAAAGGGTAGATTCATAGGTTTGAAGCTAGAGATATGGGATAAAAAACCCATCCGGTATTTGTGGACAATTGAAAACCTACCCTCATAGGTTATGTAACATTGTATAGTAGTAATGACGTGCTGCCACTCAAGTTTAAATTATGAAATATGAATGGTAGGAGTCCAACCAATATGTTCATGCTTGGGCTTTAAATATACATTGGAATCATCTTTAAGAAGATTTTTGTTATTCTTTTGCCAGGACTCACCTGTAGCTAAAGTTTGATTTTCCCTTGAAATGATGGTTTTGGTGACCTTGAAGGTCTAAGACCCAATCCTGACCTTTTCTCCATAAAATGTCTCAGCAAATGGTTGAGCCACTACCACATTTTCACCTAAAAATTTCTTTAAAAAATGGTACCAACCTTCTTCTTTGAACTCAGACTTAGCACGATGGTCAACAAAATGGGTGTTAGTCAACTCTGAACGGTTCACATTACCTCATTTTCCCATCTTGCTCACAGTTAACCTAACCAACAATGCACAGTTGTAAAATGAGGAACAACTACCCTTTACAAAGCCCTACTTGTTGGCACTTGTTAGTAGATTGTTTTGAACCGAGGGATAAAATTGTTTTGTTGTAGTTGTCACAAGAGTGAACGGAGGTAGAGCTTTGCATGCCCTAAAACTCAGTGAGAGGGAATGACACGAAAACAAAAATGATTTAAACTTGTTGCCAACTAATTTCACCGAACTCCATCACATTTTAATAATTGCTACCTGTACCTCACTTTAATACATATATCCTTTAATTAGTAGAAATATATTTGTGTAACCTCAACAAACAAATAACCAATATTTTAATGTGTCCTCCAATGAAAAATAACCACCTTTCCTGTCAGCAACACCTCTTGTTTTAACAGGTCTTCAATATTCGAATAAAAGTGTTTGTTCCACTTGAATAATGCTTCCTTGATCTCCTTGTACCAATTTTGCAAGTAATTGCTACCTTTTTTAAAAAGACAGTTATTCTTGTGTTACTTGTAAAACCAGAACTTTTGAAGAAGATAGTTGCCTCTCAAGAAAAGAGCATCTATCCATGTTTTATTCTTAACAAAACTGATGATTCTAGCATTCCGCCTTTAACCTCATATAGGAAAATCATGGTGAACGAATAAGACTTTTCAAGTTGAGCTCGTGACCTTAACCACTGAAAGCAGTTAAAAGACTTATTTAAAGGAGACTTTACCCTAATGACTCTATAACATAAACAAACTATTGAACTCGGGATTCTTTTTGGATTTTGTTAAAAAGTGATAAAAACTCATACATTTTAACTTTACATGTCTCTTCACCAAAGGTTAGGAGACAAGAGAGGATCAAATACACAACTTACAATGACAACCATACCTTGAATGTTTTTTGAAAAATTGCAATGCTAACATGTATTATTACCGAGATGTTTTTGAAAGGATTAATCAACTAAGAATGTTTCATAATGAATCAAATGAGTATTTTTCTAATAGATTCATTCACCTATGTTATTAGTTTCCTGAAGAAGATCAGGTAGGGATTTATTTAAACAAAATTTTGAGCATTTGGTTCAAATTTCTTTACACAGTGAGTCTGAACCCCTTGATGTTTTTTCTCTCCTAACTTTTGTAAATCATGCGACACCTCTAATTTCATAGGGGGAACTTTGTATTCCTTTTTTTCCTTGTCTTCCTCCATTTCCAGTCTTGGTTTGGGTGCCTCCTTGTGATGATATTAAAATTGGGAAATCCGGGAATCTAATTTTTTGTCCGTCTCTTCAATATTCATCGACTTTCGATGAATCAGATCCGATGGATGAAAAATTGGAATGGTTTCTAGAGCATAATGTGAATATTGATCCCTCCACTTTTTAGGAAGATATTAACACTCATAATTTCAGTCCTAAATCTTATTAGGATATCTCTCATCCTCTATCATCTCTTTCTAATGATCCCTTCCCCTAGATCTACTTGATCAATATTTTCTAAAGCCAAGTACTAACGAAATGCAAGGTAGTCACATTGCACATGTAGAAGAGAAGAAAGGTGAGGATTAATTAGGTATTTATTTTATTTTGAAAAGTCCTATATGTGAAGATGGTATTTCTTCACTCTTGGTTGATATTGAATCTACTAATTTCTGTAATCAGTCAAATGAACTCAATTTTCCTAATAAATCAAGTAAATTCATGGGCAGCCATCATTATAATGATGATGTTTTTTTTATGTACATGGTGATGAATGCCTGAGTGTACCTACTGATCTTTCAGTTCTTCAAGAAAAATTTGATTTGAAATATTTAGATCAAGAGTTTGTTTCGGTCAAACAATATTTCTTATGGACTCTTCTTATTCAACTCTTTGTTCTTTGTGTCATATTGCTTATATGTCTTGCTCTTCGTATCTCCCATCCAATAAGCAAAATTTTGAATTCTCACAAGGTAGTGAGGTCATACCTAATGAAGAAGGAAGAAATAAAATTATCAAGTATCCATTGCATTCCTTATCATTGTTGGTCGTGGATGAAGAAAATTCTTATGTTCAGGTTAATCATGAGGTTGATCAAATATATCCATCCTTAGATGTTAGATTAGAAGAGTTTTATGACTCAGTTAATCTATTTGTTAAGGTTGTAAAATCTGATTGAATTAGTGATGTAGGTGGATACAATATTGATAGTAGTGGCCTCATTGAAATTAATGGTAGTAGTTATTCACACACCATGCATGATTTGATCAAATATTCAAAATGCAATCCTTCAATCATTGAAATTTCAGGGACTTATCAGTAAGTCAAGGAACTTCAAATTTCGTTGATAGTTATGTTAGGTTCTCGCAATCCTAGTAAGATACACAAATGAAGTTAAATTTGGATTTTATCACAAAATTATTTCTTTTGCATTGTTTCATTTAATGAAAATTCCTTCTTGAAATACTTGTGGAATTCGGGATATAGCTTTGTTGACTTTAAACGTTCAGTTTCACTTGGTTCATCTTCATGAAAATCTCTTGTATCAAACTCAGGTTTGGAATGTATGTCTCTCATGGAAACATGGAGCTATGGAACTGGTCATTTTAAATATTATAATTGGTCGAAAGATGAATACCTATCGGATTCTTTTGAAAATAACCAATTCTTGTTTTTTTCTTATGAATTTTATAATGTTAATAATTTTCTTCATGGAAATGGATGTCCTCTTGACCGTTAGTGAATGCTTGAGTTATTTGATGAATCACGTTCCTATTTTTCATCCATTGCATCTTGAATGGTTTCATGTGTTTGTTATACTAGCATTCATTTTCAATTATTTCAATGATTGTGGTGTTGATTCAGTTTGTAATTAGTTACAAGGAAATGGATTGTCACATTCAACATATGAGGAATATGATTCTATTGTTCAAAGAATTTGTAAATTTTTTCGAACTGATATATTTTTGTTGTCTAATAGAATATAATGTTATGATTAAAATGGTTTATTTGATCATGGTGTTGGTGCTAGTAATTGTTATTCACCATTTTCCCACCAGTATATCAGATGGTCTTTATTTTTCATCAATCAATATTTTTGGTTCATCATCTTACTATTCAGAGACTTTTCAAGCAGTTGAGGAACTTCAGCCTTCGATTATGGTTATGTTTGGTCCTCACTATCTTGACAATCCTTCCGGACATGATCGGAATCAATTTCCCCTACAAGATTCGCATATTGATTCCATGTCATTAATATAGAAAATTCATCTTTTCGGGTATTTTAGGTTTTTCAAGAGGGTGGTCCTAAATTTCATGATCTAATTTATGATTGGTTGGAAGCCACATACTTAACAATCCCTTTTATTAATAACAATCTCATGTATTTTCTTTACTAGCTAAAGAGGACAACACGAGTGTAAATGCATTCACAAAAATATTTTGAGGTTTGTTTGATTATTATTCTCATCGAAAAGGTAAGGTGACGGGTCAGTTAAGGTTGATTGTTTTGGCACATATTTCTACATCTAACAAATACCTTGAATATTTTATGCAAGCTATTCAAGATCTTATCTTTTCTTTTGCACATTTTTTTATATCATATTTAGTCACTCATATATTTGTGATTATAGTTCAGGATTAGTTATGCTTGTTACACTAGAAATTTCACTACATGTAGCAGTGGCCTTCTAGCCAGTTAGGTTTGGAGTAGGTATAGTTGGATGTTAATTTCCCTGCACACTCATCTTGCACATTCTCTCCTTTAGTTTTTATTTTTTTTCTTACTTTTGTCTCGCATGTAACTTTTAGCTTAGTCTCCATTTGCTATGTCCTTTTGGTTTCGTTTCGTTATTTTTTCATTTCTTTTGTATGAGAAAGGTACTCTTGGTTCGCTCAAAATAAATGTGGCAAATATTGAAAATGGAAATTGTGATGTCAAACAACAGTTGGTGTATTTGTCATCCTCTTCTCTATCTTGGGTTTACTTATCTTTAAAGTCAATGATGTAAGCAATAAAAATATGACCCATTCGAATGAAAATCCTTAAGCATAACCATGAATCATGTATGTTTCTTAGGATCATCATTCCTGAACTCAAGATTATAATGAAATGGCGTTTTTCATGCTAATCCAATCAAGTAGAGAAGGGAAAGGGGAAAACTAATAGTGAGAAAACCAATATCAAAGGTATATATACTTTTCTCTAAAGGAATAACCTCTCCTACTCTCAATAAATCGAGATCCCTCTTCTACCCTAGTGAAGTACTAAGTGCCTAAGCACATTTCTATAAATAAAATAAATAAAGGGTGAAAGAAGAGAAAGGCTTCATGCATAGAAAGGTGAAGCAAGCAACTTCGTCAGGGTATTGTTCAGGCTTGTTGGCATCAAAGTGATGGTTGTGTTCCTGTAGTGACTCTGCGGGGTATTTTCTAGGCCTGATGGTAGCCGGGAAACACCAGAGATGAAACTCATATTTTTAGAATCTATGCTTCTGTGATCCATATACAATTGTAAAATCTCTTTCGGTAATAATCACATATAATGGAACGTTTTCGACGCGTTTCGAACCAACCATACTCCGATTATATTTAACTTGCATTAGTATATTACCCTCTCATGGATCGAAACAATTGTGATTTCACAAGTTTTGTAAATGTGTTTACCAGAGAAAAGGAATAGAGGATACTATATCCATCCATGGACCAAATGTGGAAGTTAAGGTAATCCATGCAATGAATCGGTACTTCTTGGAGGACTAATAATTTGTGCTCAAAGTTAGACCTAAACAGAGAAGTTTGAATCTTACCAGTGTGTCACCAAGTGTTTTCGTTGCGAAAAACACCCTACAAAATTTTTCCTACACTTGAATTTGGAGCCTACTGAGGATATTGTGATCTTTTGTTCCATGGTCACTTCATGTTCATTGTTATGCAACTAGCTCAAAAAATATAAGAAAAGATAGATCAATGATGTAAAAATTATCGACTTCGAGGGGGAAACCTCCTTTACATTACATAAATGAACAATTCCTGGATGATTCAAATGACAAAACCTCCTTTATATGTATAAAATTATAAGGGGTCACAATATAATCAGAGTCAAAATAACAGTAATAATGTAAGGTCACAATAATAATAATAATAGTGGGCTTCTATGGGGCACAATAATAATAATATAGGGACTACATGGGAACAACAATAACAATAAGGGGTCTACACTAACAAAAACAATAAGGGGATAGACTAGTATTATATGGACCTAGAATTCCCCTCTCCTTCAAAAAAGTACTATCCTCAACACCTAAGTAGTTCTAGATGCTTTTGTATAAAATTATCATCCTCCCATGTGGAATCTTCAGCAGGTAATTTCTTCCACTTGATGAGATACTCTAAAATTGATCGATTTCTTAGTTTTCAATTTCTTGTTTCCATGATTTCTTCAGGATCCAATATGATTTTTCCTTCCTCATCAAATTCTGGAAATATTTTTTGAATCGAGATCTTGTCACCTATAACCTTCTTTAAGTGTGAAACATGGAAAATTGGGTGCACTCGGGAAGATGCAGGAAGCTCCAATTTGTATGCCATAGTACCAATATTTTGCAACACCTTGTAAGGACCATAATATTTTGGTGATAATTCATTATCCTTCTTAGCTTGCTTGAGGGAAATTTATTTGTATGGTTGTAGCCGTAAAAAATGCCCAATTTCCTACATCAAAAATTATTTCGCTGTGATGTTTATTTGCCTGTTACTTCATTCGATTATGCGCCAAAGTGAGGTTATCCTTAATTAAGAGTTGGAGAAATTGTTGTTGATGCTCGATGTGATATTCCACTACTTGAACCTTAGAATTTTCTCTTAAATATGATGTGATGGACGGTGGATGATATCCATAAAGTTCCATAAATGGGGTCATTTTTGATGTAGTATGGAAGGAAGTGGTATACCACCATTAATCCAGAGGTAACAACTTGACCCATTATGTATGTTTATCATATACAAAGCAACGAAGATATCCTTCCAAAAATTTCTTCATTGTCTCATTTTCTCCATCTGATTGAGGATGATAATATGATCTATGAGCTAATTGAGTACCCAAACAAGAAAATAATTATGTCCAAAAATTTCTAGTGAAAATGGGATCTCTATCACTTACAATAATCTTTGGGTTTCCATGTAGCTTTTGAATTGTTTCCATAAATGAAATAGAAATTGTACTGGCTTTAAATGGATGAGATAATGCACAAAATTGTGCATACTTGGTAAGTCTATCAAACACCACCATAATGAAACTATTTTTTTCGGACTTGGGTAAAACCGTAATAAAATCCATTGAAACCTCCTCCCAACATTGACTTGGAATGGATAGAGGTTGTAACAGACCTGGGGTATTATTTGTCTCAACTTTATTTTGTTGGAAAACTAAACATTCTACCACAAATTTTTGAATATAAGATTTAAAGCCATCCCAAAAAAAATCCTTCTTAACCCAGTGGTAAGTTTTTAAAAATCCTTAGTGCCCTCATAAGGGAGAGGTGTGCAATTCAAAAAGTATCTTTTTTTTTTTTTTTTGGGAATTCTTACAAATATATAAGAGATCTTTGTACCATAATGAATCATTTTTCCAGCGAAATATATCATATGTACTGGGATATTGCTGCAACTTTTGAATGAGTGCCCACACTTATTCGTCATTATTCCATTCATTGCTTGCTTTAGCTATCCAATCTTGTTGGATAATAGAAATGGAAAAAGCAATGCTTCCACATCCTCATCCTTTCTTGATAGTGCATCTGCAACAACATTTTTATTCCCTTTTTTATAGATGATTTCAAATTCAGAACCCAACATCTTTGTGACCCATTTTTGCTACTCTTCTGAAGATAATATTTGTTCTAAAATGTATTTAAGAATATCATGACATGTTTTTACCTTGAAGTGTTTTCCCATTAGGTAAGGTCGTCATTGTTTAAGTGCATGTACTATTGCCAACATTTCCTTCTCATAAATAGGTTTGTGTAAATACTTTCCTTTTATTGGACGACTTTCAAAAACAATGGATCTTCCTTCTTGCATTAAAACAACACCAATTCCATTTCTTGAGGCATCACATTCCATAATAATGGTTTTTATGAATTCTGGCATAGCTAAGGCCGGTGCTTGGCACATTTCCTCTTTAAGATATTCAAAGGCCTTAGTTTCTTCTAGAGTCCAAGAAAATGCATATTCCTTCTGTAATGTTCTTATACGTGTTGTTATTCTCCCATAATTCTTAACAAAATTTCGATAATACCCTGTCAACCTGTTGTGGTAAAATACAACCCCCCCATTTTTAACTTGTTCACTTCAAATAATGGTGACCCTTTCTATAAAGTTTTGGCTAAGTGTCTTTTTAAGATTTTTTACCTCATGCTTTTATTGATTTTTCATCTTCTTTAGGTTTTTGTTTTGATTGCTTAGTTGAAATCGATTTTTTATAAGGTTTTCATTGATGGTTGTTTCACCTCATTTGGTCAACTGGTTTGTAGATGGCACTCCGTTGAAGTCTAATCATTTATGTCCTCTGGGTTAAAAATGCATAAAATGTACAATATTCCAATTTTTTAATTAAATTAGTTCAATAATGCATTTAGATTAAATATTAACCCGTAGTTAGTTATTACTAACATTTTTCATTTTTTTTTACTTATACAGCCAAATCCTTAAGCATCGGGATTTCAGTCATTTATTCAAATAAATTACTAATCTCGAAAATTCAAAATGACAAAGTGGATGTAATAAAACATCGCATCGGATTTCATCATCGCATCGAGAGTTTTGATGGGAGCATTTCTTTGAAAACCCCGATGGCCCTCACACTCCCGATGAGCCGATTGCGATGAGTAAAAGCTCATAAATCAAAGGTCATAAATCAAAGGCATGTGCACTTACATAAGTTTTCAACTCATTCTTTAGTTTTACGTTAGTGGAATAATGGAGAGTTAATAAATTAGTATAGTGTTAAGTTAGTATTAGTATTAGGGTAATGTTAGTTTAGTTTTAATGTATTGTTCATTTAATTTTAATGTAATATTTGATTTAATATGTAGTATTTAAAATGATTAATTTTAAATTAATTTAATTAATTAATATGTAGATTAAAATTAATTTAATTAAATTATAATTAGTTATTAATTAGATTAAATAGTTTATTAATAGTTAATTATATATTAGTTAGTTAGATTAATATCAATTAATAAATAGTTTATTAAAAATTTTAGTTTAGTTTATAATTAATAGTGTAATTATATTTAATTAATAGATAATTAAAACTTAATTTAGAATTAGATTATAACTAAATTAGATTAATAATATAATTGCAATTAATTAGAATTAATTAATTAAATATCATAATCTAATTTAGGATTATAATTTAATTATAATTTTGATTTTTTTATCCCAAGTAATAAAAATTCCAGATTTTTGGAAATTTTAATATACTAACTTTAGAGGTTCATAAATAGAGTTTTACTTGGCCAAATGAGGCCCATGATAGCTCATTGGAAAGATAAAATAATGGAGATTATTCCTGAAGAGGTTTTACTTCCAAATTTGATCATTTATTGGGTCTAAAATTCAGCAAAAGATCAAGCTACGAATTTTTAAACAAAACTAATTTTCGGAGTTTTATTTTTTGCATTTTAATTTGCCACAGCTTCTTATGAGTGTAAATTCATTCATCTATGTTTTCATTGGCCAATTAGATCAGCACAAACATCAAAAGAAAGCTTATGTTTCATTTTTATTTATTTAATCAAGTTTTAATTGGATTTTTATTTATTTAATCAAGTTTTAATTGATTTTATTTTTGCATTTTAATTTTGTTTTTGATCTGCTTTTGCAGGAAAACAGTTGAAGAGATGAGAAGAAAAATCTCTCAGTCAATGAGAAGGCTCCAGCAATTGAATAATATTATTTGAACCAATGAAATTGATTGAGCAAAACTACTCTTCAAACAAACTTTCCTATGAAGAATTCCTTTGTAAATATTATAAATAGAAGATTGCAAAAATGTAATAAGGGTTGCTCTCCTCTGCAATTCTAGACTTCTAAAAGCATTTCTATAATAGGAATTTAGAGTTGTAGAAGGGAGGAGAGAAAATTTCATATCTAAACATTATTGAGGGTTTTTCTTTATATCTTGAATTATGTATGATGGACAGAGTTTGCATTTCTGTAGCTTTAGTTTTAAAAGCAGAAATTCAAGTAATGCAAATTACTGTTAGAGATCAGGATCAGAGAAGTGGATTCAATTAATTGGTATTTTTGGTATTTTTGTATCAAATACCAGTTTCAATTTTATGATAATAAAATTTTTGTTTCATTTTATTCATGTTTATGCATTTCTGTTGATATGGATAATTTGTTTCAATATTGTTATGTATCTCTGTTCTTATGGATTAAAATCTGATTTCTGAGTAACTATTTACTCAGAAATATGTCTTATATAACTGATTTATTAAATAGTAATGTGTTGCGAATTTCTTCCACATATTATTGTTTAATTATTGGCTTGATTGATTTGACAATCGATATCATTTTTGTGAATTTCTTCCGGAGTGTTGTTGATTTATTATTTTAGTTAAATGGTCTCAATAGGATGTGTTTTGGTATTCACAAATGTCATACTAATTGAATTTCTTCGTTATTTTGACATTAATTAAAAACCAGACAAAATTAATTTCTCATCATTTAATTATCTTGCTCTTAGCTGGGTTAGATCTATATCTACCTAATTAAGATAGGATTTAGATTAGTTTCTTTTGCTTGCATTATAGAATAAGTTTGCATTTAGATTAAGTTCTACATTCTTTTAGGTTCTCTTCTCAAAGAAGAAAAATCTTAGTTGTGGTTTAGCTGAACCCAAATCAGCTTAAGGGTCATTCTATTGCCCGATCAACAAGAAGAATTGATTTGATATCCCTGTCTATTGGTAGTTAAAGATACATTGTAAACCAATAGCGATAGGGAAAATGTAACTGGACCTAGTTAAACTAGTCGGAGCCACTATCATAAATAGAAAAGGAGTTGTATTAAGGTCTGGACCGGGTGGTTATCCCCCAATGTTGTTGCAGCGATTTTCGAGGCTTCAACATTTTTGGCGCTAGAAGGAGGGCTTGAAACTTATTTCCTTTTGGAGTCTTTGCATTTTAATATTTTATTTTTATTACAATGGCTCCTTTAAAACTTCCAATTTGGAGTTGTATACATGGAAGTGCATCTTCCAATACTCCACCCAAAGTGGTAAGACTATTGTCTCAGGTAAAGTTTAATGGTAAGAAAAATTCTTCTGCTTTTAATCATGTCTTTCAATTTATTCAAAATGTTTCAAATTATGATTTTCAAGGAATTTATGAAGGCATTTTATGCAGAATTTTTACTCTCACATTTGCGAAAAAAGCTAGAAACTGGTGTAGAACTCTTCTGGTTGCCTCAATTCACAGCTGGAATCAATTTGTTATAATTTTCATTTGTAAATTTTACAGATATGATTATAAACAGGTATGCGATGAAATTGAATATCTACGAAGATTTGAAAATGAGTCTATTAGAGATTCTAATATTTGATTTCATTTGAATTGTTTAAGATTTAAAGTTGAAGATAAACCTACGGAAGAAGAATCACTAGATTGGTTTGAATATCTTTGCTCTCTTCCTCCCATTCCCAATCCATATGAAATTAGTTCAAGTTTTGTTCCATCCCCTTCCAACATAAATGAGAATTCCAATATGGATGTGCAAATAAATTATGATGAAGTGGTCTCACAAAGCTTAGAAAATATTTCTTATCAAATGCAAGAAGGCAACAATAGCAATTTTGGAGAAAGAGCTGCCTTGAAATCTAAAAATTACTCTGTATTAAATTCAGAAAATCAGATCGCAAATCAACAAGTGCAAGCAGAAATCAAAGTAAATAATAACATGCAAACTGTTGTACAAATTTCTGAATTTTCATGACGAGCAAGTGCCAAATTTAGAGAACCAAAGCACAATTCTTCAAGAAAGCACGAGTAGACAAAAATGATTTAAAATCTGAAATTTATAGTGAACAAAATGCACAAGAGTTCTCAAACAGAGAAATTTTTAAATACATTGTTTCAGATTCACATTTTTCCCTTTATCCTGATATTTTTAATGATGCTAATTTTTCCCCTCTTAGTATTAATAAAGAGGATGATTTAAATGAATTACCAATAAATTTTTATCAAGATAGAGAAACAATTATTGATCATTCTTTTTCTATTAATGAACATAGATTTTTTATTCCTCCTTGTTTTGATATATTGGACGAGATCGAAAAGAATTCTAGAGAATATTCTGAAGTTGTTTATGATAATTACTCTGACATCAAGGATGTTGATTTATGTTCTTCTCAAGAGAATCCTCATGATAAAATTCAAATAACATCTGTGAATGAGGAACAGTTCAATTTAGAAATTATTTCAACCAATCCTCCTAGAGTAGTAACTTATTTTCATGATTTCACCATTCGGGAAAACATTCCAATTTATGATTCATATCATGATCAAACTCCCATTCCTGCTCATAATCATAATTCTCTTTCTAATTCACAAGTTGGAATTGGAAATTATTCAAATTCCATTGTTCTGGCCAATATTTGTGAAAAAGAAATTATTTCAAAACAATCCCAATTGTGTTGTAACATTAGTTGTACCAATAGTGATTTCACTTTATTTTTTCTTTCACACCTATTTTGTTCAGATTTAAATTTATTTTTAGATTTTATTTTTCAAATTTTTGGCACACTACGGTGGCATATTAAGCACTTTAATAGTGAACACTCAATTGATGCATTGCCTTATTGGGAAATTTAAGTTTCATATTATAATCATGAACATCAAAAGCTATTAATATTTCAATTTCAATCAATGCTAATGTTTTATCAAAAGGTTCTTTCTTCTCAAAGGCAGTGTCAACAAGAGAATGTATTTTCACAATATGATCAGCAATCTAATTCAATTAATAATATTCTGTTGGATTTATCAGACTCCCATTCATTTTTTATTAATCAATTTGAAAGACATTTGGAAAGCTTTCCTTCACGGAATATCGTTAATAATTTAGCACTTAATCATAACACTAACAAAATCACACAAACCATTGTTGTTGAAAGATCATTTCTACAACTCGGCCTGTCATCTTCTCTTTTAAACCTCTCCCACTCAATAATGGAAATCCATCCAGATTTCTATGATCCAATTGAAATTCAGTTGGAAAGGAAATTTCAAGAGAAGGTAATGGTGAATAATCTACTAATAATAAAGATACATTCTGCTTTCAGATTTAGTTTTTGTAGTTTAATTATATTTACATTTTTACTAATGTTTGACATGTACATACATGCAGGAATTAAAATGTTTACATGGCTTCATTGGAAGTATGACTATACCTAGTCATGTTTCCTTCATTAAGTTAGAAATAGGAATAGAATAATTTTATTTTCTGTTTGCATTTATTTCATTATTTCAAATTTTCAATAAAACAAGTAATGAATCCAATTTATTTTTGACATCCATTTCAATTATAGAGAAGCAGCCGAGATCATTTGAAAATCTCTTAAATTATCTGATCATACTTATTTGTCAAGCCTTCAACTTTCTTGTTTTTCAAAATTCATAACATTGATCATACATGAAGAAATTCTAGGAATTTTCTATCACTTGACAATTTTTTTATTCACAAGTAATTCTAAGAACTCATTTTTATTACTCTGGTCTTCTGATGTAATTTTGGAAAGGATGCAATCATTATTTAGCATTTTATATTAAAATAAGAAAATGATGTTGAACTTTTGAAAAATTGGGAGAATTTGAAACTTCAAAAAGGTAAAATTTACCGTAAATTTTCTTCCAGGTACGCATTTACAAGTTCATTTTCATCTATTAATAGTGTCTATTTTCCTTAGTTTATTTTTTGATTCGTGTTCTGTTTTATTTGCAGGTTTTCATTTGTTTTCAAAACTTGAAGTAAACAGCAAACCCATTTCAAATTTGCAACAGGTTCAGGGATATTTTATTTTTTGATTCCTTAGAATTTGAGCATTTTTTAACTTTACTTTCAATCATTATAAAACCCAATTGAAATTTAAAATAGTATCGCAAGATTCATGTCTGAAACGTTTCAACTTGATTTTCATATTTCTGATGCAAGACCTCCGATATGTTACCTCATTCAATTTTTCATAAAATACCATATCGCATTTCGCATCTCGGAGGTTTTCAATTGAATATACTTCCATTATCTTGAATCACCGATCTCCGATAATCAACTTTACCAATATTGTGATATACACATAATTCGGGACCCGATATCAAATTTAAATCAAGTTCATAAGAAATATCGTGTCCGTTCAATCGCAATAAAGGTAGGGTCATAATTTTAAAAGTACTGATGTCTTGGATCCGACATGATATTATAATCTCGTAATAAATTTATTAGGTCCATTCTTCATCGCATATCATCATATCAAAAATATTACATCTTGCACTTAATTTTGCCAATTTTTTAGAGCCGTATCATTCATCGCATTTCACAAAAATATGAAAGAAAAAGTTTAACATGTTTTTTTTTAACTCCGATGCGATAAAATGAAACGCAAAATCGCATATCGCATTGGAATAAATTTAAAAGTTTGTTTTTCATCACAAAAGTTCTGATGCGATGGATCGGATCACAAATGCCCATATCACATTAGGCATAAGGTTAATTCTTCCATTCGAAAAGCTCCGATGCGATAAAAACTTGATCGCAATCGCGAATCGGTAAAGTCATATCACAATTGGTTAAAAGGTTAACTTTAAAAAGCTCTGATGCGATGAAGTCTAATCGTAATCGCATTTTGGTAGAGTCCTATCACAATTGATTCTTCTTTTAAAAACTCCGATGCGATAAACCTTATCGTAATCGCAGATCGGCGCAAAACTTAATGCATCTTTATGTGCTCCTTTCAAAAGTTGCGATGCGATAACTCATCGCTAATTGCTCATCACTATCACTTTTTGCTCTTCGCTCTTCGCTCATCACCAATTATTATAAACATCACATCACTGCTATCGCAAGAATCATATTGGCATTTCCAACATGACTATTTTCCAATATTCCGATATGCCAATATCGATATCGCTCATCACATTTTTATTGCTCATATCATAATGCCGAAAACCACGTCATCCATTGCATTGCCGATATCGCAATGGCTTCATCGCATTTTTATTCATGGTCATGTCACTATTCTGAATCTGTGATATACAATATGCAATGTGCAAAGTATAAATCATGAGATGCGGTGTGCGATGTGCAATTTACGACATGACTGTCCCCGATCCTAAATATAATATTTTTTCAATGGCATAATCGCTCCATCTCATCGCAAATATCCTTTTCGCATGATCTCATTTCGGCATTTGCTACTGCAACCCCCGATGTGATAAACTCCAACGCATGCCTCTACATGCAATACGAATCATCCGATAAGGAATTGTGTTAATTTAAAGCAATCTTGGGTAACCGCTATGATACTAAAGCGATTGATGACAAATTTGCAACATATTCAAATCATTTTGATTTCTCATATATTTCAGTTTTAAATAATTCCATAATTAAATATGAAATTCAAGACCTCTCTATTTTAAATTTCATTATCTTAAATTTGTTCTTAACTCCGAACAATTTATAAAAATCATGGAATTTGTATAAAACTTATAATATTTTGAGAACATTCATCACTGCAAATTATCAATATTATTTCTGATGCATTTGTTTTATTTTCAATTCCCTTGAACACAAACCATTATGTTTTTTACATTTTACTGCTTGCTTCAGTTTAAATAAAATAAATAATGATTTTGGGTTATAGGATTTTGGTTAGTTTTCCTTCTTCATATTTTTAATGTCAACTAAAAGAAGAAGTCAGCTAGTATTGGAGAAATTGATACCTTCAGGTAAAATCAAATGCAATTATCCAATGGTAAGATTCATGTACCCACTTTCATTAATTTCCATTTCATTACTTTAGTTTCATTTTTTTTTTTAAATTATGTTGATATAAAAAATATGTTTTGCAGCTCTTCATAAAAGCTTTCAATCATCTGCCAAATCATATTTTAGAAGCCCTACGCTCTTTTCCTGGTTTTATTTTCAAGAAGCAGCAATAGTATTCATTGAAACAGCTACACTAGGAAGTTTTTGAACCTTTAATATATTTCTTTAAATCATTCCTTTTATTAGAAAATAATTTAAGATGATGCTTTGAAACAAGAAGATTGACATCAGACAAAAAATTTTCATTGTGGCTGAATTTTCTCATCACTGCTATCTAAAGCCTAAAACATTTACAACCCTGCAACGTATAATTTATCTGAATCTCGACATAAGAAGGAATGATTACATGATTATTTTCTTTTACTTCATGTTGTTGAGACATTGGCATACACATTCTTGTTAGAGTTTGTATTTCAAAACTTAGATTTTTCTTTCCAATTATTTTTTAAATTTCTTCATTTTTATTTTTTCTTTGCTGATTTATTTTCTCACTTTAGCTTAAGAATTCTTTTCCTTTGGTTTTCAGTTTTGATTTTGGTGACTTTGCCATGATTTATATGGAAGGCCTTCTTGTTACCTAAAATTGATTGGCATACATAGAAAAAAATTGTTAATAGTTTACTATTAGTTTTTTTTTTTGAAATCTCTTAATAAGGTTTGTTTTTCTTATTATAAAAGTAGACATATTTAAGGAAGAGATTATAAAACAAGAGAATTTGACGAAGTATCATAAAATCTGAGAAATTTCACTTTCAACAAAATTGTGATTATTTTGAGATTTCAATATTTTATTAAGATCTTTCAAAATTCTATTATCAGTCAAGAAAAGTTATTTTTAACCAAGTAAATGTTGGAAATACTGAGAGGGGGGTGAATCAATATTCCTTTCAATTAGAGCATCAGTTAATCTTCAATTATTATCAATGTTTGTACAATGATAGCAGAAAGCAAGAGGAACACAAATGCACATAGTTTTTAAGGTGGAAACCCACTCCGGGACAAAAACCACCTAATGCTTTTCTAATAATTCTTTAATATTCAACTCCAATTGAAAATAAAGCTCCAACTTCCTAGAATCTAGAAAAGCATTCTTCTCCAGCTCCCACTGGATGGATGCTCAAACGCCTGAGATTCTTCATTAGTCAACTAAACAGATGCCCCAACACCCAATGAGCTACAACTCACCCTAGCACCACCCTACCACCCTATAGAAGAATAAAAGAAGAATGGACTCTTGTACCAGGGAAAATGGTCCACTTTACAATGATAGAATGATGTAGAAGAAGAAGATATACTAGACCATAACCCCAACTTTGACACAACCACCTAATGATGATCCTAGACCTCCCAACACTACCTCTTCAACCCTTGGCAGATAGATACTAGTACAATTTGTACAATAATGTATTTACAATGACTAAGTATAATGATACATTTACAATGATTGTATGCAGTGTTGCCCACTTGAAGACTTCATATGATGAACTTCTTGCTGCTATTATGCACCTTGGTTACTGCTCTTGTCATGCTACCATCTGTTGCACCTTTCTTTGCTTTGCTGTCATAGAAAGTCTGGTCCTTTACAACCCTTGACAACACATGATCTAGCTTTTTCTTGCCTTCTAGGAGCTCGATATTGGATCTGGTGTATCTTTGTTATTTCAGATCCTCAATATCTGATTTTCAGTCTTGTAGTAGTCCTCTAAGTTGTCTTTCCAATGCCACAGGTTTGACCCAATTTGGATTCTTCAAGAGAGAGTTATACCCAATCTCTCACAATGCCCTAATTATGGAATGTTTTAGCAGAGCACACTTTCACAGCATGCCAGGTGTCATTGTTTCTTTATTTGGCTCTAAAATTGATAGAGCGAAAATTAAAGACTTTGAACCATCCGCCAATTTTTATGGAATTCCAATCCAATACTCAGAGAGAGAGTTATGATTAATTTACCAAGGTCACTTCTTTGAGATGAATTTTAGAAGCCTGCAAAAACCCTGAATTCCACAGGTCATATCTCTAAAAATGTTGCGCACCTTGATATGAAATTTTTACAGAAGCTTCCTCAGGATTTCAGCTTTGCCTCATAAAAATTTCAGCTTCTGAACCTTCATTAAAAAAAAAAAATTTAGAGCGTAAATGCCACGATGACCTGTTTCAAATGGCGAAATCCCTTGCCTAAGGAGGAAATGAGGATCACAATTTATATAAATGCTTAAGTTGAGAGGGGCTTCAACAAGTGAATGTGGGAGGGATTTTAAGAGCTTAAAAAATATTAATTATTACTTTTCAATGACCCATTCCCCAAACCCATGGGGTTCTATCCCACTAACTGCGGGTACAAACTTCAAACATGAATATCTCTCAAACCGTGAAGAATTACATGGCGTGCCATATATCAACGGAAACATCTCGACAAGTAGAAACCATCAAAAGAATTATTGACCTACAATATATTAATTTGGTAGGTAAAATTCCCATGCAATATTTGGTTAGCCCGTGGTGCTGCTTGGGTTGACATCAATGACAGCCGCTAATTAAATAATTTGGAAGTGAATTCTCCACCATTATCTGATCTTAAACACTTTATTTTCAAATCAGTTTCATTTTCAACCAACTCCTTGTAGATCTTAAAGCACTCAAATGCTTCAGATTTTTTCTTTAAGAAACTAACGGCTGTCATCCTGGTATAGTCATCTATCATTAACATGAAATATAATTCTCCATCTAAGCCTTTTGTTCTCACAGGACCACATAGATTAGTATGTATCAATTCCAATGGATGTGATGCAAAGTGTTATTTTATTTTAAATTGGACTTTTGTCTGCTTGCCATGCTGACATGCCTCACATAGTGTGTTGGAAGGTTTTGAGATTTTTGGCAATTCTCGTACTGCTTCCTTTTTGCTTAACCTGACAAGATTGTCAAAGTTTATGTGACCCATTCGTTTGTGCCATAACCATATTTCATCTTCTTTAGCTAGTAGACATGCCTTAGTTGCTTCATCCAGAACATATATGTCGTTTGGAGCTCGACTTGTTGTAGCCACAATTTTACTATACCTGCATTTCCTGATTTCACATTTTGAGGAGTTGAATAGCATTGTGTGTCCTTGATCACACATTTGTCCAACACTGAGCAGATTTTGATTCATGTTTTTGACCAATAGAACATTCTTGGCTATAACATCTTTTCTTCCGAGAGTGACGGTACCTGATCCTATAACATTGAAGATCCATCATTTCTAAAGGATATGGTTCCATCCAGAACATATCATTTCTCCAGTCATATGCGTTGAGCAACCGATGTTAACATACCACACATCTTTATTTTTTTGAGCCTTGAGAGCGAGAGCACAATTATCAGTCTTCTTTTTCTTCCATGTTCATTCATTCTGTGGCTTTGAAGATTCTTCTGGAGGATTTTCAAGTCTGCAGTCTCTAGCTATGTGTCCAAAGTTCTGACATTTGTAACATTCCATATTATTTCTTAAATGTTCAAATCTATTGATGTTTTTTTGAGCCCTGGGAGGTTCATATTTGAAGAATCTCTTGGAATTGTGTTGGTTCCTAGGGTACGTGCGACATTCTACAACTTTATGACCAAATTTTCCACATGAATAACAATAGCCATGAAAAATATGTTGGTACCTAGATGAAAATATTTGTCGAGGAATCGTCTTCCAAGGATGTGCTTGCGAATCTTGTCCAATGAGGTCTTCATGTATGTCAGATCTCATAGGTTCATTGTATTTTGTTGTATAAGGTCCTGCTTCTTATTCTTTGTAACCGAGGCCAGTTTTGTCGTTGTAAGATCGTTGATTGTTGATGAGTTCTTCCAATGCCCTTAAGCTATTGGCATAGTTTTGGACAATTTTTCCCTTCTTCACTTCCTTATGCAGTGAGACTACTTCGGCTTCTAATGCTTCCCTTTCTTGGTTGCTTTCTTCCAACTTATTTTGAAGTGACTCTTCAACCTCAATTTTGAGACCTTGAACTTGTTATTCAAGAGTATTGGAATGGATCTTCTCAGCATTGAGCTCTTTTATAAGCTTGATTGCCTCCTCATAAAATTCTTCTATGGTCAACCCTTCTTCTTCATTGTTTGATACTTCTTGTTTATTGTGCTTGGCCATAAACAATACTTTCTCATTGGCTTCTTCTTTGTTGTCACTTTCTTCATCGGATGATGAGTTATCTTCTTTAGAGAGAAAGTTCCTTCTGGATCCTTTCTTTTTGCCTTGCTTGTTGAATTTCTTAAAGCCTTTCTTTCCTTTTGAGTTGCCATCACTTTTGTTCGGATATTTTGCTACGAAATTCCCAACCTCACCACAACTGAAACATATCAATGGAAGTTTACCTTTGAATTTTCCCTTACCAGGTTTTATTTTTCTCGTAAAGTAAGCATATTCTTCATCTGAAAGACCTTATCCATCATCTCCCTTTTCTTCACACTTGTAGGTGCATGTCATTTCAATTGAAGGTTGTTTGTCCTTATTGGTTTTCTTAGATGAAACGAACGTAGTTTCTAGATTTCAAGTACCCTTTTCTTCATCAAGTCTCATTTCATATGCTATGATAACTCCATGTAATTCTTCCTTGCTGAGTTTTTCCAGATTTTCACTGTATTCTAAGACTGATACCTTTGGGTTGAATCTCCCTGGTAATGTTCTAAGAATCTTCCGTATAATAGTATTCTCGTCAACTGGCTCTCCTAATCCTTCTAGAGTATTGGTTATTTCATCAACGTATTGGAAGTATGCAGCAATGTTGCAATCTTCTTTCATTCTGAGTTGCTCAAATTTTGCTTTATAGATTTAAAGCTTTGCTTCTTTGACATTTGAGTCACCTGCATATATATTCTCAAGCTTGTCCCACACATTTTTTGCGGTTTTACAACCCAACACCTTATGATAAGCAGATTCCATAAGACCACTGATAATAATATTCTTTTCTTTTGCATCATTTACCAAATTATTCTTACATTGTTCATCTGCGGTTGATGTAAATCCATTTTGAACAGTGTCCCATACTTCGTAACCTTACGCCAAGAGATATACCTCCATTATTCCTTTCCAAAGTGCATAATTATTTTCATTTAATAGAGGAACATCATTCTTGGTATGCTCCATGACCTCCTTCCAGCTGCTAAACTGCTATTGAAGGAACCAAGCTCTGATACCAATTGTTGGAAATACTGAGAGGGGGGGCGGGGTGAATTAGTATTCCTTTCAATTAGAGCATTAGTTAATCTTTAATTATTATCAATGTTTGTACAATGATAGCAATAAAAAAGAAGAACAAAAATGCACATAGTTTTTAAGGTGGAAACCCACTCCGGGACAAAAACCACCTAATTCTTTTCTAATAATTCTTTAATATTCAACTCCAATTGAAAATAAAGCTCCAACTTCCTAGAATCTAGAAAAGAATTCTTCTCCAGCTCCCACTGGATGGACACTCCAATGCTTGAGATTCTTTAGTAGTCAACTGAATAGATACCCCAACACCTAATTAGCTACAACTCACCCTAGCACCACCCTACCACCTTATAGAAGAATAAAATAAGAATGGACTCCCATACCAGGGAAAATGGTCCACTTTACAATGATAGAATGATGTAGAAGAAGAAGATATACTAAACCATAACCCCAACTTTGACACAATCACCTAATGATGATCCTAGACCTCCCAACACTGCCTCTTCAACCCTTGGCAGATAGATACTAGTAAAAGTTGTACAATAATGTATTTACAATGACTAAGTACAATGATACATTTACAATGATTGTATGCAGTGTTGCCCACTTGAAGACTTCATATGATGAACTTCTTGCTGCTATTATGCACCTTAGTTTCTGTTCTTATCATGCTACCCTCTATTGCACCTTTCTTTTCTTTGCTGCTGTATAAAGTCTAGTCCTTTGCAACCGTTGACAACACATGATCTAGCTTTTTCTTTCCTTCTAGGAGCTCGATATTGAATCTGGTGTATATCTGTTATTTCATATCTTCAATATCTAATTTTCAGTCCTGTAGTATTCCTTTGAGTTTTCTTTCCAATGCCATAGGTCTAGCCCAATTTGGATTCTTCAAGAGAGAGTTATACCCAATCTGTCACAATGCCCTAATTATGGACTGTTTCAGCAGAGCGCACTTGCACGGCATTCCACGTGTCATTGTTTCTTCATTTGGCTCTAAAATTGATAGAGAAAAAATTACAGACTGTGAAATATCCACCACTTTTTACAAAATTCTAATCTGATACTCAGAGAGAGAGTTATGATGAATTTAACAAGGTCACTTCTTTGAGATGAATTTCAGGAGCCTGCCAAAACCCTGACTTCCATAGATCATATCTCCAAAAATATTGTTGCACCTTGATCTAAAATTTTTACAGCAACTTCCTCAGGATTTTGGCTTCGCCTCATAAAAATTTTAGCTTCTGAACCTTCATTAAAAAATTTTATAGTGCAAATGCCACGATGACCTGTTTCAGATGGAAAAATCCCTAGCCTAAGGAGGAAATGAAGATCACAATTTATATAAATGCTTAAGTTGAGAGGAGATTCAACAAGTGAACATGGGAGGGATTTTAGGAGCTTAAAAAATATTAATTATGACTTTTCAATGACCCATGCCCCAACCCCATGGGTTTTTATCCCACTAACTATGGGTACAAACTTCAAACATGAATATCTCTCAAACCGTGAAGAATTACATGGCGTGCCATATATCAACGGAAACATCTTGACAAGTAGAAACCATCAAAAGCATTATTGACCCAGAATATATTAATTTGGTAGGTAAAAATTCCCATGAAATATCGAGTTAGCCCCTAGTGCTACTTGGGTTGACATCAATGACAACCACTGATCAACAATAAAAATGCTTTACAGAAAAGCACTTTTAACTCTAAAATTGTCATTCTGAACTCTTAAGGAGTCAATGATTCTCCTTGTTCAAAAGAGTTTTATTTTTCTAGAGTGTAATCCAACATATATTTAAACTTAAAAGATAAGAGGTCTCATCACGAGCCTGCTTACCATGATCATAGGGTAAAAATAGGTTGAAATTACCAACACTGCTAAACAAAACAAGGTAATGGCTTATGATTGAAAACAATTATAAGACAAGGGGTCTCATCACGAGTTAGCTTGTTCAGTCCAATTATAACCAGTGAATGGCATTGTCAACTATCTGGCTACCAAACCAGGACAATGGCTTTTAAGAACCTTTAAAAATAAAATAAAAAATAAACATGGATTTATCTCTAGATCAATAATTCTTAAATAGATGGGATTTTGGATCATTCATGACTAAAAGATAACCCTGTCGAGACTATAGATGTTTGCTAGCAGCAGTAGCTCTACCTATGACAAATGAGTACATTTTAAAAGCTAAGCTACAAAGTGACCCCTTCTTTATCCCTTCAACTAATTAAGGATTGATATAGAGTTTTGAAATATTTTAATTTAGAGGAATTTTAAGAAAATCACAATAAGATAATTCTTTCTTTTATTCAGATCAATGAAACTAGTCAAGCATTCCAAAAAATAATTTTCTCTTTAATTATTTATACTTTAATTTTAGGAAAATTTCATTCATATCAAACAGAGATAAGTGGTTCTTCTCCTGTGTGCCGCCATTGTTGTGGTAAAACACAACCCCCCCCCCTTCCCCCATTTTTCACTTGTTCACTTCAAATAATGGGGACCCTTTTTAAAAAAATTTGGCTAAGTGCCTTTTAAGATTTTCTACCTCATGATTTTATTGATTTTTCATCTTCTTTAGGTTTTTGTTTTGATTGCTTAGTTGAAATTGATTTTTTAATAAGCTTTTCATTGATGCTTGTTTCACCTCATTTGGTCAACTGGTTTGTAAATGGCACTCCATTGAAGTCTAATCATTTATGTCGTCTGGGTTAAAAATGCGTAAAATGTACAATATTCCATTTTTTTAATTAAATTAGTTCAATAATGCATTTAGTTTAAATATTGACCTATAGTTATTTATTACTAACATTTTTCATTTTTTTTACTTATACAGCCAAATCATAAAGCATCGGGATTTCGGTCATTTATTTAAATAAATTACTAATCTTAAAAATTCAAAACGACAAAGTGCCTGTAATTTAAATAGGCAAACCATCACTTTAGATAATTTATAATTTAATTAAACATCATTAAAATAAAACCAAAATAAAAAATTGGTATTTAATATTAAATCTTAAATTAATTAAATTAATTATTATATAAAATATGATTAATTTAATTAAATTAAAATTTGATAAAAAATATATATAATAAAACATCGCATCGGATTTCATCATTGCATTGGGAGTTTTGATAGGAGAATTTCTTTGAAAACCCTGATGGCCCTCACACTCCCGATGAGCCGATTGCGATGAGTCAAAACTCATAAATAAAAGGTCATAAATCAAAGACATGTGCACTTACATAAGTTTTCAACTCATTCTTTAGTTTTATGTTAGTGGAATAATGGAGAGTTAGTAAATTAGTATAGTGTTAAGTTAGTGTTAGTATTAGGGTAATGTTAGTTTAGTTTTATTGTATTGTTAGTTTAATTTTAATTTAATATTTTATTTAATATGTAATATTTAAAATGATTAATTTTAAATTAATTAATATGTAGATTATAATTAATTTAATTTAATTATAATTAGTTATTAATTAGATTAAATAGTTTATAAATAGTTAATTATATATTAGTTAGTTAGATTAATCTCTATTAATAAATAGTTTATTAAAAATTTTAGTTTAGTTTATAATTAATAGTGTAATTATATTTAATTAATAGATAATTAAAACTTAATTTAGAATTAGATTATAACTAAATTAGATGAATAATATAAGTGAAATTAATTATAATTAATTAATTAAATATCATAATCTAATTTAGGATTAGAATTTAATTAAAATTTTGATTTTTTTAGCCCAAGCAACAAAAATTCCAGATTTTTGACAATTTTAATATACCAACTTTAGAGGCTCATAAATGGAGTTTTTCTTGGCCAAATGAGGCCTAGGATAGCCCATTGGAAAGATAAAATGATGAAGATTATTCCTGAAGAGGTTTTATTTTTATATTTGATCATTTATTGGGTCTAAAATTCAGCAAAAAATCAAGCTACGAATTTTTAAACAAAACTAATTTTCTGAGTTTTATTTTTTGCATTTTAATTTTCCACAGCTTCTTATGAGTGCAAATTCATTCATCTATGTTTTCATTGGCCAATTATATCAGCACAAACATCAAAATAAAGCTTATGTTTCATTTTTATTTATTTAATTAAGTTTTAATTGGATTTATTTTAATTTCTAGATTTGACATTTTGATTTTATTTTTGCATTTTATTTTTTATTTTGATTTGTTTTTGCAGGAAAATAGTTGAAGATATGAGAAGAAAAAGCTCTCAATCAATGAGAAGGCTCCAGCAATTGAATAATATTATTTGAACCAATGAAAATTGATTGAGCAAAACCACTCTTCAAACAAACTTTCCTATGAAGAATTCCTTTGTAAATATTATAAATAGAAGATTGCAAAATGTAATAAGGGTTGCTCTCCTCTACAATTCTAGACTTCTAAAAGCATTTATTTAATAGGGATTTAGAGTTGTAGAAGGGAGGAGAGAAAATTTCATATCTGAACATTATTGAGGGTTTTTCTTTATATCTTGAATTATGTATAATGAGCAGAGTTTGCATTTCTGTAGCTCTAGTTTTGAAAGCAGAAATTCAAGTAATGTAAAGTATTGTTAGAGACCAGGATCAGAGAAGCGGATTCAATTAATTGGTATTTTTGGCATTTCTGTATCAAATACCAGTTTCAATTTTATGATAATAAAATTGTTGTTTCATTTTATTCGTATTTATGCATTTTTGTTGATATGGATACTTTGTTTCAATATTATTATGTATCTCTTTTCTTATGGATTAAAATCTGATTTCTAAGTAACTATTTACTCAGAAATATGTCTTATATAACTGATTTATTAAATAGTAATGTGCTGCGAATTTCTTCCACATATTATTGTTTAATTATTGGCTTGACTGATTTGACAATCGATATCATTTTTGTGAATTTCTTCTAGAGTGTTGTTGATTTATTATTTCAGTTAAATGGTCTCAATAGGATGTGTTTTTATATTCACAAATGTCATGCTAATTGAATTTCTTCGTTAGTTTGACATTAATTAAAAGCCAGACATAATTAAATTCTCATCATTTAATTATCTTGCTCTTAGTTGGGTTAGATCTATATCTACCTAATTAAGATAGGATTTAGATTAGTTTCTTTTGATTGCATTATAGCATAAGTTTGCATTTAGATTAAGTTCTACATTCTTTTAGGTCCTCTTCTCAAAGAGGCAAAACCTTAGTTGTGGTTTAGCTGAACCCAAATCAGCTTAAGGGTCATTCTCTTGACCGATCAGCAAGAAGAATTGATTAGATATCCCTATCTATTGGTAGTTAAAGATACATCATAAACCAATAGCGATAGGGAAAATGTAACTGGACCTAGTTAAACCAGTCGGAGCCACTATCATAAATGCAAAAGGAGTTGTATTAAGGTCCGGACCGGGTGGTTATCCCCCAATGTTGTTGCAGTGATTTTCGAGGCTTCAACACAACCCAAGAAATAATCAGAGATTCTTTATGGTTGTGGGGATTCTCCATTCCTTAATGGCTTTAATTTTGTTAGGGTCTACCTTAGCACCATCATGAGATACAATATGACCCATATATTCTACCCCGTGTACTCCAAATAAACATTTGGATGTTTTTGCATACAATTTTTTCTCCTCCAATAGTTTGAGAACCATGTCAACATGTTGAACATGATCCTTCCAAGACTTTTTATAGATTAGTATATCATCAAAAAATAATAGAACATATTTTCTAAGGAACGGTTTGAAAATGGAATTCATCAAACCTTGAAATGCAGAAGGTGCATTGGTAAGGCCAAAAGGCATGACCAAAAATTCATAATGACCCTCGTAAGTTCTAATTTTTTTTCTCAGATTGTTTTTAGTCTTCATTATTATTTGATTATATCCTCAACGAAGATCCAATTGGTGAAGGAAATTTCACCATGTAATTCATCAATGATAGGAATGGGAAATTTATCTTTAATAGTGAGCTTCTTGATCTCCCTATAATCTGGAAACATGAGCCATGATCCACCCTTCTTGTGCACCAATAATACTGGAGAAAAGAAATAAATTTGCCTAGGTTAAATTATACTGACCTCTAGCATTTCTACAACCTTACGTTAAATTTCACTTTTTTGGGCATAGGGATCTCTGTAAGGCATGATGTTTGGAGGAAAACTTCCTCGAATAAAATTAATATCATCATCATGATAATGAATATGTGGGAGGCCTTTGGAAATCTCAAATACCTTAGAATGATTATCCCAGACTTTTTGTAGATCTTGAGAAATAGGTGATTTCGATGTTCGAACCTCTAGTGATCATAATTGTGCAATTACGCCCCATTTTTATTTCTTTAGGAGATTTTTCATGCCATTAGAATTGGTTATCTTTCATGGTTTCCCTATGATACCCCTTAATTCAACTTCCTTTCCTTCCCCAAAAAATTTTAAGAAAAGTTCTTGAAAATTAAAATCTATTGTACCCAAATAGTGTAACCATTGTACTCCTAGTACAACATCAGAACCACCATTGGAATGGAAAGAATTGGACTATTCAATACATATTCCCCCATGGTTAGTTTGATATTATGGCACTTTTCAGAGAAATTTATAGTTACTCCATTTGCAACCATCACTTGACACTCTGGTGCTAGATATAGGAAGCAATTCAATTCCTTGGCTATCTTACAATAAATAAAATTATGGGTACTACCTAAATCAATCATATCTATGACCTTTATATTCTTGATATGTCCTTCTATATTGAGAGTTTGAGGAGAGGTAATTCCTGCCAATGCATTACAAGATATGGTTGGATTCATTTCTTTTTTATCTAGGGTTGGTTCCTGGTGTATATCCTCTTCTTTTTAAGTTTCTTGTTCCTTTCCTTCCTCCTCTTCAAAATTTATGTAAAATAATTTCCTATCAACACACTTTTGAAATTTAGTGTATTTTCTATCACAAATGTAACAAATCCCTTTTTCTCTTTTTTCTTCCAACTGTTGTGGTGTCAACCTTGTAGGTTGTGGGAGGCTAGGAGTAGCAACACTTCCATATTTATAGTTGTGAGTGGTAAGATTCCTTGTTGCCATAATTTTTCTTTCAATTTTTCTTTCCAACCTAAATTAATTCTCAAATTAATCAGGTTCCCAAATGAAAACCTCATGTTGGATGTTATCATTTAAAGTCCCAATGAAGAAATCAATTCTATGCTCCTTTGGAATATCATTTACCTTATATTCAATTTTTTGAAGTATTCAATGTACTCCACCATTGAACCCTTATGTTTGATATTTTTCAATTGGCTAAAGAAGGTGTTTCTCTTTGTATCCTCATAATGTGTTATTATTTCCTCCATAAAAATTGACCAAGTGACAAGTTTTTTATGAGAAAAAAGCCATGGATACCATACAAACTGATTGAGTTCTAAGAATAAAGCTGCAATGCATACCTTTTGTGTGTTGTGCACATTATGGAGATCAAAATATTGCTCCATGTGTAATATCCATGTTACATGATCCTTGTCATCAAAATTTCTCATATCTATCTTTGGAATATGATGGGTCTTAAACCCAACATTGGAGTCTCTAAAATCACGATTTACATTCCTTTTATTTTCATCATGAGTTTTATGGAATAATTTTTCACCATTAGGAAGAATTTCTTGTAGAAACTATGTCAAACATTTCTTCAAACCTTCTTACTACAAGGAAAAGGGACATTGGTGAGGGTCGAAAAATGTCACCATAAGCTCATTGGTGACGGTCAAAAGAGTCTTCGTCACCAAAGGTGGCGTCACCAAAAATATAGGTGTTGTGGTGACATGCAAAGTCTGTGACTAATAATGATTTATAATGACAGATAGTGATCATCTTCATTTCATGTGAGCAATGGTGATGGGCATTAGCCTCCATCACCAAAAAATTGAACATCACCAAAGGTAGCGTCGCCAAAAATATAAGTGTTGTAGTGACATTCAAGGTTCGTCATGAATAATAATTATAATGATGGATAGTGACCTTCATCATTGCATATGAATAACAACAATTTATTGTGATGGACCTTTTATGACCGTCACTATTAATGCATATATATGGTGACGTTCATTGACCGTCACCATTTCATCTGCCCAACATTAATTTATGGTGATGGAATTTTCATGATCATCACTATTGATGCATATATATATGGTGGTGATCGTTGACCATCACCATTTCATATTTTGGTGAGGGTTGAAAAATGTCACTATAAGTTCATTGGTGATGGTCAAAAGAGCCTTTGTCACAAAAAATTGATCGTCATCAGTTTATATGAATATTAGGCCATGATGGAATCGAACCACCAACCTCCTACTTGTAAATAAGGTACTCTTCCATTGAGCGGGAACCCTTTAAAAGATTAATATTTAAAATATTATACCTTGAAACTCTATAAATTGTAAATTCTACAACTTTCAATCAATTATAAAAATTTGTAAAGTCTTGGAAAATATTTTACTAAAGAAGCAAAATACCATTGAAGATGCAAGTCCCTACCTAATGGTTATGGAAGTTATGAAAAGTAGGTGAAGGGAAAATGATTTAGGTATAAGATACTCTATGTTAAGTTGAATACTAAATTAGAAGTGAAAATTTTAAGACATTTATAGCCTATAAATGACCTATTATTATCAAACCTAAAATCTGCAATCATACCAAAGATTTATTTCTCACCCTGTGAATCATGTAAATATGTTGTGACATCATAAAAAGTTACCTCTAAAAGACTGATTTGCATTCCAAAAAGTAAAAAATAGTGAGTACATATGATGAAATTATGAATAATGAGCTAGATGACTGAATTCAATTGTTTATGGAGTGTAGAAAACTAATTGGGAGTGCTTTTTGTTATTAATTTAAATCAAGATGTCAAAATACAATGATCAATAACAATGATTTTGAAATGTAACAACTAAACATATGTTAAAATCGTAATCACAAAGTTTGGTTAATATTCGTTACAAAAACAAAATATCCAAGGGACTTTCAAAAACTTCCAAATCCACACCAAAATATGCAATTGCAATTGATACACAGAAAGCACTCTATATCTCTCAAAGATAACTGTGTCCTCCCACATGTACTTCAACCAACAAAAGGGTGTAAAGACAAGAAACTCAAAGAAAAAAGAAATACATAATACAAAAATACACTTCGAGAGTTTTGAACCCAAGTATCCATGTAAATACAAAGCCCAATCACCTCACTACTTGCCTCTAGACCACACTCCCATGGGCTCAAAGCTTTTAGTTTTAAATGGAATCATCTTAAATTTCATTTGATTCTCTAAGTTAAAATTGGTGGATATTACCAATAAACAGTGAAGTTTAAGTAAGACAAATATTATATGCTAAAACAACCAACAACATACAAAATGGAACTAAGCTTATGACTCACTCTCTAACCAAACACAATTGTGCATGTTGTCTCTCTTTTATTTCGTGGTTTAGTTCAACCATTATAACTAATTCCTTGAAAAACATGTTCATCATGTGGAAATATTCAACACCAATAAATAGGCTTATTATTATGTTGACCTCAAATTCTAAAAGGAGATGGAACTCCATATCCAGAGTATTCAATTGGTGAGTCCTATACTTTAATGTGAATAATTTTTTATTTTTTTGTTTAATTTATACATTACATAATTATACTCTGAAAAGATACATTAACGATTTTTCGCATATATGACCATCACAATAAGCTAATTGGTGATGGAGGAGTCACCAATGAGCTTATGGGGACTCCTACCATAAGAGTTCCCAAATTTGTTTATAAATATTTGATTTGTTTGAGTTTGGGCCAAACCTAGTTAAATCTTCTAAGTTCAACCAAGATGCAATGAGCTTAATTATGTTTGTCTAAGCTAGTCAACAATCTTGACCCGGGATTTTGAAAGGAGGTATGATAGAGATGACTACTCTCACATATTTTGAAAAATATTTTTCCCTTTCTGTATGTCTCAAAGAGATAATTTGAACTAGCTTCCTCTTACCGCAATGTGGCTAGATAAGTGAGACAAATAAAAAACAATGGTATCCACTAAGAGTTGTGAGTGAGGGGTATTCATTATGCCAAAATATGTTCAAAACTTGCATCTGGCTTCAACCATTTTTTTTGCATCCATAAGCACAAACACAATTTTGTGATCAAAGAGGCTCGAACACTAAAATGGGAATTTTTAACACCTCAATTTTACCAACTAGGAAAGCCACTATTTCGTAATTTATTTTAATTATGAAGTTTTATGCCAATTTTCTATTGAGTAAATCCAAATCAGTCTTTTTTTAGACTTTTCCCAATGTTTCCTAGGTCCATGTCTTGTGATTTTTCTCTCCACTAGGATATAAAATTTGAAAACTAATCTCTTTGAATCGAAAACTTGTACCATGATATAAATAGGCAACTAATGTCTTCCAATTCAGAGGTTACACTAATTGAAGATCCGTCTCCATATTTTGGCCCAGATATCAAGTTGTACACATTAACGAGGATTGGTCATAGAGTTTACAATAGTTGAGCAACATTTTAAAGGGTGGTTCCAATTTGAATTCATAGGGAAAATATTTTAGTTCATTCAACACTGAAATCTAACAATTTTGGCATGTCAATCAAGCAATGTTAAACCAATTTTTAAAATTTGGCATATGTTCAAGAAAGTAGTAGATTTTGTAAATACTAAATACTAAATATCAGGTATTGTGGGTTAATGACCAAAACAAAGATACAGGAAATAAAACAAAAATTAAATAAGAACAACGATGATCTCATTTAACAAAGTCGACATTCACATGAGGTGAGTGGTAACTCGTAATAAACAGGAAGCAAGCAAGCAGCATAGCATTGGAAATATGGTAGAAGAAGATATGGCCTAGTCCAAACCCCCTGCATATCCTCAAAACCTAGATTTCTCCACCATTATCATAAGCTTAATAGGTTTATTCTAGCGTAAGGAGGCATAGGGCACCTAGGGTATTTACTACCCGCTGGTTAACGGTTCAATTCGCAAAAAAAATACACACCCCCCGCCCCTGAATTTTGGAGGATTTAGTTGACAAATTATCATGCAGGCACCCTATAAAAGGCTATACATCTGATCACTACTCCTGTAGGTGATATCAGTTTCTTTTGTCCCAATATTAGCATGGAGCACAAGTTTCCTTATACCAATGGCTACCATCTGACTAAAAATAATTGTTCATATTCAAAACTCTTTAACCTAGATTCTATATGGAATTATCAAGTACCGAAATATCATGATGATGATACAGATAATTACACTAGCAATAGTCAAAATGACATTAATGGAATTAAATTTTGTAACACAGTGCTTGCATAAATAAATGGTGGTTGGGCTAAGAGGCCATCAGATTTACCATCAGAGAAGGGTTTCAAAAGAAAATTTTACCATGTTGAATGAGAGGTTGGTTGTAACTCATTGGCATGGAAAGATGCAGATAAAAATGATGAGGATGATAATGAATTTGATAATCACATATCAAATGAATATTATTGAAACATGCTTGGGGAACATGCACTAAATTTCAAGAAATCCAATAAGTTGAAAGCAGCAGCAGTCCAAAATTTGGGGAATTACAACCATCTTGACATTGCTCCTGAACATGGTCTCATGCATCAAGATATGGTTTATTGGAGATAGAATAGAGAGTTGTTTATAAAATTCCACCATTTTATGACAAATTAGAACCATCTTTTAACTTTCCAAACTTTACACATGTTCAAATAGAGGAGAATTTTTTGAAGGGTAGTCTAGATTTGAGATCTGTGTCTTCCATGATGGTTGCTAATAAAAGGATTAGACATCAGAATTGTGTTGGAATGGGATAAACTTCCACAAAGTACAAGACTCTTCAGGGTGGGTTGAAAGTGCTATCATCATCATGTGACTCAATCAAAAAATTTTGTCTGCAAGTATTTGATTCTGATTTGGAAGCATTGCCAGCATAGCAAGAATCATCAAACATTCAAAGGATGATTATGTCTGAAAAAAAAAAGGAAAATTAAAATTTTGTTATGTGAAGGTATTAGAGAAAGGGGGTAGCTATGAGATTATTAAACACAAGCTACTGAAGAAGCATCCTGTACAAAAAGATTTATTTATGGTTGAAAGGGAGGATGCTGAGAAAATTGCAAAGAACTGGGCCAACATTGTCAAAAGAAACTTGCCAAAACACCATAAAAATTTCTCATTATATCAAAAAAAACAATAAAATGATGATAAAAAAATTGCATAATATTTCCAAAAGGAGGTTAAGGCTATATCTCCATGTTCCTTGAAGTTGATGAAGGTTGCATCAATGTGCACCAGAAAATTAGCTCAAGAGATACTACTATTCTAGAAAAAAGTAGACAAAGAACAGGTTGAAATCTGGAAAAAGGAAGAGAGGGATGCAATGAAATCTTTGAAGTGTGAGGACAATCTTAGAGAAACTAAAAGGTAACAACAGAGGCTAAAATTTTTACTTTCACAGAAAAATATTTATAGTCACTTCATGCAGAATAAAATAGCTTCTCAACCTACTAAACCTTCCATGCTAGTTGGTGGGGCCTTTACTGCCGAAGCAGCCTTGGATCAAAACATATATGATGTGAAACTACTGGAGGAAGAAGATCTAAAATGAACTACATTTAAAGAAGAAACCATGAGATTTTCAAAGAATGCAGTCTCTGAATAGAGAAAGTGCATTTGATGACGATTGTTTAAAATTTCGTGGAGTTGATAGCCTAACACTGGAAGGTGTGGCTAAAGGTTCTAGCAACATGGATTTCCTCAACCCTTCCTCAATTCCTCTTACCTCGTCAATGAAAAAACCAAAAAATTTCATTGTTATTCTGAAACAGTACCAAATCAAGGGTCTTCAATGGTTTGTAAATTGTTATGAACAAATACTAAATGGCATCCTAGTTGATGAAATGGGTTTAGGCAAGACCATTCAATCAATGGCATTCTTAACTCATTTAGTTGAGGAAAAGAAAATATGGGGACCATTTGTTGTGGTTACACCTGACTAATGAAATTGGAAGGTTCAGTCCTAATTTAATATCTCTCACTTACTAGGGTAATGAAAGGATTGTGCTTCGAAAAAATATAAATCCTAAGCGAATTTATTGAAGGGAAGGAAGTTTTCATATACTTGACACAAGTTACCAGCTCCCTGTATGTTGTAACTAATGAGAAGTACTTAAGATGAGTTAAATGGTAGTGTATGGTTTTAGATGAAGCTCAAGTGATTAAGAGTTCAAACATTAAACGATGGAAAATGATCTTGGGTTTCAACTATCGAAATCACCTTTTGCTTACTAGAATGCTCATTCAAAATAACATGGAAAAACTTTGGGCACTACTTCATTTTATCATGCCAACATTGTTTAATAGCCATTAGCAATTCAATGAATCTCCAAAGGAATATAAAACCATGCAGAGCATGGATGCACTTTGAATGAACACTAACTTAATCAACAACATGTTTTCCTAAAGCCTTTTATGTTCCGTCAAGTAAAGAAATAAGTGATCACCAAAATGACCAATAAAAAGGAAGTAACTATGAACTGTACATTGAGCTCTTGCCACCAAGATTTTTATCAGGCTATCAAGAACAAGATTTATGTAGCTGAATTACTTGATAGTGCCTCAGGTCATATAAAATACAAAAAGGTTGAAAACCTCATGAACATTTTTATCTAGTTGTGGAAGGTATGCAATCATCGAGGGTTATTTGAAAGTAATGAAGGGCGTATGACATAGTGCTTGCACAAATAAATGGTGGTTGGGCTAAGAAGCCATCAAAGATGGATTTAAAAATAAAATTGTACCATGTTGAACCAGAGGTTGGTTATAACTCATCTGCACAGAAAGATGAAAATATAAATGATGAAGATGATTATTACATTGAGAAGCACATATCAGACGAATATTATCGAAACATGCTTGGGGAACCTGCACTAAATTTCGAGAAATCCAATCAGTTGAAAGCAGCAGTGGCTGTTGCTACTAGCATAGGTTCCTCCACTGCAAAGCATACTTCAACTGGGAAGAGTTGGAAATTAATACATGGTTCTCAAATGGTTCTAAAAGATGAGAGAAATCCACATGGATTAGACGTTCCTACTTTGTAAGGTCCTCACATAGATGATGTGGTCCCAAATCTGGGGAATTAGAGCCATCTTGAAATTGCTCCTGAACATGGTACTCATGCATCAACATATAGTTTATTGGAGATAGAAGTGGGGTTTTGTTTAATTCCGCCATTTTATGACCAATTAGCACCATCTCTTAACTTTCCAAACTGTATAGATGCTCATATAGAGGAGAATTTTGTGAAGGGTAGGCTAGATTTGAGATCTTTTTCTCCCATGATGGCTTCTAATAAAATGACTATACATCAGAACTATGTTGAAATGGGAGAACCTTATAAAAAGTATGAGACTCTTCAGGGTGGGTTGAAAGTGCTATCACCATCATGTGACTCAAGCTAAAAGTTGTGTCTGCAAGTATTTGATTCTGATTTGGAAGCATTGCCATGATAACAAGAATCATTAGACATTCAAAGGATGATTATGTCTGAAACGAGAAAATTACAAGTTTTTTATGTGAAGGTATTGGAGAAAGGGGGTAGCTATGAGATTATTAAAAGCAAGCTACCCAAGAAGCATCCCGTACAAAAATATCTATTTATGGTTGAAAGGGAGGATGCTCAGAAAATTGCAAAGAACTGGGACAACATTGCCAAAAGAAACTTGCCAAAACACCATAAAAATTTCTCATTATATCATAGAAAATAATCAAATGATGCTAAAAAAAATTTAGAATATCGCCAAAAGGAGGTTAAGGCTAGATATCCATGGTCCTTGAAGTTGATGAAGGTTTCATTAATGTGCACCAGAAAATTAGCTCAAGATATACTGCTATTCTAGAAAAAAACAGACAAAGAATAGGCTGAAATATGGAAAAAGGAAGAGAGTGATGCAATGGAAGATTTAAAGTGTGAGGAAGATCTTATAGAAGCTAAAAGGTAACAACAGATCCTAAACTTTTTACTTTCACAGAAAGATTTACAATCATTTCATGCAGAATAAAACAACTTCTCAATCTATTCAACCTCCAATGCTAGTTGTTGGAGCCTCTACTATTGAAGCAAATGTGGATCAAAACATAGATGATGTGAAACTAATGGAGGAAGAATATCCAAAATAAATTTCATTTAAAGAAGAAGCCATTATATTTGCAAAGAATGTAGTCTCTGAACAGAGAAAGTGCATTTGATGACGAGTGTTTAAAATTTTGTGGAGTTAATAGCCTGACACTGGAAGGTGTGGCTGAAGTTTCTAGCAACATTGATTTTCTCAACCCTTCCTCAATGCCTCTTACCTCGTCAATGAAAACACAAAAAATGTTCACTGGTATTCTGAAACAATACCAACTCAAGGGTCTTCAATGGTTTGTAAATTGTTATGAACCGAGACTGAATGGCATCCTAGCTGATGAAATGGGTTTAGGCAAGACCATTAAAGCAATGGCATTCTTAACTCATTTAGTTGAGGAAAAGAACATATGAGGACCATTTCTTATTGTTGCACCTGACTAATTAAATTGGAAGGTCCTGTCCTAATTTGATATCTCTCACTTACTGGGGTAATGAATGGATTGTACTTTGAAAAAATATAAATCTTAAATGACTTTATTGAAGGGAAGCAATTTTCCATGTACTTGTCAAAAGTTACCATCTCCTTGTAAGTTGTGACTGATGAGAAGTACTTAGGGCAATTTAAATGGCAGTATATGGTTTTAGATGAAGCTCAAGTGATTAAGAGATCAAACATTAAATGGTGGAAAATTCTCTTGGGTTTCAACTATCGAAATCGCCTTCTTCTTACTAGAATGCTCATTCAAAATAACATGGCAAAACTTTGGGCACTGCTTCATTTTATCATGCCAACATTGTTTGATAGCCATGAGAAATTCAATGAATGCTTCTCACAAGGCATAGAAAACCATGCAGAACATGGATGCACTTTGAATGAATGCCAACTTAATCAACTACATGTTGTCCTAAATCCTTTTACGGTGCGTTGAGTAAATAAAGATGTTATCACCAAAATTACCAATAAAAAGGAAGTAACTATGAATTGTACATTGAGCTCTCACCACCAAGACTTTTATCAGGCTATCAAGAACAAGTTTTTTGGAGTTGAATTACTTGATAGTGCTGAGGTCATATAAACTACAAAAAGTTTGAAAACCTCATGAACATTTTTATCCAGTTGTGGAAGGTATGCAATCATGCAGGGTTATTTGAAAGGAATGAAGAGTGCATGACATAGTGCTTGCACAAATAAATGGTGGTTGGGCTAATATTCCATCAGATTTACCATCAGAGATGGCTTTAAAAATTAAATTATGCCATGTTGAACCAAAGGTTGGTTATAAATCATATGTGCGGAAATCTACAGATAGAAATGATGAAGATGATGATGACTTTGAGAAGCACAAATCAAAGGAATATTATCGAAACATGCTTGCAGAACATGCACTAAATTTCAATAAATCCAATAAGTTGAAAGAAACAGTGGTTGTTGTTTCCCACATAGGTTCCTTCACTACAAAGCATACTTCAAATGGGAAGAGTTGGAAATCAATTCATAGTTCTCAAATGATTATAAAAGATGAGATGAATCCACATGTATTAGACGTCCCTACTTTGTCAGGTCCTCACATAGATGATGCAGTCCAAAATCTCGGGAATTACAACCATCTTGACATTGCTCCTGAACATGGTCCTCATGCATCAACATATGGTTTATTGGAGATAGAAGAGGGGGTTATTTTTAAAATTCCACCATTTTATGACAAATTAGCACCGTCTCTTAACTTTCCAAACTTTACATATGCTCAAATAGAGGAGAATGTTTTGAAGGGTAGGCTACATTTGAGATCTTTACTTTCCATGATGGTTGCTAATAAAAGGATTAGACATCATAAATGTGCTGGAATTGGAGAAACTTCCACAAACTATGAGACTCTTCAGGGTGGGTTGAAAGTGTTATCATCATCATGTGACTCAAGCCAAATTTTTTGTCTACAAGTATTTGTTTCTGATTTGGAAGTATTGCCAGCATAGCAAGAATCATTAAACATTCAAAGGATGATTAGGTCTAAAACAGGAAAATTACAAGTTTTTTATGTGAAGGTATTGGAGAAAGGGGGTAGATATGAGATCATTAAACATGAGCTACCCAAGAAGCATCCCATACAAAAATATATATTTATGGTTTAAAGGGAGGACGTTGATAAAATTGCAAAGAATTGGGCCAACATTGTCAAAAGAAACTTGCAAAAACACCATAAAACTTTCTCATTATATCATAGAAAAAAATAAAATGATGCTAAAAAAATTGTAGAATATTTCCAAAAGGAGGGTAAGGCTAGATATGCATGGTGCTTTAATTTTATGAGGGTTGCATCAATGTGCACCATAAAATTAGCTCGAGATATACTTTTATTCTGGAAAAAAGAAAACAAAGAATAGGCTGAAATCTGGAAAAAGGAAGAGAGGGATGCAACGAAAGCTTTGAAGCGTGGGGAAGATCTTAGAGAATCTAAAAGGTAACAATAGAGGCTAAAATTTTTACTTTCATAGACAAATATTTACAATCATTTCATGCATAATAAAACAACTTCTCAACATACTTAACCTTCAATGCTAGTTACTGGAGCCTCTACTACCGAAGGAGATGTGGATCAAAACATATATGATGAAACCAATGGAGGAAGAAGAGCCAAAAGAAACTGAATTTAAAGAATAATCCATTAGAGTTACAAAGAATGTAGTCTCTGAACAAATAAAGTGCATTTTATGACGAATGTTTAAAATTTTGTGGAGTTGAAAGCCTGACACTAGAAGGTGTGGCTGAAGGTTCTAGAAACATGTATTTTCTCAACCCTTCCTCAATGCCTCTTACCTCATCAATGCAAACACCACAAATGTTCACTGGTATTCTAAAACAGTACCAACTCAAGGGTATTCAGTGGTTTGTAAATTGTTATGAATAGGGATTTAATGGCATCCTACATGATGAAATGGGTTTAGGCAAGACCATTCAAGAAATGGCATTCTTAACTCATTTAGTTGAGGAAAATAACATATGGGGACCATTTCTTATGGTTGCACCTGACTGATGAAATTGGAATGTTTTTTCTTGATTCGATATCTCTCCCTTACTAGGGTAATGAATAGATTGTACTTCAAAAAAATATAAATCCTAAACGACTTTATTGAAGGGAAGCAAGTTTTCATATACTTGTCACAAGTTACAAGTTCCTTGTAAGTTGTAAATGATGATAAGTACTTAAGGCGAGTTAAATGGCAGTATATGGTTTTAGATGAATCTCAAGTGATTAATATTTCAAACAATAAATGGTGGAAAATTCTCTTAGGTTTCAACTATCGAAATCGCCTTTTGCTTATTGGAATGCTCATTCAAAATAACATGGCAGAACTTTGGGCACTGCTTCATTTTATCATGCCAACATTTTTTTATAGCCATGAGAAATTCAATGAATGGTTCTCCAAAGGCATAGAAAACCATGCAGAACATGAATGCGCTTTGAATGAACGCCAAATTAATCAACTACATGTTATCCTAAATCCTTTTATGTTTCGTCAATTAAGGAAAGATGTGATCACCAAAATGACCAATAAAAGGGAAGTAACTATGAACTGTACATTGAGCTCTCGCCACCAAGCCTTTTATTAGGCTATCAATAACAATATTTTTGTAGCTGAATTACTTGATAGTGCTCGATTTCATATAAACTACAAAAAGCTTGAAAACCTCATGAACATTTTAATTCATTTGTGGAAGGTATGCAATCATCTAAGGTTATTTGAAAGGAATGAAGGGTAGAAGTTTATGTACTTCAGGAAAATTGAGAATTCTCTTTTACCACCAAATTTTGGTGAACTAGAAGGATATACACTATGCTGGAAGTTTAAATCTCATCTCATACAATATTCCCAAACTATTCTAAAGAGAGGGTATTCAGAGTCTACCCATGTTCTGTTGTGGATTAGTTTAGGTTTTTTGGAAGAAATTTTTGAAAAAATTGTTTAATGTATATTCACCTGAAAATATGCATTCATCAAATTTTCCATGGCAAGCAGAAGGGGAAACTACTTTTCCTCCTAAAAGTGGGACATTAGACTTTTCTTGAATGATTGACCTCTTGCCAGCTAAGGTTTCTTTTCTTGATACATGTTCAGTTGTGGAGCAGTTTCTTTATTCTTTATCAAAATGGGATGGCCAATTTTTAGATGAAATTGTTGAAGGCTTCTTGGAAAGTGAGAAAGATATCTTGCAGTATGATTAGATTGAAGAAGACAAAGTGAGAGATGTAAGTAGATATATGATGCTTCCAACACGTGCAAAGTCAATCTTTTGGAGAAGAAAGTATACTAATGGTCATCTAAATGACAATATGAAGGATTAATTGTCTCTCATCAAGAAAATTTTCTTAATAATATTGGACTATAAAAATATGTTTATTCATTAATTATGCCAATTCGAGCTCCCCTGATTGATGCCATTTGCTCAGACAGGGGTTTTTCATGTTAGAATTTAGAACTTCATCATCCATTGATGAAAAAGCTTCTTGTTGGTTTTGCTTGTACATCCAAGTTCAATGGTCCTACAAAACCTCAGGATCCTCATTATTTAATTAAATAAATAGACTTATATTTACTCTCTGAACAACCAGTTCTTCAACTTACAAATAGAATATTTGAATCTTCACCTCCTTTGCGAAGCTTTGATCTTGAAAAAATGCTTATGGATTATGGGAAGCTACAAACATTAGATGTTTTTCTAAAACACCTATATTGATCCATGCTCTCATACCACTCTGTAACCACCCCTCCCACATTTACCCAAATCCACAAACTCGCCAGGGTAAACATAAGATGAGAATTATAGTGCGAGACCTGATTTATGAGATGCACTTATGGAAAATGGGGTCCACATGTCTAGAAATGACCAAAAACACCAAAAGACACATGATCACACTATTATCAACCTAATTTGACCAAAAACTATTTCATTTTAGTTTTGTTTCCTTAAATTTAATACAACTTTTTATTTTTGGCAGTTTTCTGGTTCTAAACTTATGAGGCCATTTTGAGGGCCTAAAAGAAATTTTCAGGTACAATAGAGAGATTAGAAAAATGAGAGGTTAGTTTACAAGTATATTTCTAGTCTCCTTTTGGAGATATTCGAAATGAGGTATTATGATAGTCAAACGGAGATCATATTCCTAAGATATGACCCAAGGAATTTGGAGTTCCTGAATACTCATTTATTCAAATGCTTTATGTACATATTACATGTAGCTTATAAACACATATATATTCATTAATTAAATAAGCTCACCGGAGAACCATAATTAGCACAATGACAAGCTAAACATTCAATCTCGAATCAAAACTTCACCTAGACTTCCTAGAACACACTAGACGTTTCGTCAAACATAGGGCGAACATGTAATCTACAGGTCATGAATGCATATTTAAACATAGGGGTTTGATACTTCTCTAATAATCATCCAGAATATCTAATGCCCTCTCATTTTAGCTACAACAACATTTATTAGCTCATGCATTCATTTACCATTCATGAACAAACCAAACACATCAAGAGCCATGGCCATTATACATCATATAACTAGCATATAACCAGCAAATTAGAAACATATACACCATGATAAAACAACTACCAAAGCCACATAATAACAAGTAAAATTACTCATGGAAATACAAGAGGGAAAGAGATGTTATTAACATATGCAAATCCAACCAAGTAAGGTACTTCCACGTACCACCCGACCATAGATTCGGTTGAACCAAATCTCTCTTTCAGCCAATCACCCTCATGCCATATTCCAAGCATGAATGTGGGACTTACAACAAAACCAACTAGGTATTCCTCAGGATTTACCATGTATCATGCCATTACCAGTAAATGGATTCATAGCTATGAACGCCTCATCTATACAACCAGTATTTACCATGTATCTCACCACTATCAGTCAAGGGATTCCTTGGCCCAAAAAATAAACATACACTACCGGATTTTAACACAATCCAAACATATACTGGTAAAGGGATCACTAGGCCCTAAACAAGCCAGGATGCCTCTGAATCTCTCCACCTAAACCGTGACGAATTTTCTTGTCTCCACCCTCAATATTTACCGTGTATCTTTCCATTATCGATCAATGGATTCCCAGGCCTTTGGGAATTTTCCTGAGACCACCCCACTCAGTTTCGAAACCATCCAAAAATCCAACTCAACCAATTAAAATAACCCCATCACACCATGGCTATTCAGATAGTGAAAGGCAAGGTTGAAAAACATTTCCATTTTTGGCTTGATGGGGACTTGACCCATGTTAAAGTATGGCTGCATGAACCAATAAAACCCGTTATTACTGGATCTTTCAGAAACGATATGCTCTGCAGGCCGAAATATCACCTGAGGAAATATATGGGGATGTTAGAACCGGGTTTTTTCATCCATAGGGACAATGGAGTGTGTCTTTAGGGATTATATTCCTTTCAATACTTGATATAGCTTCATAGAGCAGATAGATTAAGTGTACAGTCCCAGTTCAACACTTCTATTGAACCAACTTGCAGACTGCGCACTCTTACTTTGACAAGCATAAAAAAACGTAAATAACCATAAACATGACTTCACAATGTAATTATAAGTAAAACCATAATGCAACACAAATAATATCAAAGTATAGATAAAGAAAACACTTAAGCAAATAACATAGGTATGTCTTAAAAAGTATTTCATTAATGCTAGGATCTTCCCAATACAATCAGTTCCACCAAACGCATTCAGCTGCAGGGGTCTATGCACTTAGCTATAGACTTCCTAAGGTATCCATGCACTCAGTTTCAAGAGCCTTTTCTCTAATCCAAATCACAGAACATATAATCAAAATAACGTTGCATCCAAGTGCATTCTATGATCTATCTATCAATTACAATCTTAAGATCTATCCTAGACTCCATATATAGTATCTTACATTTATAATACCATGATCCGAAAACCATGGGAGAAGCTCAACATCTACAAAATATTCCCATTCTTTTACAAAATAAGGGTCTTTGACCCACCCCAAAGCCCCTAAGACTCTAACGTAACTCGGCATTACACACTCTGCTTCTTGATTTGTGGACGCTTTCTAAAAATATTTCATCAAGGGGTACCCTGTCCAATAGGCCCCCAACACAAAAATGTGACTTTTTCTGAGTCACTCTATCGGCACGCCTTTGATATTTTCTTTGATGTTGCTCAAGGCATCCTAGAGGGGTGGAATTTCTTTGGCGCATTGCTTTTCAACTTCTCAGACTTCTCTTAGCAACGTCTTAGTGATTGGCCCGACTATCTTTTGGGTAATTCCTAGTTGATCCTAGTACAATGCTTTCATCTGCTTCTCCCTCTATGCAGATTCCTCCATCTTCGCACATATTGTACAGTGTTATGCTTGCGACAAAGCCATCATTCGGTAGAATTTTTTATAGTCCCATGCTCTATTTCAACTACGTGGAGCATTAAGACTCATCATTGGCCAAATATTCATTGTGAACTCCCAAGGACAAATTTTTCCTGGCAAAAATTCAATTTGTTGCAATTGATATGTCTAGGGAACGACTCTCCATTCATATTTTTAGGATGAATTGCATCCCCTTCCAAAACATTCCTGACAATGTAAGGGCATAACCAGTGCATTTGCAGCTTACCTGGGAACTTCTTTAGTTTGTTGTCATAAAAAAGAACTAAGTCCTCATATTTGAACATATTTCGCTTAAAATTCCTAACATGTCCGGCTTTTTCCGTCTCCTTCTGTACCTGTTTTTGAAACCTTGCAATGAACCTATATTCCTCTAACGCGAGCAGTTTCTCCAATCTCTGCTCTATAATATCATTGTCTGCCATATCTGTAACTATTGTGATGTGGATACTAGGCACAATGTACTCCATGGGCATCACTACTTCCTGTCCATACACTAATCTGAATGGATTTTGGCATGTCAACTTCATACAGGTAGTCCTGTAGGCCCATAAAAAATGTAGGAATGTGCAGATCCCAGTCATCCTTGTTGACATTGCACACCTTCGTCAAAGCATTCCCTAGAATTTTGTTAAAGGCATCAACCGTCCCATTTTCCTATGGATGATATGGCATACTCTTCTGGTGATGCATTCTGAACTCCATAGTCAATGCTTCAGTAGTGTTGTTCAAGAAATGTGTTCCCTTGTCGCTCATCAATATCTTCGAACAACCAAACCATGACAAAATATGTTCAAAAATGAACTTCACCACTATGAATGCACTATAATTCACCGGATGTGCCTTAGCCCATCTAGCGAGGTAATTTTTTGCAGTAATAATGTATCACGCACCTATTTTCTTCCCAGGCGGATCAATCAGTCCCACAAAGTCAATTTCCCATTTATCAAATGCCTACAAAGTAACTTGAGGATGGAGTGTGATTTTATCCCTTCGGAAAGGTATACTATTGCTTTGACAAAAATTTCAAGTGCTGCAATATTCCTTCAAATCCTTTTGCACCATAGGCCACCATAGTCTAGCTCGTAAAATATTATTCCTAGTGGCATTTCCTGCATAGTGACCTCCAGCAACTCTGCCATGTGCTTCAACCAAAATATTGTGTCGTTCATGCTTAGGAACATATATTCATAGAATCTCTTCAGCCCCCATCTTGTATAGAAGTCCTGTGATCAAAGTAAAATCTTCTACCTTGACGACCAACTCTTTATTCTTCTGCATAGTGTATTTTACAGGGGCCACTCTCATGGTAAAAAATTGAATGATATCAAGAAAATTCTCATCTGCAACTCAAATAGCGAACAACTATGCATCAGGTAATCCTAACTCAATATTAGTCGGCTCTTCGCTTGTGTTAATCCTAGAGAATAGTTTGGGTCTGACATTCAAACATCTGGGCTTGTTTATTACTTCGAAAGCATACTCTTGGAACAACAATAGCCATCAGCAAATATTCCCATTGGTGATATTGTGTGATCTCCATATCACTTCTACAACAAACCAGAATTACTCAAGACCATCCAATCCCTTGAAAACATGCATCTTTGGTACTTGAGCCATGGTAAATAGGGGAGGCAAAGGTGCAAGAATAATATGGGGATGGGTTGTGAGGGGGGTGGAAGGCTGGGGAATCCCCCCAGTGCTCTGATGATTTCTAGAACTTAGCGACACACTTCTAGGGGTAGCAGGGTTGCTTTCTCTTTCTTCGCTCTTAGATCCAAATAGTGGACTATATTCAGATTCAACGTAAGTATCTCGATTTGTCCTAAACCTTTTTCCTAGTTGCATGGTATCGATTTCTCTTCCTTCAAACATCAATATGATTGCATCTTTAGCACACCCTTTTCACACATTTTCATCTTAATCCATAACTTCAGTGAGTTTAAGTACTTACCTCATGAGTCTTTGAAAAATTTTCACTTTTCTTCGCTATAGGACATAGATTTATCGATCTCAAACTCAGTAATAAATCCTCCAAGGATACTATTGATCCAATAATTAACAACACTTACGATCTTGTTATCAGTTTTCCTTAATCGCTTGATCAGCTCTGGAGTCCACATAGTAGGGTTATCATTCTTGAAACAGGTATTTTTCTCAGCTAATATTGATAACCACTCATACATATCGCTAGAAAACGACGAGAAAAATATCTTGTGTTGATCTGTGAAGATATACATCTGTAACCATTATTTTGTCGATATGTGCGGATTTGTGCTGCAAATGTACGTTCCTTTAGATCTACCCAATCTTGAATCTCTTTCTTAAACAAATGCCACATCCACATATCCCTCGGTCAGGCTTAGTCCCAGCAATGAAACCATTTGTTGGCTTGATGGGGCCTAAACCCAGGTTAATATATGGCTGCATGAACCAACAAAACCCACTATTACCGGCCCTTTCAACAATGATCTGCTCCGCGGACAAAAGTATCACCCAAGGCAATATAGGGGGATGCTAGAACTAATTATGTGCATCTAGAGTGACAATGGAGTGCAGATTTAGGGCTTATCTTCCTTTCAATACATGACATAGCTTTGTAGAGAAGATACATTAATTGTATAGTCGCAGCTCAACGCTTCTATTGAACCAACTTGTGGATTGTGTGATCTTAATTTAACAAGCATAAAACAAGATAAATAACCATAAATAGGAATTTGCGAAGTAATTATTAGTAAAACCCTAATGCAACACAGATATTATCAAAGTACATATAAATCAAACACTTAAGAAAATAACGTAGGTCTGTCTTCAAAATTCTTTCATTAATGCTCAAATATTCCCAATACAATCAATTCTACCCTTCTCACTCAGCTGTAGACTTCCTAAGGTCTTTGCACACTTAGCTGCAGGAGCCTTTTCTCTAACCCAAACCATAGAACATAGACTCAAAATAATGTTACATCTAAGTGCATTCTATCATCTATCTATCAAGTATGATCTTAAGATATATCCTTGACTCCTTATATAGTATTTTACATTTACAATACCATGCTATGAAAACCATGAGCATAGCTCAACGTCTACAAAATATTCCCATTCTTTTACAAAATAAGGGGCTTTGACCCACCCCAAAGCCCCTTAGACTCTAACGTAACATTGTGTTTCCCACTAAGATCCTTGATCTGCAAGGTCTTTCTCAAAATATTGCATCGAGGGATACCCTATCCAACAGTCATACCTGGAAAAACCCATGCCAATGATAACAAGATAAACAAATACACACATGCTTGTACCATGCATGCCAAAACTAGCAAGGAAATATTACATGAAACTCGATACATGCAATTAATCACGTTGTAGCCACTTGATCCAACTCTTCCTTGCTTGATCCTTGCTTCCCTTTTATTTTTTTTCCTTCCTTTTCCTTCCTTTCTCTAATGTTAGAGAGCTCCAAGAATGATCTAAGTGTGCAAGAGTATGATAGAGAGAGAATAGAGAGAGAGAGAGAGATCCAAAACTGAACTAACAAAATTTGTGAACTAGTACTCATAATCCTTTTTATCAATGAGGCCTCTATTCTTCTCATTTTCCATTATTTTCCTTCAATTTCCTCCTCACATGCAACCTGTGACCTTTTGCCTTCCATTTCTGCTAATTTCCTTTATTTTCATAAATAAAATATCAATAAATGTCTCTTTACCTTTTCAATGCCTTTTTCATTTTCCTTATCAAATCAAATAAACACCCAATAGAATGTTTTTCCCAACATTCGGCTTGGAATAAGTTTCCCATTACCTTGGTCTTATTTTTCCTTTATTAACTTTATTACATTTTTTAACCATGGTTGTTACATAATCCTAACCCTAGGGGGGAAATTGTCCTCGATATTCAATTAAACCTACAAATATTAAAACTACTGAAAAACAAGACATACTACCGATGGAGCTTTATAACTTAGCTCAATGTAGTATTAATAATGACAAGCTACTGAAAGAAAGAAAAAAATGACAGACATAGAAAAATGACAACCATATTTCTTATTGGGGTTTTATAACACAACTCGATGCAGTATTTACATCATACATATGCATATATATACATAACCAAAACATATACCAAAACTCATTTTCCTCAAACTATTATCACTCCCTCTGTTTCCCAAGGCTCAGAATGGAGACTGAAGGAGTTAACCTCAACCCAATATGTAGATTTGGTAGCTAGCCCTGCCAAACCAGAGAGGGCTCTCTCAATGTCACTTTTAGATTCAATGATGTGACTAGATATGTAATGATATTAGGCTAGATATAACCTCAGTGTATTAGGGTTTTGTTTTAATTTTGCTAGATAGGAATATCATTCAAGCAACTAGTTCTAGGTTTTAGGTCTAATTTCAAAGATACAGTTGCAGAGATGAAGATTAGGCCAGGTAGGTATACTTACAAAACATACTTAATTTTTCACTGTGGTATAGGGTTTAAAAAGAGAGAGAGATTTAGAATGAGTATATTCATGAATTCATTCATCAGAAGAGGTAAAACAAATTTATGAAAATATTATAAAACACAAAACAAAAAGCAAGAATTATATTCATAGAATCATAAGATTTATCATATAGAATCATACATGTGATTTCATAGAAGTATAAACATTCAACTTAATGGTGTTACTCATAAAAAACAAAGCTCATAATCATACCACTGGATTTCCAAAATTATAGCTGCAACATGTCTTTGATTTCACTAAAAAAGTTTGTACATAAACTCCACAAGTGCAATATCAACTATCCAACCCCTAAAATGACTTGAGCTGGACTACATATAAAAAATAGATAATATGCCACCTCATTGGGTTGAAGCCTGATCCAAAATACATCATAAATGCACCATATGAGTCATTACTTAGAATTTAGGGAAGTTATAAACAGTCCCCCCAAAATTAGCTAATAACTAGGAGCCTTTGTCTCCTTGAGTAATTACATGATTCCTCAATAACGAGTGGAAATACAGACTCCCTTATCCACAAAACACCTCATAGGATAACTATAACCTTGAAATTTGAACCAATTTTCCTTGACACTTTTCTACAAAGAATCCAAGACAGAAGCATCGTGCCACTCACACAAGTGTCACGCCTTTCAGCAGAAGCATCGTGCCACTTAGAGAGAAATTATGGGTGATTTTAAGGCATCCTCCTATTGATATGAATATTGGGCTAGGTAGCCTTGGATTTCCTCTATCCATCCCAACCTTGAAACCAAGAAAATAACTCCTTCAAGGCCTTCAAAAATTCAGTTTCCCAATATTACTCTAGAAGCGCCGCGCACAGGAAAAAACAGTGGTAGAAGAATGAAAAATAGGGTTTCTTTTGAGTTTTTCTTCAAAACTAGGAGTTGTCCTAGAAAAAAAATACTATATCTAGAATTTAGACTCCAAATTAAATCTAACCATGTAGATAAAATCTCATTTGGATCCTCTGAGGAAAAGTTTCGCACAGCAACAGCTTCTATAAATCCAAAATTGTCAAAATTGCCAAAAATCCAAAATTTTCCAAACATTTTCTACAAAAATAGGGCTCAAAGATGGATCAAGATCTCTCTAACCATAACTTGTTTTCAAAATTGAGAGAGGTTTTTGTTCTTTGGTATGTTATGAACACACACCTCCTCCAAGTTTCAAAAATACTTTCCCATTTGTTCATAATCCAAGTTTGAAATTGGTCACTAAAATTTCTAGAAGTGTAGTGTGCTCTTTGAGAGGTATTTTTGAGGCCTTCCCAGAGGTGTTTTTGGCTTCAAGTGGTATGGTTGGAAATCTCAAGATGTCTTCTATACAATGGATTCATCAAGCACTTCAAAACCCTGCTCCAAACCCCTTAAAAATTGGCTTAAGAAAAAACCTGTCCAAAAGGGCAGAAAATGACCTGGAGCAACTGTATTTTGGGCATTTCTCTCAAATCATAACACATGTGCATAAACTGAAGAATATTGTTTTCCTTTGTTCTATTATTGAAAAAAAAACACTTTCACATTTTTCAAATTCATCTTCATTACTTCAGAAAGTAAATTTGAAGTACGATTGTTCTTGTGTGCAATGTAAACCCTAGAAAATGACATTTTGATGAATTGCGAAGCATTGATCTCCTGCATATGAGTTGTATCATATCTGAAATGATGATCTCCCTTTTTTACTTTATCTTCTCACCTTCCATGACTTTTTTTTTCAAAAATAAACCCTAGCTTTATGTGAAGGAAGAAAAGGGTAGAATCTAGGAAAACAATGGAAAATGGGGCAGAAAGTTTAGGGAGGGAAATGGAGTGGACAGGAGTTAGGGAAAAATATGAAAATTTTAGTGGAGATAGGGGAGTTTCTTAGGAACACATTTCAAGTTGAATTCCTCGAAATGGATAAGGGAAAGAGGGTAAAAATTCCTAAACACAAATTTGACCTAGTATGAGGATTAAGGTTTGAGTGAAAATGGGAGAAATGAGAGATATGAATGATATGTAGTGATTTGGTAATTTATCTGAGTGATGTGTGAAGGTTTTTATGTGATGAATCTAGGGATTTTCCAACTGAAGCAACCAAACATCAATGAAAACAAAAACGTAGTGAAGAAAAACTAGATGAGGGAATCCACCATTTTCTAAAGAAATTTATTTGAATGAGATGTGAGGAAAATTCAGTTACTGTTTTGGAGGTCTCTGAACCTTGGGAAATGCTAAATTAACCCTTTTATATCTTTTTGGAGAGTGAAAATAAAAATCTTAGCACACTTCCAGAAGTGTAGCACAGCTGCCAAAAGCGTAGCACAGAGAAATTTGGAACATTTTTTGTTGGTTATCATGGATACTTAGATATATTTGGAGTTTTTTGAGGATGAGAGAGGACCTCTTTTGAAAACAAAATGATGAAATGAACTCAAAAGCTACATTCCCTTTATAACTCACAAAATTTTCTTTTTGGCTTTAGTGAAATCAAAAGCACTTTGGGAAAATTTTATTTTTGAAAAACTTTGATCATGTAGCATACTTCTTGAGAAAAGATAAACTTCCTTTGCTTTATTTTCCTATATTTTCTAACTCCCAATTAAGGTGATTTAACTAATTACAATGACCACTTATTTTCCTCCTTCATGACATGATTTGAACATTATGATTGCGACACAAAAGAAACCTAGACCATGACCTAGATGGAGGTATGTTAACTGACCTATAACACTAGATTGATGATGAATGAAATGAACTTGAAATTTATTATTACTATGAATGGATGAAGGGAGTAGCATTCAGACCTAGACAACATTCAACAAACAAAATTTTATTTGAGAATTTTTTTGAAAACATAAAATTTTGACCAAGGACCACTACCGAGTAAACCTGAAAAGTGTATTTGATCACTGGTGACTGACATACACTAACATTGGCTCTAGATGGGGATGGAATCTCATTTAGGAGGTTTCAAGAACATCTTAGACTAGGTAGACTCATCCATTGGGCAATTGAGTAAAAAATAAAACACTAGACACTCAAATGACTAAGTGAAACAAAAAATGACTTTGACTCAAAAACTTGACTACTGACTAAACTTACTTATGGAAGCAAACCATTGGGATCTTAGGGCCTTCGCCTCAGGATTAAAATCATGATTATAGCCACCAAAATACTGATTATATATACAGTAATGCGATATGATCCCTCCAGTGTAACCAATCCAAAAAATGGCTACTTACTTGAATCCTGCTCACACTTTCCTTGAGCAGGTAGAAGACACAAAATATAGGAAACTCAAAGTGTCCACTGAACATGTGCTCATCATTCATAAATACAAGAATATTCATCTTCCTATATGGCTACAACAAACTAGAAATAGGGTCTTCAGTAATATCAGGAGAAAGGGAATTTTTTCTTGAAAGTCTGCATTTGAGGGAGCCATATTATCAAAAGAAAAAATATGCACATCCATAGGATCTAATACAAACTCCTTTTCTTCATAAGCCTCTTCATTTTATGAACCTAGAGGAAGATCATCATCTGCAATAGGCTCTAAAACAACCTCTTCTTTTTCACTACTTTCCTGCAACTTATGATGGTCAAATTGAAGCCTAGCATCTTCGAATCATGCAAAATGCCTTTAAAATTTTCACCTAGAACTTCATGATCATTATCAAAATGAATGAGTGCATTTTGGTTAACCAAATATTCCTTCATATCATTTCCAAAACAAGACTCTGAATATTCATGAAAGGTTTCAATAGGAGCAATCATATCATTATGCACAAAAAAAATATTTTTGATCATTCAAATCTGCATCGAGACATTTTGGGACAACAAATTGTGTATCAAAAAGTTGTTTGTCATTATTTGTAAACACATACTCATGACAACCTTTAAGTATAATAGCCATATCATGTATATCGGGATTGTTATTTTGTGTATCAAACAGTTCTGTTGTAGTCTCATTAGATAATTATTTTGAAGACTATCATTTTGCTTTTTATGATGGAAAAAAATCTCTAACACATAATCCTCTTGCAACTGTGGAATATTGTCTACATGAATTAGTTCACTAATTGCACCTTGATCACACAAAAATTTAGAAACTGGCTCCAAATTTTCACTTATCTCTGGAGAAAGGACATGGATATTTACGTCAAGTTCTTGATTGATTCCATCTTCAGCTAAAAGATAAATTATTGATGGTTGTAAGTTTTCTACATGTTGTAAATCATCTTGATCATCATGACAACTAACATAAGAATACAACTCATAAAGTGCCTCTAACATATCCTCATCATTCATAAATTCTAGATCCTCAATAACACTTTCAAGATACTGAATGAAACCCTCAAAATGATCACAACAATTATGTGCCAGCAACAAAGATGGATAAATCATAATACTCTTTATAATTTTCAAAGAAAACTGAATGAAAATCCTTTAAAGAACATATACTAGTTGGTCTCAACCATTCATACCATTTTATTTCTTTGTCTTCCAAATTAGCCATAAATATCTTCACTAAGAAATCCTCGGGAAACTTAAGTTTAAGTCTATGTACATGTGTATGAAACTTGATCAAGTGCAAGGCAGCATCATCTTTCTTTTCATCTTTGAACATGGGAAGATAAGATAATCAATCAACAGAATGCATAGGATTTGGAAAGCCAGGGACATGAGATCGATCCATAGGAGCATACATGGAATTCCTTCTTGCAATTGAATCCATCTTGAAAACAGTGAAGTCGCCAAAAAAATCTTCAAGCTACTGGTTTTTTAACAGTATAGTCGCCATGAAAACTCTGAACCTTTGGATTCTTCGACACTGGAGTTGGAAGGTGAAATATGCACAACCTTCTTGTACTTGACCATTGTTCACCATCAACAATCAGAGCTAATCTTTCTCGTCGTTTCCTGGGAAATATTCAACCTTCGCTCCCCAGCAACGGCTCCAAAAATGTTATGACTCCCTTTTTTTCCTAGGCCTGAGAATGGAGACTGAAGGAGGTAACCTCAAACCAATCTTTAGATTTGGTAGCTAGCCCTACCAAACCAAGGATGACTCTCTCAATTTCAATTTTACAGTCAATTAGGTGATTATATATTTAATGATCTTAGGCTAGATATAAGCTCAGTGAATTATGGTTTTTTTTTTAAATTTTGCTGGATAGGAATGCCATTCAAGGAACTAGGTCTAGGTTTCAGGTCTGATTTCAAAAGTACAGCTACAAAGATGAAGATGCAGCTAGGTAGGTATAATTAAAAAACATATTTAATTTTTCATTGTGTTATAGGGTTTGAAAAGAGAGAGAGAGTCAGAATGAGCATATTCATGAATTCATTCATCATAATAGGTAAAACAATTAATGAAAATATTATAAAACAGAGCACAAAAAGCAATAATTCTATTCATATACTCATAATATTTATCATAGAGAATCATACATGTGATTTAATAGAAGCATGAACATTCAACTTGATGGTGTTACTAAGAAAAAACAATTCTAATAAGCATACCACTGGATTCCCAAAATTATAGTTGAACACGTCTTTGATTTCACTGAAAAAGTTTGTACATAAGCTCCACAACTCCAATATCAACTATCCAGCCCCTAAAATGACTTGAGTTGGACTACATATATAAAATAGAGAAGATTCCACCTCCTTAGATCAAAAACCTAATCCAAAATATGTCATGAATACAATCTATGAGTCATTACCTAGAATTCAGGGAAGTTAGAAACAGTCCCCCCAAATTTGGCTAATAACTAGGAGTCTTTGTCTCCATGAGTAATTACATGATTCCTCAAAAATGAGGGAAAAAAACAAAATCCCTTATCCACAAAACAACTCATAGGATAGTTGTAACCTCAAAATTTAAACCAAATCTCCTTGACACATGTCTAGAAAGAATCCAAGACAGAAGTGTCACGCCACTTACAAAAGCATCACGCCTTTCAGCAGAAACATCACACCACTTTGAGAGACATTTTGGGTGACTTTAAGGCATCCTAATTTTTATATGAAGATTGGGATAGGTATCCCTGGATTGCCTACCACCATCCCAACCTTTAAACTAAGAAAATACCTCCTACAAGGCCTTCAAAAAATCATTTTCCCAAGCTTACTCCAAAAGTGCCACACACAGGCAAAAACAGTGGCAAAAGCATGAAAAAATGGATGTTTTTTAGTTTTTCATCAAAAATAGGAGGTGTCCTAGAAAACCAAGACCATATCTAGAATGTAGACTCCAAAATTAATCCAACCATGTAGATGAAACCTCGTTTGGAGCCTTTGAGTAAGTTGACTTGAAGACAACCTTTCCAAATGCACAGAAAATGACGTGGAGTAACTGTATTTTTGGCATTTCTCTCAAATCATAACACCTGTGCTTAAACTAAATGATTTTTTTTTGTTTAGTCTATTATTGACAAAAACCTCTTTCACATTTGTCAAATTCATCTTCATTACTTCAGAAATTAAATTTGAAGTAGGATTTTCCTTTAAATTTGAAGTAGGATTGTCCTTATGTGCAATATAAACCCTAGCAAATGACCTTTTGATAAATTGTGAAGCATTGATCTCCTTCATATGATTTCAATCATATATGGAATGATGATATCCCTTTTTGTACTTTATCTTCTCACCTTTCATGATGTTTGTCTGCAAAATGAAACCCTAGCTTGATGTGAAGGAAGGAAAGGGTAGAATATAGGAAAACAGGGGAAAATGGGGCAAAAAGTTTAGGGAGGGAAATGGAGGGTATATGAGTTAGGGGAAAGCCTTAAAAAGTTAGGGCATATAGGGGAGTGTATTAGGAACATAGTGTAATTGGAATTCCTTGAAATGGATAAGGGAAAGAGGGAAAAAATGACTAAACACATAGTTGACCTAAAATATCTACAAAAATGTAGTGAGGATTAGGGTTTGAGTGAAAATGGGAGAAATTAGAGATGTGAATTATATGTAGTGATTTTTTAAGGTATATGAGCGATTTGTGAAGGTTTTTATGTGATGAAACTAGGGATTTTCCAACTAAGCAACCAAACATCAATGAAAACAAAAACATAGTGAAGAAAACCTAGAGGAGGGAATCCACCCTTTGCTGAATAAATTGACTTGAATGAGATGTTAGGAATATTCACTTATTGTTTTGGAGGTCTCTGAACCTTTGGAAATGCTAAATTGACCCTTTGATATCTTTTTGTAGCTTGAAAATAAAAAAACTTAGCACACTGCCAGAAATGTAGCACAACTACCAGAAGCATAGCGCAACTACCAGAAGTGTATCACAGAGAAAATTGGAACAATTTTTGTTGGTTTTATTTGATCTTTAGATATTTTTTGAGTCTTGTGAGGATGAGAGAGGATATCTTTGAAAACCAAAGGATGAAATGAACTCAAAATCTTTATTTCCCTTTATAACTTACAAAATTTCCTTCTTGTCTTTAGTGAAATCAAAAGCACTTTGGGAAAATTTTCTTTTTGAAAAAATTTGATCATGCAACATACTTCTTGAGAAAAGAAAATTTGAAATTTTTTATTTTCCTATCTTTGCTAACTCCCAATAAAGGTGATTTAACTAATGACAATGACCATTTATTTTCCTTCTTCATGACATGATTTGGACATTATGATGGCGAAACAAAAGAAACCTAGACCATGACCTAGATGGAGGTATGTTGACTGATCTATGACCCTAGATAGATGATGAATTAAATGACCTTGAAATTCATGATGACTATCAATGGGTGAAGGGAGTATCATTTAGACCTAGACAACATTTAGTGAACAAAATTTTATTTTAGAACTTGTTTGAAAACATAAAATTTTGACCAAGGACCACTACCAAGTAAACCTGAAAGAGTGTATTTGATCACTTGTGATTGACAGACACTAACATTGGTTGATGGCAGCCCCTTTAGGAGGTGTCAAGAACATCGTAGACTAGGTAGCATCATCCATTGGGAAATGAAGTCAAAAATAAAACACTTGACACTCAAATGACTAACTGAAACAAAAGCTGACTTTGACTCAAAAACTTGACTACTAACTGAACTTACTTATGGCAACAGGCCATCAGGATCTTAGGGCCTTCACCTCGGGCTTCAAATCCCAATGATAACCACCCACCTACTGACTATATATATACAATCATGCGATATGATCCCTCTAGTGCAACCAATCCAGAAAATGGCTACTTACTTGAATCCAGCTCACACTTTCCTTGAGAAGGCAGAAGAAACAAAATATAGGAAATTCAAAGTGTCCAATGAACATGTGCTCATGATTAATAAATACAAGAATATTCATCTTCCCATATGGTTTTAACAAACTGGCAATATGGTATTCAATAATATCAGGAGAAAGAGAAGTTTTTTCTTGAACGTCTGCGTTTGAGGTACCATATTATCAAAAGAAAAAATGTGCACAACCATAGGATCCAGGAAAAACAACTCTTCTTCAGCAAACTCTTCATTTTCTGAACCTGGAGGAAGATCATCATCTGCAAGAGGCTCTAAAAAAACCTCTTATTTTTCACTACTTTCCTGCAACTTATGATGGCCAATTAGAAGTCTAGCATCTTCAAAATCATGTAAAATTCCTTTAAAATTTCACCCATAAATTCATGTTCATTATCAAAATGAATTAGTGAAGCTTGGTTAACTAAATCTTCCTTTATATCATTTTCAAAATAAGACTCTAAATGTTCATGAAAGGTTTCAATAGGAGAAATCATATTATTATGCACAAACAAAGATTTGTAATCATTCAAATATGCAGCGAGACATTTTGGGACAACAGCGTGTGTATCAAAAAATTGTTTGTAATTCTTTGTAAGCACATCCTCATGACAACCTTCAATTATAATAGCCATATAATGTATATCGATACTGTTATTTTATGGATCAAACAATTCTGTTGTAGTCTCATTAGATAATTCATTTTGAAGACTATCATCTTGCCTTTTATGATGGAAAACAATCTCTGACACCTGATCCTCTTGCAACTATGGAATATTGTCTACATGAGTTAGTTCTCTACTTGCACCTTGATCACACAAAAATTGAGAAAATGGCTGCAAATTTTCACTTATCTCTGGAGAAAGGACATGGATATCTACATCAAGTTCTTGATTGATTCATCTCCAGCTAAAAGAGAAACTATTGATGGTTGTAATTGTTCTACATATTGTAAATCCTCTTGATCATAATTAAAATAACCTAAGAAGAGAACTCATAAATTTCCTCTAACATATCCTCATCATCCACAAATTCTAGATCCTCATCAATACTTTCAAGATACTGAATGAAATCCTCAAAATGATGACAACAATTATGTACCAGCAGCAAATATGGATAATACTCCTTACAATTTTCAAAGGAAACTAAATGAAAATCCTTTAAAGAACATATACTAGCTAGTCTCAACCATTTATACCATGTTCTTGATTACTCTTCCAAAGTATCCATAAATATCTTCATTAAGAAATCCTCAAGAAACTTAACTTTAAGTCTATGTACATGCATATGAAACTTGATCAAGTGCAAGGCAACATCATATTTCTTTTCATATTTGAACATGGGAAGATAATATAACCAATCAACACGACGTATAGGATTTTGAAATCCAGGGATATGAGACTGATCCATAGGAGCATACTTGGAATTCCTTCTTTCATTTGAATCCACCTTTAAAATAGTGAAGTCAGCAAAAAGTTTTGAGGTGAAATATGCACAACCTTCTTGTGTATGACTACTATTCACCATCAGCAATGAGAGCTAATATTTTTCCTTATTTCCCACGAAATATTTAACCTTCACACCCCGGAAACAATGCCAAATATGTTATCACTCCCTTTGTTTCCCAAGGCTCAGAATGGAGACTGAAGGAGGTAACATCAAACCAATTTTTAGATTTGGTAGCTAGCCCTAACAAACCAAAGAGGGCTCTCTCAATGTCACTTTTACATTCAATGAGTCAAATAGAAATGTAATGATATTAGGCTAGATATAAACTCAGTGAATTAGGGTGTTGTTTGAATTTTGCTGGATAGGAATGTCAATCAAGGAACTAGGTCTAGGTTTTATCTTTGATTTCAAAGGTACAGTTGCAGAGATGAAGATGATGCCAGGTAGTTATACTTTAAAAACATACTTAATTTTTCATTTTGGTATAGGGTTTTAAAAGAGATATAGAGTTAGAATGAGCATATTCATGAATTCATTCATCAGAAGAGGTAAAACAAATTTATGAAAATATTATAAAACAGAGCACAAAAAGCAAGAATTATGTTCATAGACTCGTAATATTTATCATATAGAAGCATAAATTTGATTTCGTTGAAGCATAAACATTCAACTTGATGGTTTTACTGAGAAAAAACAATGCTAATAAGCATACCACTAGAGTCCCAAAATTATAGTTGCATGATGTCTTTGATTTCACTTAAAAAGTTTGCACGTAAGATCCAAGAGTGCAATATCAACTATGCAACCCCTAAAATGAATTGATCATGAATACATATATAAAATAGAGAATATTCCACCTCATTGGGTTGAAACTTGATCCAAAATACATCATAAATGTAACTTATTAGTCATTACCTATAATTTAGGGTAGTTAGAAAAAATCCCCCCAAATTTAGCTAATAACTAGCAGTCTTTGTCTCCTTGAGTAATTACATGATTCCTCAACAATGAGGGGAAAAAACAGACTCCCTTATTCGCAATACACCTCATAGGACTATTTTAACCTAGAAATTTGAACTAATTTTCCTTGACACATGTCCATAAGTAATCCAAGGCAGAAGCATCATGCCACTTACAGAAGCGTCGTGCCTTTAAGAAAAAATGTTGCACCACTTTGAGAGCAATTTTGGGTTACTTTAAGGCATCCTCCTATTGATATAAATATTGAGATAGGTAGCCATGGATTTCCTCTATCCATACCAAACTTGAAACTAAGAAAATACCTCTTGAAAAGCCTTCAAAAATTCATTTTCCCAAGGTTACTCCAAAATCGCAGCGCACAGGAAAAAACAGTGGCAAAAGCATGAAAATAGGGTGTTTTCTGAGTTTTTCTTCAAACTAGGAGGCGTTCTGGAAAACAAAGACCATATATAGAATGTATAATCCAAAATCAATCCAACCATGTAGATAAAACCACTTACAAAAGACTAACTCAACTTACATAAGCATCGCGCATTTCAACAATAGTGTTGCGCCACTTTGAGAGAAATTTTGGTTGAGTTTAACGCATCCTCCTAATGATCTGAATATTGGGCTAGGTAGCCTTGGAGGTTCTCTATCAATACCATCCTTGAAAGTGAGAAAAAAATTCCTACAAGGCCTTCAAAAATCCATTTTCCAAACCTTACTCTAGAGGTGCCATGCACAAGAAAAAAATAGTGGCAGAAGCATGAAAAATAAGCTGTTTTTTTAGTTTTTCTTCAAAATCAGGAGGTGCCCTAGAAAACCAAGGCCATATCTGGATTGTAGAGTCCAAAATAAATACAACCATGTAGGGCTCAAAGATGGCTCAATATCTCTCTAACCATAACGTCTTTTGCACAACTGAGAGATTTTTTTGTTCTTTGGTATGTTATAAACAAAAACCTCCTCCAGTTTTCAAAAATATTTTCCCATTTGTTCAAAATCCAAGTTTGAAGTTGGTCACTAAAATTTGTAGAAGTGTGTCATGCTATTTCAGAGGGAGTTTGGAGGCCTTACTTGAGGATTTTTGGGCTGCGAGTGGTATGGTTCAAAATCTTAGGATTTATGCTACACAATGGAGTCATCAAGCACTACAAACCCTTGCTCCAAATCCCTGAAAATTTGACTTGAAGACAACCTTTCCAAATGTGTAGAAAATGACCTGGAACAACTATATTTTGGGAATATCTCTCGAATCATAACACCTGTGCATAAATGGAAAGAGGTTTTTGTTCTTTGGTCTATGATTTACAAAAACCTCTTTTTCTTTTTTCAAATTCATCTTTGCTTCAGAAAGTAAATTTGAAGTAGGATTGTCCTTGTGTGCAATATAAACCCTAGAAAATGAATTTTTGATGAATTGTGAAGCATTTATCTCCTGAATATGAGTTGGATCATATCTGGAATGATGACCTCCCTTGTTTTAATTTCTCTTCTCACCTTCCGTGATGTTTTTTTGATAAAAGAAACCCTAGCTTGATGTGAAGGAAGGAAAGGGTAGAATCTAGGAAAACAAGGGAAAATGGGGCAACAAGTTTAGGGAGGGAAATGGAGGGGATAGGAGCTATGGAAAAATGTGAAAAAAATAGGGGATATAGGGGTGTGTTTTAGGAACACATTTCAAGTGGAATTCCTTGAAATGGATAAGGGAAAGAGGGGAAAAGAGCATCAACACAAAGTTGGCCTAATATCTCTGCAAAAACGTAGTGAGGATTAGGGTTCGAGTAAAAATGGGAGAAATAAGATATATGAATGATATGTAGTGATTTGGTAAGGTATATGAGTGATTTATGAAGGTTTTTATGTGATGAAACTAGGTATTTTCCAACTGAAGCAACCAAACATCAATGAAAAGACAACCTAGAGGAGGAACTCCACCCTTTGCTGAATAAATTGACTTGAATGCGATGTGAGGAACATTCACTTATTGGTTTGGAGGTCTCTGAACATTGGGAAATTTTAAATTGACCCTTTGATATCTTTTTTTAGCTTTAAAAGCGAAATCGTAGCACACTTCAAAAAGCGTAGTGCAGCTACCAGAAGCGCAACACAAAGAAATTTGGAGCCATTTTTGCTAGTTGTATTTGATATTTAGATTTTTTTGGAGCGTTGTGATGATGAGAGAGGAGATCTTTTGAAAACAAAAGGATGAAATGAACTCAAAAGCTTCATTTCCCTTTATAACTCACCAAAAAAAAAAATTGTCTTTAGTGAAATCAAAAGCACTTTGGGAAAAATTTCCTTTTGAAAAACTTTGATCATGTAGCATACTTCTTGAGAAAAGAAAAACTACCTTTGCTTTATTTTCCTATCTTTTCTAAATCCCAATGCAGGTGATTTAACTAATTACAATGACCATTTATTTTCCTTCTTCATGATATGATTGGGACATTATGATGGCGAAACAAAATAAACCTAGACCATGACCTAGATGGACGTATGTTGACTGATCTATGACCCTAGATTTATTATGAATGACATGACCTTGAAATTTATGATGACTATGAATGGGTGAAGGGAGTAGCATTCAAACCTAAACAACATTTAGTGAACAAAAAAATTTTGATAATTTTTTTGAAAACATAATTTTTTTACCAAGGACCACTACCAAGTAAAATTGAACGAGTGTATTTGATCACTGGTGAATCACAGACACTAACACAAACAACAAATAAGGAATGATAGATAGCTTACATCTAATCAGCCATCTTCAATGTAGCTTCTTCAGGCCCAAAGTTCTTCCACTGCACTTTAACTTGCTTGATTTGTCAATTTTGGAGCAAGAGTTATTTCCGCTGCAAAATCCATTAAGGTTCTATCTAGATTTATCCTTTTGGCTCCACCTGAAATACAAACTGGTCAATCACATAATCAACATATTTCACATACTTATTAAGTAATGAAACATGGAAAAAATCATGTACTTTCACTATCGAAGGTAGTTCAAGTCGATAAGCCATTGGTCCAATCCTTTCAATAATATTGAAAGGCTTGCAATATCGAGGTCTCAGCTTGGCACACAATTCAATCCTCAATGAGGTCTTCTTAGTATTTATCTGTAAGTACAATTTTTTCCCAACCTAAAACTCCTTAAATTCCCTATGATGATCTACATATCTCTTCTTTCTATATTGTGCTACCTTAAATTATTCTTGGTAGTCTGCTTTTATTTTTCCATCTCTGCCAACATGTTCGGTCCAATCAACACCCTGTTCACTAGATCACTCCAACGGATATGAGTATTACAACTATGCCCATAAAGTTCCTCAAATAGAGTCATCCTCAAATATTCTTCATACCTATTTTTGTGATAAAACTCTATGAGTGGAAGATACTCTTCCCACTTCCATTGATGATGCATAACATACATTCTCAACATGTACTCCAGAATCTTGTTGACCCTCTTTGTCTGTGTATGATAAGTTGTAATGAAGGCTAGCTATGTACCCAATTCTTAAATAACTCTTTCCAGAACTTGGAAGTGAACTTAACATATTTTTCTGACACAATATTCTTCGGAATACCATGCAACCTCATTATCACTCTAATTAAGGCCTATTCTACCTTAATATATGAATAATAAAACTTGACCGCTATGAAGTGATACCTTTTTCAATGTGTCAACCACAACCATGATGGAATCATGTTGTCTAGATATCCTCAGAAAACCTGCACTGAAATCCATGGATATGACCTCCCATTTCCACTCTAGAATCAGAATCGGTTGTAATAACCCACCTTGATTCTTACACTCTACCTTTACCTATTTTTAATCTAAACACCTAGAAATGAACTTTGTCCCTTCCTTCTTCAGATTCAACCAATAGTAGAACTTCTTCAACATTGTCAATGTCTTATGCTACCTCAGATGAACTAAATACGACTTAACATGAAATTCCTGCAAGATAATATTATTGGGCTCACTTTTTTCTGACACATATATATTTTCCCTAAACCTACTCAAACCATATTATGCAAGATTATAGTCCACATCATGTCCATATATACCTTGTTGATGTAAATTGTGCCTAAGCTACCGATACCTGTCATCTTTTTTTATTACCTGTAAGATCCTATCCTCTAAACATGTCCCATAGGAATTCAGTTGCAAAGTGATTTACCTGTACCCTTATGCTAAGAGCATATGTGACCCTGCTCTCTTTACCCTTAATGTACATTTTATCGTAGTCAAACACATTGATTGTATCTAACCACCTAGCTTGTCTAACATTTAAATTTAGTTGATCAAACTAGCATCTCAATCCACTATGATCACTCATCAATATAAAACTCATGCCAAGAAGATAATGTCTCCAATTATTCAATGCATGAATGATTGTTGGCAACTCAATATCATGTGTAACATAATTACGCTCGTGCTCAATCAGTTTCTTTGATTGATAACATACCACTTGTCCCTCTTGCATCAAGAATCCACCAAGTCCACTCTTTCAAGAATTTGTACACACCACAAACTCTTTATTTGAGTATGTTATTTTTAGAACTGGAGCACTTGTCAAAAACTACTTCAACTACTCTAAATTTGTTGCACATTCATCTGTCCATTCAAATTTATTACCTTTCCTTTGCAATGATGTGAAAGGATAGGAAATATGTGAGAAGTTCCTGATGAACCTCCTGTAATATTCTGTTAACCCTATTAGCCACCTATGAAATTTGCTATACCAAAAGGTGGCTAAATCATTTTTGGAGCCTTCAAAGAACAAATTTTATTGCAAAAAGTGTTGACTCTTGAAGACTCTTAAAGGCCTCATGCCTCTGTCCAAATCTTCCCTACTATGCCTATTTTACACCCTAGAATTTTGTTGATTTCATGAGAGACTGCTGCAAAATCACCTTTTTCCCTTTCCTCTCTTGAAAAAATAACCTCCATTTTTCTCCCCTTTATTCCCCATAGAAATCCTTCATTTTCATGTTTTTCCCCTTTCCCCTTCATCAAAACCCCTTTGATAAGGTTTAAGACCCTTTTTGTGCCTTATCAAAACCCTCACAACCATTGAAAAAAATTGAAAATTTTCATAAAAAACACATTTTTTGTATTACAGACTTAAGCCCCCTTGGGCTAAGTTTTAAGCCACTTCCCCACCATGTGCCCGCACCCTAGAACCAGGTGCTAGACCCACAAAGCACTTATCGCATCGCAAAATCTGAGCGCTTAAGTCTTTTTTCCGTGTTCAAAAACCCCGATGCCGATTAGCCCTGTATATTATAGCCCCCGATCATATTGCATGTCATATAGACCATGGCCCTACACACGGGCGCCAAGCCATATTATAAATAGATAAAACCCTCCTGACACATGAAACCTTTGTTTTTATTAATTTTTTGTGTTTTTTGCAGGATATGAAAATATCTCTGCCAGTGCGAAGCTTAAATCGCTCTTCGCCGTCGATCTGATCCGCAGATCGACGGCCCACAAATCAATCACCTCGGTGGTCCCCACGGTCAATCACTGTTCAAACCAGCAATTTTTATCGCACCGCCTTTGGAGGGAAATCTGTTTTCCCTGTTTGATCGCGATCAATGCCACAGGCCGACACGTGGTCGTGGGCGGTTTGGAAACACCACTCTCCCCGGCCATTAAAGCTCGACTATGGGCTCAGCACGATATTGGCATGATTCATTTGATCTGAGGCCAGCTCATAGGACAGTGATCGCACTCAAAAGGAGCTCAGGAGATGAAATCAGGTACGGTGCATTCATTAAAACATCTCTGTCGTTGATCTGGTCTACAGATCGACGGCCCAAAAACAGTCGCTCTGGTCCCCACATCCATGGCAGCAATCAGCGGTCCCACAGAACCAGTGGTCCCACAGAACCAGTGGTCCCACACACCTAGTCAGCATCCACATGGCATCAACGGATTAGAGTAGGTCTTCCTTGTTTCCTTGCACAGTTAGCAAATCCGAACCCGAGGAGCATTATAAAATGGATTTGAAAGAAATTTCGGGTCACACTCACCCTGACGTCAGCAGGCCCCAAATCGGACCCGAGGAACTTTATAGGGTGGATTTCATAAGGATTTCGGGTCACAAATGCCCTTACGTCAGCAAACACCTTTTGTGACCCGAAATGGTTATAAATATTGGTTTTATCAAAGTTTGAAGTCCAGGTATGTTTTTTTTTAATAAAGGGTAATTATATGGTTTTTCCACTATATACTGAAGAAAGGCCGAAGGCTAGGGTTTTTAATTCTCGCGCCTTTGATTTATTAAAGAGGAGCCATCCAGGGTTTAAATTTCCACGCCTCGTCAATGATTCAAAGGCACTGATGCCCCATAGGCCCTGTGCAGCACTACACACCAACAGAACATGGTAAATGAATCAAAAATCAAAGAGTATCAGTGTTGAAGACAGAAACACACCAGTATGGAAGATTAAAGACAGATCTGTGGGGGACTACGGCTAAGAATGATTATCAAAAACCTAATCCTCCAAATTAAGACATAGTTCAAGGAAAATCATAAGTGTTTATCAGACAGCAAGGCCTCCACCGCCACATCTGAGGCAAATTAATTCCTCCCAGCTACCACATTGCCACCTGTGCCTCAAAGCATGCAAGCAGAGGCCGAATTTATTGATCAATATCAGATATTTGCCTCAAGCGCAGCCAAATAGTTATTTCTGACAAGGAATTTAATTTAAAACATATCAACAGAATGACTATTACATAACAGAGAGCCTCAAAAGTCAAAAAGAGCTCCCACCAAGCTTAAATATTAATGTAAATTATTTAATACAGAGGACACCTACATAAATTTTTTCATCGAGCCCCCCAAAGGCCTAGAAGCTATTAAGTCTGTATTAATTATCTTTGGAGATCTTTTATCAGATCTCACCTCCTCATTCTTCTATAAATACTACAGGAGAAGATGAGAGAGGGGTTGGTTGAGTTGGCTACTGAACATTGAAATGTAATTGAGCTTGAGACTTCTGCTTGTAAATAGTTTTCACTAGCTCTTGGAGCTCTGCTTGTGATAGATAAGTTATTATGGGAAGTGTAGATGATTGCTAAACTAAAGCATTGGACTTGAAGCTGTAACTAGTTTGGAGCATCAATACAAGTTGATTTATGGGATCCTGGTCTATGTTTACGGTGATGTTTTTCTCATTATAACTCGTTATTTTGTTTCTTTTTTCACTGTGTTCATATTCTCTTATAAAGAAAAAGATGCATAGAGTTAGGACCTACTGTATATCAGTACCCTTCTCTGACTGAAAATATTTATCTAAATGTTTTCTTCCAATCTGTGTTAATTAGGAATGATTTAATTCAGTTTAAGCATAGGAATGTCGGCGTTCCCTCGTCCTGTTGCCTTAGCTAATTTTTATTCTTAAATTTGATTTTCAGTACATGTTAAGTAGAGATGAACTAAGGAAGATATGGTGTGCCCTGGTCCTAGTTTTATCCCCAAAGACTGTCTGAATGTTTCCCTTGGAATGTGTTGAAAGCTGGCTAGTTTGAAAGTAGTTACCAGATCTTAGGCCATTCTATGTTATCTTTGTGTTTGTCTTGAAAGTTACCAATTAAAGCAGATCTAGGAGAGGATTTGTGGTGAGCCCAACCCGCTAGTTTCTACTCTAAGAGTTGCCTTCAAGTTTCCCTTTGTTTTAAGAATGTTTTTCTATTGAAAGTGCATCAAAAGTAGGCAAGTTTAGAAGTACTTACCTGATCTTAGATTAATTTTATGTCTTTCTTAAGTGTATGTCAAAAGAAGGCTAGTTTAGAAGTACTTACCTGATCTTAGGCTGCTCTTTGTTCTTCATATGTTTAATTCCCCTTCTTTTGTCTCATTTCATTCCATAAATCAAACTTTAAAGAGATCCTTAGACATAGATGACTTGCCCCATGGACCACTCTTGTCTCTTGTTGTTTCAATTAAGCCCTATTATGACTCCATAGCCCAATGGACTAAAACCTGCAATTATCTATCTTCCTGGCCAAAGCTTGTTCTATTTGCTTGCAACTTCACACCTTTGAAAGTATTTTCATTTAGAACTTTCCACCTCAAACAGTAATCATGCTCAACCATCCAAAAACAAACAAAACCCTCGGCCTTCATAACTAGCCGAATATCATTACACAAAACTTCAAAGACAAATCCATATTTGCACTTATTGGAGAGATCCCTCTCTAGATTCAGGAGGGCCAGATCCTAGAATCCCAAAGTGGTTGAAACGATGTTCTCCCTGCCAGTCAGAATTTTTCCAATCTTGCTGATTACATGGTCCTAACATTTCTGGTGATTCCATTGGGGATCTGAGTTGAATTTTCATCTTAGGTTCCCTTGAAAATTTCATAAGACCTTGTGAGTAAAAAGCAGCCTTTTCAAGAACTACCAAGAAATGGTAATCTTGATAGAACTTGTTTGAATCAGTGACAAGCTAGGGAAACCCTGGGATTCTCATAAGACTTTATCTAACCTTGAAATATCAGCTGGGTTAGCCATAAGAGTAGACTGTCTTTGTCTCATAACCATAGCTAAGTTTTGAAACAAAGTTAGGACATTCTTAGAAACCACACAACTGAAAATTAACTCAGAAAACCCAAAAATATTTCAGATTGGTATCCAATAAACATGGTGGTGGACCATAAAACCTTTTACCTCCTTACGAGCTAAAAACTTCCACTTGGCGAATCTACAATCCTCGACAGACCTTAAGACTCCACTGGGAAGAACCCTTATACTTATAATATCATTCAAACTCAGTTAAAGGACTGTAGGATTAAAATTTGTGTAAACAGATTAGTTGACCTTTTAAAGACTGTCATACCTGGTTGAAATTTTCTTGTTTATTTGGGTCTGAAAAACACAACATAGTGGCTCCTAGAAATATTCACACTAGAGCCTATCCTGACCCTGATCAACCTGAGATAGTTGATAACCCAGAAAGTATCCTTAGGAAGTCTCCTAGGATTAAATTTTCAACTATTTTCAGATCACCCTTGAGAGCTAATGCAGTTCCTGAAAACCTTGCAGCTCTACAAGGAACACATGGTGGTGGAACCATAAAACATTTTATCTCCTTATGAGCTAAAAATTTTCCACCTGGCGGCTCCACATTCTGAAACTTCCAAAGGACCAAATGACTCCACTGGTATAATACCTAGAACTGATTAAACAGACACAGTGACCTCTTATTCTGATTGACAAACATGGATTTAGATATAGACCCAGATGACAAACATATGGTTATGATGGAAAAATTGATGTACATGCTTGGAAGAAGGGTGGATAGGTTTATGGCTAATTTAAACACTAGTGGTCCAGAGCAACATGTGACTTTTCCTGTCCAAACATAAACCCTACCTCGACAATATATGTACGACGATAAAAATTATAAATAAAATAAACAATAAATCGTGATGGAAAAGATGATGTACATGCTTGGAAAGAGAATGGATAGGTTGATGGCTAATATGAATATTGATGACCTGGGGCAAGCTATGCTTTCCCCTGATCAAATACAAGCCCAATCACCTCAAGGTCAAGACAGTGACCAAGTTATGTTTTATGCTCCACACCTTATGGAAAATGACGAGCAAACTTACAAAGAAAGCAATAAAGAAGGTGGTCAAGGAACTTTTGATTGCATTCCTATATCTTGTACTATGTTGTTAAGAGATCTTCACAATCAAATTGTAAATACTAATGGTGAGCAGTGCTTTAAGGAAACAATAGAAAGACCTCAAATTTTCCCTGCAAACACAAGTCAAGATCTCCTAGAAAAGGCTCAAGAAAACATCCAGCCTCAAAAACAGCCTTTACAAGAGACAAAGAACTGTTGTACCTCTGTTCAAAGGGACATAGAAATATCCTCCCCGTTGACAGAAGAAGAGATAGATCATACTATTAATAAACATTCAGTCTCTGATATTTATTGCAAAACAAATACTCTTACTCATTCACATAGAGAACTTTTTTATAAAGATGAAGAAAGTTCTTTTGTTGGTCATAAAAAACAGGGTAGCTCTTTTGCTGTTTATACTGAAAGAAAAAATTCTCCTTTAATAGAAGAAAAAATTGAGCAGATATTAGGCAAGCATCTACCCTCCAAACCATCATCTCAACTAGACCATCATGAACATGGTGCCTATTCCATAGAATAAACCAATGGCACCCAAGACAAAGAGGATAGTAAGAAAACCAATGATAATATTGAAACTACTCCTCTTTGGAATGTGAATTTTGATGTTTTATGGACTAAAACTAATGCAGGTGCAGGAATATGGCTTTACAATTAAAAAATTAATTATTCTGAATCCTATTCATATAAATTGAACTTTCAATGCACAACAGACATAGCAGAGTATGAGGCACTCCTCTTAGGGCTACATTTATTGAAAAAATTAGGAGCCCAGAAGATAACAGTTCATGGAAGTGCAGAATTGGTAATTAGGCAAGTGAAAAATGAATGCATGGTTAAACATCCCATACTTCAAGCTTATAAGGATGATACCATGGATTTATTAAAATATTTTAAAGAATTCCAACTTATACTTGTTCCTAAAGACCAAAACAGTTTTGCTGGAGGATTAGCCCTTGTGGCTAGCACGTGTCTAAAACCTTGGGAGAGAAAGCAATATACTATTCAAGAAAAATTCAGACCTGTTGTCCCAAACAATAAAAGATACTGGAAAAACTTTGAAGGAGAAAAAAAAATAGAAGACTATCCTACTGAGGATATATCATCTTTCCAAGAAGAGACTTCTCAATTCAATAATGTTAATATGCCATTCGAAGAACCTGAATTTATATCAGAAGTAAGCATAGATTTAAAGAAAGAAGACATTTCATTGTTTACTATTTTACAGGTTAAGAATGATAATGCTTCCAAGCAACTTTCTGAAGATATACTCCTCAAAGTTGATGTCTTGGAAGCAGACAATCTACCAGACATGGAGGGCCAAAAAGAAGAGAATCTTCATCTTTTCTTTGTTGATCCTATGGAAGAGTGTGTGGAAATCCCAAATGGCTTAAATGATCAAGCAGTGATCCTTTGCAAGATCCAGAGACATGAAAAGCTGTCACCTCCTGTCATAGTCTTGGTTTTGAAGATTAATCTTCAAGGTATACTATGGATACCTCTGACAAGTAGCCAGAGTTTCTTCTTCTTCTTGACATTACTCAACTGGCTGCATTGGAACTTTTGTATCATATGAAGCTGTAAATACTTCAATCTAGAATAGGTTAGATAGGAATGTAAATAAAGCTCAGTTCTGAGCATGTAGTTATTTGTTGTTTTCTGCTTGGAAGAAAACTCAAAATTTCAAAAATACAAAAACAATGAAAGAAAGAAAAGAGGGCAGATTGTAAAAATAAGAAAGGTATAGCCCCATACCAAAAAAGAGAAACAAATCTAAAAGTGTGCAAGCTGAAATGCCATTCCTAAAGAGCACACTGCTAGTTAGTCAAACAGCCTAATCTTGACTAATTAGTTTTAAATTTACTGTTGATAGGATAGTGAATTCGATTTGCCAAACTGTTTAATCTTGGCTTATCAGTAGATAGTTTAGGATAGAAATTAAAGGTTCAAACATGCTCAAAATCTGAACCTAAGTTTCCAAAGAGAGTGACTCAAATCTGTTTCAAATTCTGAGTCAAGAAAAATGTAAATATGGTTCCAATTAGCTCAAAATCTGAACCAGTTGACAAATGAAAGACAGCTCAAAACAAAAGTCAAAACAGAGTTGTAAAAGAGATGAAGGAAATGCTTTGAAAGTTCAAATCCTAAGCCTTCCATTTTGACCTAATTTCTGCAAAATAAGATCTATGTGCAGTTTGTTTTCATGCCATGGATTAGCAACAAGTTAGACTATTCAATCTTGACTTGTATGCTTTTAAATTTCTGTTGTAGAATGTAGAAAATAAAATTCTGTTGGACAGTTTAATCCCAACAGATAGTAGATTAGGTAGAGAATCATATGGGCTCAACTGTTTAATCTGAGTCCATGGAGAAATAAGAAGTAGAAATAGATTAGATTTCCTGCTTTCAAAAGAATAAAATGTTGTAAAAGAGTTTTCCAATCCAAGTGCACTCTAAAGAAGAAAAAAAAAATAGATCTGTAGGATTGGGTAGGTAGAAATCTTGTTGATGAAATATCCATTGTTTTTATGGCTGCTAATTTTTTTTCAGAGCAAAAGTGTTGGAAATATTGTCATTGATGGCAAAGGATTTGGCAAAGGTCAGTAGAAAAGAACAGAGGACAAACAGAAGGAGCAGAGACAGAATGGGAAGAGTACAAAGGCGCAGCAGAATTTTGGTGAACATCAACACGCATTCAAGAAGGATGGGAGAAATGTAAGGATGAATTAATTTTCATGGGTCGCAGACACAAATTGCAGAGGAGAGTTGATTATGGTGTTGAGCAGAGTCGTCTTTACAGTGGAACGAGGTTATTCCCATAACAAATTGCAGAGGAGAGTTGTTTATGGTGTTGATCAAAGTTGTCTTTACAGTGGAACGAAGCTATTCCCGTAAATCTAATTTACAGAGGAGAAAAGTTATTCAAGATAGTCAATTCGGGATTTAAGCCTTCAACAACCAAGCATGAAGAAAATTTATGAAAGTATGATTAAACAGCGGAAAGACTTTAAATCTTTGAATGTGGCAGGACAAGTGGTCCCTACCACTTGAGCGCAAATCGCAAGAGCGCAAGTTTACAGATTCAGAAATTTCCCATCGCAATATTCCCATTTGCGATGTGTGATCAGCGCAAAATCACAAAAGCGCATATTATAATCATCGCCCTCTGCCATCGCAAGTTCTGTTTTTTGCGATATGCGATCATCGCGCCATCGCGCGATCGCAACATCACACGATCGCAATTTCGCATTTCCGCCATATGGTATTTCCGCCGGTTGTAAGTTGCAATGTGGGCCCGGAATCGAAGATTGGGGTTTCAAATTGGTTTGGCACAATTATTAATACAAAGCGATTGAGATGTATGGCTGTTCCGCTTGCGGAACTCACCACGTCAAAAAAACACTTGCATATGGAAATGCATTGGATATTGTTTATAAAATCCGAAGGGTTAAACGTTGGGTTAAAGGCTTGGCGCATATAGATAATTTGAATTTCCTCGTTTAAATGAAATAAATTAAAAAGAATTTGAAGAGCCCCAGGGATAAACTAAAGGGAATATTGACAAAGGAATACCATTAGTGGTTGAGTAGTCTTAGACTCATGGTATTGAGAAAGGAGAGAACTATATAAAGGGCAAAGATCATTATTCGAAAGGTATAGTAGTGAGAGAGCCTAGCGCGGAAAAAGAGCGAATTCTTCTAAGGAATATCTGCATGGACAGACGATGTGCTTAACTGATAATTCTGAGTCCATGTAGCACCCATCGAAAGAATGAATCTGGGATTCACTAAATAGAAGAATCAATGAAGATCTAACGTATGTCTGTTGAAGAATTTTTATCCAGAAAGTCAAACGGGATGTCGAATGCATACATTTTCTAAATTCTGGAGTTGCGGCTATGTGATCCAGTCTGAAAATTGATGAAACGAGGTCCACAGTGGTGCTGAAGGTCGAAGCTTTCAGTCAGGGGGTTGTAGCTCCCTTCCAGGAGAGGCTGGTAAACGAGAGAAGGTTGTAGCCTTTCTGCAGGTGGGTGCCTGCGTGCTGGTATGAGTCTGCACCAGCATAAATTGTAAATGGTTTTCTTTATAATAAAATATTGAAGACTAAGATTACAGCAGCGGTGGTTTTCTCCCGAATTGGTTTTCCACCTTAAATCCTAGTATCCATATGTGTTGTTCATGATTAATAGTTTGTTCTATTGTTTCTGTTCATTCTTAATGCTTATCTGATGCATTTCTCTAAGTAAAAGCATAATAAGATATCTGGACATACACGTTGACTGCAGACTGTAACATATGGTTGTTTTGAAAGAAAAGGAAAGAAAATTGTTCAGCCTAAAATACTGATTCACCCCCCCTCTCAGTATTTTTCCCAACAATTGGTATCAGAGCAGGTTCTTCTGAAAAAGCTTAGCCGCTAGAAGGAAGATCAAGCAAGATGAGCAATCAAGATGGAATAGCATCTATCAGGCCTCCACTATTTAATGGAAACAATCTAATATTCTTGAAAACAAGGATGAGATCCTATCTTCAGTCTCTGGGAGCAGAGGTATGGGCGGTTGTTGAACAAGGATATCAATATCCAGCTGCAGTACCAACGGATCCAACGGAAAGAAAGAATTATGAAAAAAATGCGAAGGCGGTCAATGCTTTATTAGGAAGTCTAACTGAATCAGAATTTGTCAAAGTCATGCAGCTGAATACAACAAAGGCAATATGGGACAAAATCATTCTGAGCTATGAAGGTGATGCAAAGGTAAAAAGTGCTAAACTTCAAGCTCTCAGAATTCAATATGAGAATCTTAAAATGCTTAATGAAGAAAGCATTGAAAATTTCTTTCTACGTCTGGATGATATTGTAAATCGCATGAGAAATCTGGGAGAAACAATTACTGAGTCCACTTTGGTTGAGAAAATTTTAAGATCTCTAACAACGAAATTTGAGTCAAAAGTTTCAGCTCTTGAAGAAAAGCAGGATCTTCAAAATCTTACTGTGGTACAACTTCATGGCATACTAACTGCATATGAAATGAGAAGAGGAGGACCATCTCAAGTCAAAGAAGCAGTCTTTAGAACTTCTAAAAAAGGGAAGGAAGTACAAATAACAGAAGGATTAGGATATATCTCAGAGGAAGATGAGATAAACTTCGTTAAGAAACTTCAACTTGGTACAGGACGGTTCAGAGGTAAGCTTCCTTTCAAATGTTTTGATTGTGGAAGAGTTGGTCATTATGCTGCTAAGTGTCCTTATAAAGAAACACATAAAAAGGGGAAGGAAGTAGCAAGAAGGATTAAGAATCATTTTAGCTCTAAAAGGAGTTACTATACTCATGAAGATAGTGATGGGTTATTTGATAGTGAGGAAGAAGGTGAACAAGATCTGAGACTTCTCATGGCATTTGAAAATGAATCTCGAGAAGAAGAGGATACTTTTGTGGACGCTCTAGAAGACAGTGATTTTCTTAATGAAAACAATAAACTCAAAATTTTCTTAGAAGAGAGCAAAATAATCATAGAAACTCTAAAAAATCAGCTTGAAGATAAAGAGAAACACAATGAGAAATTAGAATGTGAAGTAGTAGATCTAAGAAAAGAACTTGGGAAAGTAAAGACTCTGAATCTTAGATTTGCTAAAGGGTTTGAAACCTTAGATGAGATTATCAAGGTACAACTTTCTCCTCTTATAAAGACAGGTCTTGGATATATTGGAGAGTCTTCTCAGGCATCAGCACCAAATTATCTAAAAGCAATTACAGCTGGTTTACAACATGCTGCCACTCAGCAAGGGAATAAAGAATATTTACAGGTAAAGAATGATCATTAGAATTCAAGAAACACTAACATAAATGTCTTTCAAAGAAACACTAATCAACAGATGAATTCATTTAGAAGATCTTATAATCGCAGAAATTTCTTCTTCAATGGACAATGTTTCTCATGTCACAATTTTGGTCATAAAGCTAGTCAATGTGTAGCATATAAAACTATTATGACAAGAGAAGCAAGAAAGAAAAGGACTGATATTGAAGCAAAGAAGAATACTTATAACAACTTTTCTCCTCTTCAAGATGAAGTTGAATGCACTTATTGCAATAACTTTGGCCATGAAGAATCTGAATGCAGGAGCAAAGTTCAGCCAAAAGAACATGTTTCTTCAAGATCCAAAGTATGGAAAAAGAAGGAGTTACAGGTTGAAAATTGTGGCATAGCGTTATTTTCAGAAGATGAAGAGAACCAATGTTACATTGATAATGGATGCTCAAAACACATGACAGGTGATAAAGACAAACTTCTTGCATATAGTGCTCTAGAAAAGGAGAAGAATGTTACATTTGGAAATGATACTCCTACGGTAATTAAAGGAAAAGGGTCTGTCTTCCTAAAGGATAAGGTGAAAGCTAACGAAGTCATGTATGTGGATGGATTAAAGCATAACTTGTTAAGTGTAAGTCAAATGTGTGATCAAGGAACTGAAGTTGTCTTTAGCTCAAAAGAATGTGTGGTACGTGATCTTGATACAGGTAAAGCAATTATAAAAGGAAAAAGAACTCCAAACAACCTGTATATATTGAAGAACCCCAAAGAACAATGTTATTTGAGTAAATATTCAGAAAATTGGCTATGGCATAGAAGGTTGGGGCATCTGAGCTTCTCTCAAATCAACAAATCAAGTAGACTTAAAGTTGTTCGTGATCTTCCCAATATTACTCTACCTGAAAATATCATATGCAAATCTTGCCAATTCGGTAAGCAAACCAGGGTACAATTTAATTCCAAGGAAGGATCATCAATTAAGCCTCTTGAACTTATTCATACTGATATATGTGGACCTATGAGGAAAAATTCACCCCGTGGTGAAGAATACTATATCTTATTCATTGATGATTTCTCTAGAATGTGTTGGATTGGGCTGCTTAAACACAAAGATGAAGCATTTGAGAAATTTCAGATTTTCAAAGCACTACTGGAGAATGAGTTAGAATTAAAAATCAAGTGTCTTAGATCTGATCGAGGAGGAGAATATACATCCAAAGAATTTCTTGAATTCTGTGAACAACACGGCATAAAAAGACAGTTCTCTGTAGCCGGCACTCCACAACAGAATGGTGTTGCAGAAAGAATGAACAGAACAATTCAACAAATGGATAGAGCTATGCTTGATGATTCTGGAACACCTGACACATTTTGGGGAGAAGCAGCACATACCACAGCAAACATCCTCAACAAAGCACATGTTCGTGTAAATAGTGATAAAACTCCATATGAACTCTGGTATGGTAATACTCCCACTATAAAGCATTTTAGAATTTTTGGGAGCAAATGCCTTATCAAAAATAATGATGAGAAACTTGGAAAGTTTGAACCCAGAGCTGATGAAGGAATATTTCTTGGTTACTCCTCTAGGAGTAAGGCATATAAATGTTACAATAAAATACTTCGAAAGATTGTTGAATGTATTGATGTTGTTGTTGATGAGTCTACTGCAGCCCCGAAAGAAGAAAAGCAAACAACAGATGAAGATGATGAAGACACATATCCTCCTACATCAAACAGTAATGATACAAACAGTACACCCAGTGAAAAACCTGAAGAAGAGCTGTCTGAAAAGGCTCCATCTAGATATGTTCAAAATAATCATCCAAAATCTCAAATTTTGGGAGAAAAGGAATCAGGAGTACAAACAAGAAGGACTCTTGTGGAATCTTCTAGCAATCTGGCATTTCTGTCCACGGTTGAAACTCACAATGTCAGTCAAGCAAGCAAATATGAATGTTGGATTCAAGCCATGAATGAAGAGCTTGACCAAATTGAAAAAAATCACACTTGGGAGTTAGTACCAAGGCCTCATGACAAAAATGTCATTGGAACTAAATGGATATTCAAAAACAAGTTAAATGAGAATGGGGATATTATAAGAAATAAAGCTAGACTTGTGTACAAAGGGTATGCTCAACAAGAAGGTATAGACTTTGAAGAAACCTTTGCTCCTGTAGCCAGACTTGAAGCCATAAGAATGTTTCTTGCGTTTTCAAGCTTCCAACAAATCAAAGTTTATCAAATGGATGTTAAATCTGCTTTTCTCAATGGTGATTTAGAAGAAGAATTTTATATAGAACAACCAGAAGGATTCATTTTGGGAAATGATGAAAAACTTGTGTGTAAACTTAAAAAGGCTCTATATGGTCTCAAACAAGCCCCAAGGGCATGGTATTATCGTCTTGACAAATATCTTCATCAACAAAGATTTTCAAAGGGGTCTGCTGATAGCAATTTGTACACAAAAATTGAAAATGACAAACTGTTGATTGTGGTTGTATATGTCGATGATATCATTTTTGGAAGTAATAAAGAGTCTATGAGTCAGAAATTTGCTTCTGATATGCAGCAAGAATTTGAAATGTCTTTGCTCGGGGAACTAACATTTTTTCTTGGCCTGCAAGTGCAACAAGCAACAAATGGTATATTCTTATCACAAGCAAAGTATCTCAAGCAAATCCTGAAGAAGTATGGCATGGAAGATTGCAAACATGTAAGTACACCAATGATAACCAGATGCAATCTCAGTTCTAATGATGATTCCCCCACCGTAAATCAACCAAAATATAGATCTATGATAGGAAGTCTACTTTATCTCACTGGGACACAACCAGACATCATGCATGCAGTTGGGATTGTTGGATGATTTCAAGCCAATCCAAAAGAATCTCATCTTCAGGCTGTGAAAAGAATATTCAAATATCTACAGGGAACTCAAGACTTTGGACTATGGTATCCAAAGAATGTTGATCTCACTCTTCATGCATACACTAATGCAGATTGGGCTGGAAGTGTTGATGATCGAAAAAGCGCTAGTGGTGGTGCATTCTTTATGGGGCCCCGGTTAGTATCTTGGTTCAGTAAGAAGCAAAGCTCTATTGCCTTATCTACAGCAGAAGCAGAATATGTGGCTGCCGCATCATGTTGCACTCAACTTCTTTGGATGATGCAAACACTACAAGACTTTCAAATCAAATGCACATCTCCTATATCCATTATGTGTGATAACACAAGTGCCATCAGTATCTCAAAGAATCCTGTTATGCATTCCAAGACCAAGCATATTCCCATCAAATATCACTTCTTACGTGAACAAGTGTTTGAACAAAAGGTGAAGTTGGAGTATGTTCCCTCCAAAGAACAAGTTGCTGATATATTTACCAAACCTTTACCCAGGGAAGCGTTCGAATATCTCAGAGAAAAGCTGGGACTAGTCTCTGCTATGTAGAAGATCAGATCTGCTTAAAATTCAGAAGATTCAATGGGGTACGCTCCTGTTGAAGGATGCAATCTGCCAATACTATGTTCAATAATGTAGCATGCTCTCAGGGGGAGCATGGTAGTACAAAATATCTTAATCAACCCTTTGCCATTGATGTCAAAGGGGGAGGACACGCAAAGAAGGGCTTCTACAAGACGAATAGAAGAGCATTGCCATCAATGCCAAAGGGGGAGATTGTTGGAAATATTGTCATTGATGGCAAAGGATTTGGCAAAGGTCAGTATAAAAGAACAGAGGACTAACAGAAGGAGCAGAGACAGAATGGGAAGAGTACAAAGGCGCAGCAGAATTTTGGTGAACATCAACACGCATTCAAGAAGGATGGGAGAAATGTAAGGATGAATTAATTGTCATGGGCCGCAGCCACAAATTGCAGAGGAGAGTTGATTATGGTGTTGAGAAGAGTCATATTTACAGTGGAACGAGGTTATTCCCGTAACAAATTGCAGAGGAGAGTTGTTTATGGTGTTGAGCAAAGTCGTCTTTACAATGGAACGAAGCTATTCCCGTAAATCTAATTTACGGAGGAGCAAAGTTATTCAAGACAGTCAATTCGGGATTTAAGCCTTCAACAACCAAGCATGAAGAAAATTTATGAAAGTATGATTAAACAGCGGAAAGACTTTAAATCTTTGAATGTGGCAGGACAAGTGGTCCCTACCACTTGAGCGCAAATCGCAAGAGCACAAGTTTACAGATTCAGAAATTGCCCATCGCAAAATTCCCATTTGCGATGTGCGATCAGCGCAAAATCGCAAAAGCGCATATTATAATCATCGCCCTCCGCCATCGCAAGTTCTGTTGTTTGCGATATGCGATCATCGCGCCATCGCAACATCACACGATCGCAATTTCGCATTTCCGCCATATGGTATTTCCGCCGGTTGTAAGTTGCAATGTGGGCCCGGAATCGAAGATTGGGGTTTCAAATTGGTTTGGGACAATTATTAATACAAAGCGATTGAGATGTATGGTTGTTCCGCTTGCGGAACTCACCACATCAACAAGACACTTGCATATGGAAATGCATTGGATATTGTTTATAAAATCCGAAGGGTTAAACGTTGGGTTAAAGGCTTGGCGCACATAGATAATTTGAATTTCCTCATTTAAATGAAATAAATTAAAAATAATTTGAAGAGCCCCGGGGATAAACTAAAGGGAATATTGACAAAGGAATACCATTAGCGGTTGAGTAGTCTTAGACTCATGGTATTGAGAAAGGCGAGAACTATATAAAAGGCAAAGATCATTATTCGAAAGGTATAGTAGTGAGAGAGCCTAGCGCGGAAAAAGAGCGAATTCTTCTAAGGAATATCTGCATGGACAGACGATGTGCTTAACTGATAATTCTGAGTCCATGTAGCACCCATCGAAAGAATGAATCTGGGATTCACTAAATAGAAGAATCAATGAAGAGCTAACGTATGTCTGTTGAAGAATTTTTATCCAGAAAGTCAAACGGGATGTCGAATGCATACATTTTCTAAAGTCTGGAGTTGCGGCTGTGTGATCCAGTCTGAAAATTGATGAAACGAGGTCCACAGTGGTGCTGAAGGTCGAAGCTTTCAGTCAGGGGGTTGTAGCTCCCTTCCAGGAGAGGCTAGTAAACGAGAGAAGGTTGTAGCCTTTCTGCAGGTGGGTGCCTGCGTGCTGGTATGAGTCTGCACCAGCATAAATTGTAAATGGTTTTCTCCATAATAAAATATTGAAGACTAAGATTACAGCAGCAGTGGTTTTCTCCCGAATTGGGTTTCCACCTTAAATCCTGGTGTCCATATGTGTTGTTCATGATTAATAGTTTGTTCTATTGTTTCTGTTCATTCTTAATGCTTATCTGATGCATTTCTCTAAGTAAAAGCATAATAAGATATCTGGACATACACGTTGAATGCAGTACTGTAACATATGGTTGTTTTGAAAGAAAAGGAAAGAAAATTGTTCAGCCTAAAATACTGATTCACCCCCCCTCTCAGTGTTTTTCCCAACAAAAAGAATATAATTCAAGGAAATAAAGGCGGCCCAATGGATGAGGCACTGATCAGCCTCCCAGAGAATGCAAGTCTGAAGTTCTTGATGCCTTCAAAAAGGCACCATCCCCAAGTGGAGCCACTGTTAGCCACCTATGAAATTTGCTATACCAAAAGGTGGCTAAATCATTTTTGGAGCCTTCAAGGAACAAATTTTATTGCAAAAATTTTTGGCTCTTTAAGACACTTAAAGGCCTCATGCCTCTATTTATATCTTCCCTACTATGCCTATTTTACACCCTGGAATTCTGTTGATTTCATGAGAGACTGCTGCAAAATCACCTTTTCCCCTTTCCTCACTTGAAAAACTAACCTCCGTTTTGCTCCCCTTTATTCCCCATAGAAATCCTTCATTTTCATGTTTTTCCCCTTTCCCCTTCACAAAACCCCTTTGATAAGGTTTAAGACCCTTTCTGTGCCTTATCGAAACCCTCACAACCATTGAAAAAACTTGAAATTTTTCATAAAAAACACATTTTTTGTATTACAGACTTAAGCCCCCTTGGGCTAAGTTTTAAGCCACTTCCCCACCACATACCCACACCCTAGAACCAGGTGCTAGACCCACAAAGCACTTATCGCATCGCAAAATATGAGCGCTTAAGTCTGTTTTCCATGTTCAAACACCCCGACAGCGATTAGCCCTATATCTTATAGCCCCCAATCATATTGCATTTCATATAGACCATGGCCCCGCAGACGGGCGCCAAGTTGTATTATAAATATATAAAACCCTCCTAACACATGAAATCTTTGTTTTTATTAAATTTTTGTGTTTTTTGTAGGGTATGAAAAGATTTCCGCCGGTGTGAAGCTTAAATCGCTCTTCGTCTTCGATCTGAGCCGCAGATCGATGACCCACAAATCAATCACCCCAGTGGTCCCCACGGTCAATCACTGTTCAAAACCAGCAGTTTTTATCGCACCGCCTTTGGAGGGAAAGTTATTTTCCCCGTTTGGTCATGATCAATGCCATAGGCCGACACGTGGCCATGGGCGGTTTGGAAACACCGCTCTCCCCGGGCATTAAAGCTCGACTGTGGGCTCAACGCGATATTGGCATGAGCCTTTCGATCTGAGGTTGCCTCATCGGACGATGATCACACTCAAAAGGAGCTTGAGAGATGAAATCAGGTACGGCACATTCATTAAAACATCTCCGTCGTTGATCTAGTCTGGAGATTGACGGCCAAAAAACAGTCGCTCTGGTCCCCACAGCCATGGCAGCAATCAGCGGTCCCACAGAACTGGTGATCCCACACACCTAGTCAGCATCCACATGACATCAACGGATTGGAGCGGGTCTTCATTGTTTCCTCGCACAGTCAGAAAATCCGGACCCAGGGAGCATTATAAAATGGATTTGAAAGAAATTTTAGGTCACACTCACCCTGACGTCAGCAGGCCCCAAATCGGACCCGAGGAACTTTATAAGGCAGATTTCATAAGGATTTCGGGTCACAAATGCCCTTATGTCAGCAAACACCTTTTGTGACCCAAAATGGTTATAAAGCTTGGTTTTATAAAATTTTGAAGTTCGGGTATGTTTTTTTTTTAATAAAGGGTAATTATATGGTTTTTACACTATATACTGAAGAAACGCTGAAGGCCGGGGTTTTTAATTCTCGCGCCTTCGATTTATTAAAGAGGAGCCATCCAGGGTTCAAATTTTCATGCCTCGTCAATGATTCAAAGGCACTGATGCTTCACAGGCCCTGTGCAGCACTGCACACCAACAAAACACGGTAAATGAATCAAAAATCAAAGAGTATCAATGTCGAAGACAGAAACGCACCAGTATGGAAGATTAAAGACAAATCTGTGGGGGATTATGGCTAAGAATGATTATAAAAAACCTAATCCTCCCAATTAAGACACAGTTCAAGGAAAATAATAAGTGTTTATCGGACAGCAAGGCCTCCACCGCCACATCTGAGGAAAATCGATTCCTCCCAGCTACCACATTGCTACCTGTGCCTCAAAGCATGCAAGCAGAGGCCGAATTTATTGATCAAGATCAGATATTTGCCTCAAGCAGAGCCGAATATTTATTTCTGCCAAGGAACTTAATGTAAAACATATCAACAGAGTGACTATTACATAACAAAGAGCCTCAAAAGTCAAAAAGAGCTCCCACCAAGCTTAAATATTAATGTAAATTATTTAATACAGAGGACACCTACGTAAGTTTCTTCATCGAGCCCCCCAAAGTCCGAGAAGCTATTAAGTCTATATTAATTATCTTTGGAGATCTTTTATCATATCTCACCTCCTCATTCTTCTATAAATACTATTGGAGAAGATGAGAGAGGGGTTGGTTGAGTTGGCTACTGAACATTGAAATGTAATTGAGCTTGAGACTTCTACTTGTAAATAGTGTTCACTGGCTCTTGGAGCTCTACTTGTGATAGATAAGTTAGTCTGGGAAGTGTAGATGATTGCTAAACTAAAGCATTGGACTTGAAGCTATAACTAGTTTGGAGCATCAATACAAGCTGATTTATGGGATCCTAGTCTATGTTGACGGTGATGTTTTTCTCATTGTAACTCGTTATTTTATTTCTGTTTTCATTGTGTTCATCTTCTCTTATAAATAATAGCATGCATAGAGTTAGGACCTACCGTATATCAGTACCCTTCTCTGACTGAAAATCTTTATCTAAATGTTTTCTTCCAATCTGTGTTATTTAGGAATGATTTAATTCAGTTTAAGAATAGGAATGTTGACGTTCCCTCGTCCTGTTGCCTTAGCTAATTGTTATTCTTAAATTTTATTTTCAGTACATGTTAAGTAGAGATGAACTAAGGAAGATATGGTGTGCCCTGGTCCTAGTTTTATCCCCAAAGACAGTCTGAATGTTTCCCTTGGAATGTGTTGAAAGTTGGCTAGTTTGAAAGTATTTACCAGATCTTAATCCATTCTGTGTTATCTTTGTGTTTCTCTTGAAAGTTACCGAGTAAAGCAGAGCTAGGAGAGGATTTGTGGTGAGCCCAGCCCGCTAATTTCTACTCTAGCAGTTGCCTTCAAGTTTCCCTTTGTTTTAAGAATGTTTTTCTATTGAAAGTGCATCAAAAGTAGGCTAGTTTAGAAGTACTTACCTAATCTTAGATTACTTTTATGTCTTTCTTAAGTGTATGTCAAAAGCAAGCTAGTTTAGAAGTACTTACCTGATCTTAGGCTGATCTTTGTTCTTCATTTGTTTAATTCCCCTTCCTTTGTCTCATTTCATTCCATAAATCAAACTTTAAAGAGATCCTTAGACATAGATGACTTGCCCCATGGACCACTCTTGCCTCTTGTTGTTTCAATTAAACCCTATTATGACTCCATAGCCCAATGGACTAAAACCTGCAATTATCTATCTTCCTGGCCAAAGCTTGTTCTATTTGCTTGCAACTTCACACCTTTGAAACTCTTTGCATTTAGAACTTTCCACCTCAAAAAGTAATCATTCTCAACCATCCAAAAACAAACAAAACCCTCGGCCTTCATAACTAGCCTAATATCATTACACAAAACTTCAAAGACAAATCCATATTTGCACTTATTGGAGAGATCCCTCTCCGAATTCAGGAGGGCTAGATCCTAGAATCCCAAATTGGTTGAAACAATGTTCTCCCTGCTAGTCGTACTTTTTCCAATCTTGTTGATTACAGGGTGCTAACAAACCCCACGAATAATCTAAACTCATCCACATTTCTAGGAGTTACCCATTACATGATAGCTCTCATATTTTCGAGATCCACTGTTAGGCCTTCCTTGGAAACAACATGCCCCAAGTATTGTACCTTTATCTGAAATAATCTTCATTTTCTAACCTTAGCATACAATCGATGCTATCCTAGCAATATCAACCTTTTTTCTAAGTGTTTGGAATGCTCTTCCTCATTATTAGAATATATCAATATATCATCAATGAACACAATAACCAACTTGTCCAGATAAGGGTGCAACACACTATTCAAAAAGCACATGAAATTAGTTGGAGCATTAGTCAAACCAAAAGGAACCACAACAAGATAATAATCCCCATACCTAGTTCGGAAAGTAGTCTTGTAAATGTACTCTTATTTTATGCGTACCTAATTATATATTCATATCAAATCAATCTTCAATAACATCGTTTCTCCCCTGAGTTGATGAAACAAGTCATCAATCCTTGATAACGAGTACATGTTCTTGACGATTAACTTGTTCGACTACCTTTAATCAATACACAACTTAAGCGTACCATCCTTCTTCTTTCTGAACAACACTGGTGCACCCCAAGTTGACACACTTGTCCTAATGTATCCCTTCTCAATCATTTCCTTCAACAACAACTTCAATTCCACTAGCTTTGGTGTGCTCATCCTATAAGGTGCCTTTAATGTTGGTGCTTCTCCTTCTAACAACTCAATATAAAAGTCTCACTTCTCTGTGAGGCAGAAACTATGAAATATTTGCTAGAAACACATCCTAAAACTATTGTAAAATTTGGTACCTTTTCAAGACTTCAGTATCCTCAACATACTTACCTTTTTCACTGGAAATATGCATTGCAAATAAGACACGCCTTTTTTTGTGACTGCGATTTTCCTGCATAGATATGACCATTATAATTTATGTAGCCTTATTCTTACCCTGTAATATTATTTGTCGTACATTGTCATCCAAGAAATCAATAGCCTTATCATAATAGTCCACCATAGTCCTGTGAAGATACAACCAGTCCATGCCCAATAGCATATTGCACGATCTAAATAAAAGCACATTTAGATGCGTTGATGTAGGCATACCTGATCCAGATTTATTCAAGAATGCAACAGAATATAGATATAACCATAAATACAAAAATGAAGTGGAAATAAAACTTTATTTAATTAATATTAAAGAACTAAATTTTTTTTACAGACAGAATGGAAATAAACTAGCTAAGGCGCTGGTAGCTTATCTTTGAGAAGAGATGTGGTGGCTAGAGGCCTCTGAACTGTTTTAAAATGAGGCTCTATGGTGTATTTATTATTTATAAATAATCCAAAAACCTAAACCTAGGAGATGAAGTGCCAAAAATATGGGCCCCGTTTGGGTAGATTGGTACATCAACTTCCTGAGGATGTAACTTTGGCATACGATCTTTGTTTGATGTGCACCATACCTCGTTAGAAATATCTATCCGAGGACCACAAATTTTGAGTGAGAAACATCAATATACAACCCATGTTACTCCTGTTTTTCCCAAAAAATGTCATTTACGACCTCAAAATAGCTCTAAAATTTCAATACCCGAAAAAATGCTAAAAATAGTAAACTCTGCTATAATTAAGGAAACTGAAAAACTGGTGGGTGGCCACCAATATCCAACTGGATAATTCCTCCCCCCTTACGAAGCAATGGTCCCCGTTGTGTTGAATTCCTCCATGAGATGAGGAAACTTCTGCTGAACTTGGTCCCTGGTGAACCATTTTTCTTGGTGCAGGAGTTGCCCAACTTTGACAACCCGATACAGTTGGATCTTATTTTGGCGATTGTTCTTGATTTTCATGTCCATGATACAATCTGTGGTGGTTTTTTCCATGCAGTATGGGTTTAACTCTTTTGGTGTGAGTTTTTTCTACAATGTTGGAGGTGTCCAATAGAGGTGAAAAGTAGGTTCGAATGTTTTCCACATTGAATACTAGGTGCATACCAAGGTATGGTGGAATGCTAAGCTCAAACACATTGTTCCCTACAGCCTTCGTGATGGTGTATGACCCATATTAGAGCTAGTGAAGCTTGTGGTGGGTTCCAGTGAGGCGCTCCTACAAATGTAGCCACACTTTGTAGCCCACATGGAATTTGTGTGGCACCCGATGTTGATCATGTCGTTGCTTGTGTTAGAGTCATTTTTTCAGTGATCAAAGATAGCTATTTTAAGAGTTTTTCATTAGGTCTTTAGTCAAATTTTTTTCTTTTTTAGTCAGTCTTCAATAATATATTTGGTCGTTGAACAAGTCTCATCAAGATATGCTACTCCTTCACACTTTTTCATCTCCATTCAGAGGTCTAAATTCATGTCATTTCATCTCAGATAGGTCAAAGTTAGGGTCAAAACAGCCATGAAAATTCTTCAGTTTTTCACTTTAAAAAGGCAATCAAAATTAAATTTCATTCATAAAGGTCTTGTGGAAGGAACTAGCATGTTTTATAGTCCAAAGATAAACTCCGTGTCATGGGAAATTATATGCTCTGTTTCTATATTTCAAAGAGAAATAAAAACTTTGTTGAAAAGTTATATTTTTGAAACTATATTATATTAAAAATTTATCTTTAATATTTCAAAAATAATTATTTAAACCATAGGTTTTAAATCCTATGAGTTGTATTTTTTTGTCGTCATACTCCACTATCTATTACCCTCCATCACTATCATGACATGTTGCACTCATTTATTCCCTTCCATCCATATCACATCACTCTCGTCCTACCCTTACCCCACCAATCAATCACCTTTGTCGTACGCTAATCCTCCCTCATCAAGTTGATCATCCATCACATCACAGTTTAATCCGACGGCCTGTATTATACTTCAGCCCCTCCTCATCATTTGAGATAGGGGCGGTCCAAAAAGAATGGTATTATACAGTGACCCCACTGCTACGTGTCAGATCCATGTGATTTCGCACCCCCCCCCACATGAAACCCATTACCACTCCAACACCCCTCCAAAATCCCTCTTGCCACTGATATTAAACCACTCCTTCCTCCCACCAATAAAATCATGCCAACATGGACTGGCATGTCCAATCAATCTAATTCCCACATTCTCCTAACCATTATCCAATTAATTCAATGTCTAACCATTAGGCAACATTCCCGCACCCATTTTCAAATGGAAAACAAGTTCAATTTCCCATAAAATAACCATTACATGCATGTTTAAACTTTTACTTTGTCTTTTCAATATGCTTTGCACAAGCTTTCAAATTTTCAACAAACTCTAGAATTCCAAAGATCAAATTCATTAGTATTTGAAGCTTTCCCTTGCAGTTGTTGATTTTCTTCTAGTTGTAGAGCTTATCCTCAGTCTCGGCCTCTGTTTTGTATCAAATAATTCTTGTTTTTCGCCATTTCAATAGATTCAACCATGCCTCTGAAAAACAAAGGACCTGAGCAACCAATAAGTCTTCTATTACATCCTCCAGTTGATTTTCACCACATACCTTCAACAGAAAAAGGTTACAAGATGCATGAAACCTTGACTGATATTGAGCTTTTTGAGTTATATTGCTGGTTAGAAGATAAATACCTGGATAAATCAAATGACATAGGACTATGGGACTCTCATCTCCCTCATTTAATCTTTCCTCATAGCCATAGTGCCCCAAAGTTTGTTAGGAGATTTTAGGCTTGGTATATTCCATAACAGATAGTTATTATCGCTCCTACAGGAGAGGCTTTAGAGAGTATTTATGCCTAAACAATCGAACAAATGATGCAAGCCCCAAACACAGAATATGCCACACCATTTTCCCCAGAAGCCTTGATAGAAATTTATTAGAAGTTAGATTTTGCAAATAGATCTCAAACTCTTGAGCTATTCATGACTGAAAATGACCCATTACTTAATAAAAACCTCCATTTCTAGCATCCATATTCCCTGAAAGATCCAAACAAATCATTAGATTCATTTCCTACCTTCTTATTTATTATTCAGAGCAATGGGTAGATGAATCCATCATAGGGTTTTTGTCCATATTTTCCACTGATTCCAAACCATCAATCAATTTAAATTTCAGTCAGTTTATTGCAAATGATATCCACAATAATTTTGTGAAATTCACAACTGAAGAGGCTTTCAGTTATGCCTCTGTGTTAGTATATTTATTCTTGTACTCTCAGGGAGAAAAATTTAATTTTTCTCTACAGAAATTGGATGAAAAAGGCCACTAGAAGTCAATCATCTTTTGGATTTGATTATTCATGAAGGAACATAAAGAGTATTCTTATAAACATTTTTTGGAATTGTTTCTTCAGCCATCATTTAGTTTGTTGAACAACACTCCAAAGCCAATAATGAGTGACGAGATCAGGAAGGTATTGCAGTTGTCAGATCAAGCTAGAATATGGGATTGGTATCTTTACCAAAAATATACAGAACTCGGAGTTTATGGATTTGAACTTCCCCCTTATAAGTTTCCCAAATTCCTCCCCATGAGGATTTTTTCATTGGATTATATTAGACAAATGATTAATGCAGATGAAGTGAATTTTTTCTCTGCTAAGAAGAAATTTTTGGAAATACTGAGGGGGGGTGAATCGGTATTCCCTTCAATTAGTACTATTATTAATATTTTATAGAATTAGTTAATCTTCAATTATTATTAGTGTTTGTACAATGATGGCAGTAAACAAAAGGAACACAACTGCACACAATTTTTAAGGTGGAAACCCTCTCTGGGACAAAAACCATCTGAATTATTTTCTAATAATTCTTTAAAATTCAACTCCAATTGAAAATAAAGCTCCAAATTCATAGAATCTAGAAAATAATTCTTCTCCAGCTCCCACTGGATGGACGCTCCAACACCCAAGATTCTTCAATAATCAAATGAACAAATGCCACAACACCCAATGAGCTACAACTCACCCTAGCACCACCCTACCACCCTGAATTTTTCACAGGCTTGAACCTGTTGGTGACTCCATGCACCAGCCTAGCACCACCCTATAAAATAATAAAAGAATAAAAGAAGAATGGACTCTCGTACCAGGGAAAATGGTCCACTTTACAATTCTATAGAATGATGTAGAAGAATAAGACACACTAGACCATAACCCCAACTATGAAAAAACCACCTAATGATGATCCTAGACCTCCCGACACTCCCTTTTCAACTCTTGGCAGATAGACACTTGTACAATTTTTATAATGATGCATTTACAATGACTTAACAATGATACCTTTACAATGATTGTATGAAGTGTTGCCCACTTGAAGACTTCATGTGGTGAACTTAATGTTGTTGCTTTGCACCTTGATTTCTAATATTTTCATGCTACCCTGTGCTGCACCTTTCTTTGCTTTTCTGCCCTATAAAGTCTGGTCCTTTGCAGCCCTTGAAAACACATGATCTAGCGTTTTCTTTCCTTCTAGGAGCTTGATATTGAATCTAGTGTATCTTTGTTATTTTAGACCCAAAATATGTGATTTTTGGTCTTGTAGTAGTCCTCTAAGTCTTCTTTCCAATGCCACAGTTCTGACCCAATTTGGATTCTTCAAGAGATATTTATTCCCAATCTCTCACAATTCCCTAATTATGGATTGGTTCAATAGAGAAAACTTGTATGAGGTGCCATGTATCATTTATTCTTCATTCGGCTCTGAAATTGATATAAAGAAAACCAAAGTTCGTGCACTACTCACCACTTTTTACAGAATTCCAATCTGATACACACAGAGAGAGTTATGACGATTTTCCCAATGTCACTTCTTTGAGATGAAGTCCAGGAGCTTGCAAAAACACTGACTTCCATAGATCATATCTCCAAAAATATTGCGTACCTTGATCTGAAAGTTTTACAGGAGCTTCCTTAGGAATTCAGCTTCGCTGCATAAAAATTTAATCTTCTAAACCTTCGTATAAAAAAATTTATTGTGCAAATTCGACAATGACCTATTTTAGGTAGCGAAATCCTTGCATGAGGAGGATATGAGGATCACAATTTATATAAATGCTTAGGTTGAGAGGAAATTCAAAAATTGAACATGGGAGGTATTTTAGGAGCCTGAAAATTATTAATTATTGACTTTTCAATGACCCATGCCACAACCCCGTGGGGTTTTAGCCCACTAACTGGGGTTACAAACTTCAAACATGAATATCTCTCAAACCGTGAAGAATTACATGGCGTGCCATATATCAATGGAAACATCTCGACAAGTAGAAACCATCAAAACTATTCTTGACCCAGAATATAGTAATTTGGTAGGTAAAAATTACCATGCAAGATCAGGGTAGCCCATGGTGCTACTTGGGTTGACATCAATGACAACCACTGATCAACGATTTTCGTTAGACCAAAACCTGTAGGTGTTAGTCTCCACTACAATTTCTAGAGTTAGGATCCACGAGAGATGGTTATTCCATGTCACGAAACACACGAGTAGCGTTGAACCCAATGTCCAACAATCTACCCCCAACGCGATCCTGGTGAGTTTTGAACTCGAGACATGTCGCTATGATACCACTTGTTGGAATCACGATTTTTGTTGGACCAAAATCTGTAGGCGTTAGTTTCCACTACAATTTCTAGAGTTAGGATCCACGAGAGGCGGTTAGTCCATGTCGTGAAACACACAAGGAGCGTTGAACCCAATGTTCAAAATAAATCACAATTTAAAATTAAAACACATATAGGTCCTTTTATCTGTAATAGAAAAACAACATTCGAAGAGGCATATAAGTTATTGAAGGAAATGCAGTTTAGTCCAAGTTTTACATGGTCTTATGATCCAATTGTTGTCATCTCCAAACTGAGGGTGGAAAATAAGTCTACAGCATATTTCATACACCTAGACCAGAGATTGAAAAGTATATGAATCAACTTGAATGGACAGAAGGTACACTATAGGAGGATGAAGAGAAAAAAATATCTACATCAGCATTGCAGACTCCAATTTCATAAGAAAGAGTAGGGAAGATAGTTAGAGAAGATCAGTCATCTCCAATGACTGATTCATCAAGAAAAGAGTTCAAAATTCACGACAGGAAGAAAACAAAGCTAAATCCAAAGGTCAATCCCAGCAAGGATTCAGAGAAAGAAGTGATCATTATCATTGAAGAGAAACCTCCTTCTACACAAACAGGTGATAAAGGTATCTCTACTACTCCTACTACTTCTACTGTTTCTAAAGAGCAGCAAACAGCAACTCCTAAGGAGTAGCAAACAACAACTCCTAAAGATCAGCAAACATCAACTTCTCAAGATCAGCAAAAATCCATCCAGATTAGCACAGCTATTATAGGGGAGAAAGAAAAAGAGAAGACGGTCTTTGAAACATTCAAATAAATGAAATTGAAGAATGAAATTTTGAAGACAAGTACTATAACCAGTTTTGGAAACAAACTCCTAGTTCACAAAGCAAGCTCCTTTCAGCCTTTGATTCTGAAAAGGGAAAAATCCATTTTTCATTTCTTCAAGCATAGATCTCACAGCCAAAGTCAGAGGTAGATTATAAGAAAGCTACATTTGAGTTTTACACAAAAGAAATTCATCCAATAGACCAAATGGAGCTTCACAAGAAAACTAGTGAGATGATTTCATCAAATCTCACTAATACTGCTTGAATTTTATTAAAAATGTAGATTTCACTAGCAAATGTACAATCACAAATCAAATTGGAGAAGGTATCTTCATTTTCAAAGGATGCAATAATTAAGAATTTAGAAGATATAGTGGTAAATATTGGATATGATCCATCTAATGTGAATGCAATTGAAGAGATCATCAAGAAGAAAAATGTTGATATAGCAGCATTGAGAAAGCAATTGAAAATCCCAGCTACAGAGGATCCTTTGGTAAAGGATATTGAAGAAAATGAAACTCAAAAAATAGATATGATGAAGTTGATAATGGAGCAGAATTATCAATTAAAACATATGGAATCAAAGCTATAAAATATGATAAAGGAAAAGGAAGCAACATTAAAGACATCAAAATTTCCTTTGGAAGCAGTGCCACTAACAGCCATTCTTATAGCTCAAAATTATACAGCAAGCACTATAGATGGATCTGAGCAGTTTACCAAAGCAATTCAGAACATGTCCATTCAAGAAGAGGTGATCAAAAAGTTGCAGGATCAGGTAAAATTATTTGCAATTATAGAAATCTAATGTTGATAGTTCATATGCAGCTAAAGCACAGAGGGCCAAAAATTTGATTAAAAGGTTGCAAAAAGAGAAAAAGGAATCTGCCATTGGTAATACTTTGAGCCGGGTGAAAAAAATTATATGGGAAGACATCACAGGGTCTACAACTGATATTTGGCCAAGCATACAAATCATTTTTGAGAAAAAAGAGTTGATACAGAAGGAAAATGAGGGCATTACAACCATCAAAGAATAGCTGGGAGATAAGCCTTCAATAGCTAACAATATTATCAGGTTTCTGAATTCAAAGAACATGTATGAGCTAGATGAATTAGGCATTGACATTAAAAAAAAACCATCCTGGAAGTGAAGAGAGTGCTAACAAAGAATAATTTGATTCTTCAACTTGAAGAAAAATGTCACAGTTTGGAGGTTACAGTTCAGAAATTCTTCAACGGGATAGAATCTTTAACACAGAAAGGTTTGCCTTCTCTTTTTATAATTAATGATAAACTGATGACCAAATATGACTATGGAAAGAGACTTCAGGAAATTTCCAGGGATACTGCCAAATTTTCAAATATTAAAGGCACATTAACAGAAAAATAATTGTTGCAAGTAATAAGCAATGACATTTACATTCAGTATGAAATCAAACATGTCTTTCTTGTGAAGGAATTTTTTTCTAAATAAACTAAAGCAGATGAAATTTACCATAGGGTAATTAAATTAGTTATCAATGATGAAAAGCACTAAGAAAGGTTATGTGAGTTTTAACAAATGTAGAAAAGTTAATTTTTCCAGATCAACAGTCAATAGACAGCTAACACAACCCATGATTATCTTCTTCAACAACAGTTTTCAGTTGCAGCCACTGCCAGCACAGCAGATGTAATTTATTTCCATGATGCAGTTATAGTTAGAAACTAAAGCGCTATCAGTTTGGATGGCCTTTAATGTAACAGTTGTAATTTTATTTTTCTATATATAATTAGTTGTATGAACTATTATTGTTGGATAATAAATTTTAAGACTATGTATAACTGTAGACCTGCAATTAATGAAAATCAAATGAGTTGCAGAAATTGTGTGAGATTCATGTGGTATTTTATTGAGCGTTGTTATTTTCTATGTTAATTCATTTCCATTCCATTTTCTGTTTAAAATCTTATTTAGTTTATAAGAAAAAAGCAGTCAAACGTTAAGTTTATTAAAAATTTTACAATGTGTCTTTTCTTCTAATGAATGAATTCATGTAAAATGCTCATTCATACCTCTCTCTTTTCTACCACTATACACCAATGACAAATTAAATGTGCTCAAATAGTTTGTCTATATTAACTTGATCAGTTTTCTACAATACAGTCTTTGAAATTAGTTTTAGCTTTTACTAATTATAATTTTTATCCAGCAAACAAATCATTAAACAAATTCTAAAACAAATTAAATTCATATCTAGCCTAAAATTTGGTACTCAGCCCTAAATTTGAATAATTAAAAAGTGACATAGAGAGAGCCCTTTCTGGTTAGGTAGGGCTAGCTGCCTAGCTAAAATTTGGTATGTGGTTACCTTTATTCACTCCTAATTTTAGCCTAGGAAGTTGGGGAGAGTGATAACAGCTTGTACTTAGCATTGGCTCTATTTAATATGTCATAAAAATCTTGGTGTATGTGCTCAATGTGCTCAATGAAGTTGTTCGCTTTGTCAGATTCTGACTGGACATGAGCCGAATCAGCCTGAGTAGCCGCAAATGGAATTTCTATGTTAATGGGACATAGTGATTGGAACCCCAGTGCCACATCAAAGGGGTTGTGGTTGGTTGAGTTTTGGAGAGCCCAGTTATAACTGTGGTGTACATATGGAATGCTCTCAACCCATGTCCATGGATACTTTGAATTGTACATGCGCAAAATATATACAATCATCCTATTGAAGACCTCTGTCTAGATATCATTTTTGGGATGGAAAGCTATGGACTTGGTGATCTTGGTGCCCAGCATTCACCAGAGGCTGGACCAAAATGTGTTGAGGAACTTTTTGTCTTGAACTGAGATGATAGACTGTGGAATCCAAAAGTGCACCCACACTCGTTCAAAGAATATTTTAGCAGTGGCATCTGTTGTGATATTCTTCTTGTAGGCCGAAATAATGGCCATCTTTGAGAATATGTCAACGACCACAAAAATGCATTCATTTCCATGCTTAGTAGAAGGAAGGCCCGACATGTAATCCATGGAAATGGATTCCCAAGGTCGACTAGGGGTAGGTAGTAGAGTATAGAGGCCTTGCTTCTTGATGGTCGGTTTGGAAATGGAGCAAGCAGTGCAGGATATGATGTACTTCCCAACATCATGTTGAAGGTTTGGCCAATAGAAATATTTCTACATTACTGCCTCTATTTTCTCAACCCCAAAATGCCCAATGACTCGACTGTAGTTTTCTTCCCAAATCATATTGGCACGCTCGCTTGAAGGAACACAAAGGTGTCCCAGGTAACATAGCAGTGCATACTGGAGGTGAAAATTTTGAGGTTGTGTACCCTCCAAGAGTTTCTTGTATGTGTGGCTGAATTTTGGATCACTCTTGTAGAGAAGCAGCCAATCATAAGTCTCGTGCCCATAAGATTTGATAACGATGGTTAGCGCCACCATCGGTGGTTAGCTGAGGTAGTCTGCAACATTATTGGTGTTTCCCTTCTTGTACTTGATGTTCAAATTAAATTGTTGCAGATATGTGGACCACTTTTGATGGCGATCATTCTGTAACTTCCCTTGTGTCTGTATGAACTACAGGGATCCGTGGTCTATGTGGATGACCATTTCCTTCCCCAAAATGTAATGCTTCCATTTTCGACAAGTCTGCACAATGGAATACATTTCTTTGTCATAAATGGAATACTTGCGGACTGTGTTGGATAGTGTCTCAATGAAATATGCCACTCGATGCCCTTGTTGAGTAAGAATTGTCCCAATAACATAGTCAGAGGCATTCATCTTGATCTCAAATGGTTGTTGCAAGTCTGGTAATGTGAGCACTCGGGTAGAGCAGAGGAGATGTTTCAATTCTAAAAACTCCTTCTGTTGAGATTTCGACCAAAATAATTTTTCTTTCGCTCCTCCCTTGGTGACTTGACTCAAGGGCCAAGTGATATGAGATAATCCCAACATAAACCTCTATAGAAATTAGCAAGACCAAGAAAGTTTTGAAGCTCTGTTAGAGTGGTTGGGACCAACCAATCCCGAATTACTTAGATCTTTGTTGGATCCACATGCACCCTCGTTCATTAATAATGTCTCCAAGATAATGAACCTGGGTCATGCCAAAAGTGCACTTCTCCAAATTGGCACACAACTTGTGTTGCTGCAGTGTTTGGAGGACCTATCGAATGTGGTGAGGTGCTCTTCCCAAGTCTGGCTGAAGATCAGGATGTCATCTAAGTACACTATTAAAAACAATTTGGTGAATGTCTACAAGATGTCGTCCATCAACCTCATGAAGGTTGTAGGATCATTCATCAACCCGAAAGGCACGACCATCCATTCTAAAAGGCCCTCCTTGGCTTTTAAGGTGTAGAAATTATATGCACTAAGCATGCATATTTCCAAGATCCACCTGATCTCACACTATTTAACTTTATGCAAGATACTGAATCTATTCCACTTGTTAATATTTTGCAGAAAAATTAATTGCACACACATGTGAAGCATAAACAAAAATATCAATCGCACATAACACATTTTTTAACCGGGAAAGCCTGAAGCTGAAAACCCCAACTATATATTATGTAACATGGAGATCATATGACAATCTCATACAAATTTTATCACAAGCTCTCAGTACAGTACAATCTTCATACACTAATCAGGACCAATCTTGCAAATCCATGCACCGATCTTTGTCTCCTTCTAGCCTGCCTCCACTGTGCAATCCAAGCTGATTACAAAGAATAATTCAATGTAATCCCACTCTCATTGACTGTGTTATTATCATTGGCAACTCCAATTTATATGTAGATGCAATTCATGCATCACTATAGTCACAAAAGATAGTCTATCTTGCCCTTTCACCTATCTCTCCACTGGTCTCCACTGAAACTACCATGCACTGTAGTTAACTGTTGTATTGTTCAATTGATTAATGAGTTATTATTTGTGAATTAATAAACTAATTAATTCACTCCACTCTCACTAGTGTATCATTCAGTTAGACTAGATACAACTAGCTCAACTAAGTCTAACTGAGTTAAACTAAATAAAACTCCATAACTACTTCTTCCAACTATGTCATAACTTTGCCACTTGAGTTCTAACTGAGTCCTCCATGCATTAGCTCCAGTAAATGCTTAGGAATTGCGTAATTCCTTCTGTCAGCTGATGTGCCACATCTGTGCACTGAACTGAAGTGCTCCAAGAGAATAAGTTTTTGTTTAGAGTCTGATTATTATTAAGAGCTAATAATAATCGACATGCATCTATTTTTAGATCAGCGCTCTATAAATAGACTTTGCCCAATATTCTAAAAATATAATTTCATCCATTTTTCACATTTGACCAACCATCTACAAATAGCCTCCTGCTACATATAGAATATGCTCACCATGTCTAAAAATAGACATACACCTAAAAATAGCCTATGTGGGCCCCACCTAGTTTAGGTGATTATTTTTCAACTAGGATCAAGGATGATGTTTCAGGATGCCTCCTTCACTGTTTCTTGTTTCAAAATTCAACACTCCCTCTCAGAAAGAAAGGATTGTCTTCGCATGCGACATGCAACTCCATGCATTCGCCCTGCAACCTTTGCAAGCACTCTGCAACTCCATGCATCTGCTCTGCAACTCTTGCTGCAACACTTCCGAAACTGAAAGGCTCCAAACAACTCAATCAGTATAATGCATCTTTCATCAAAGTCTTCGACTTCTGCTTAATTACTGCACATGTCTTCAGGAACCACTACGTCGTTGAACTCTGCACCCATGCACTCTACACTTGTTGTCAACTCTGATCCACGCTCCAGTATCTGACACTGTCACTTTGATCTGACTGCATCAATCCAACTGATCATGCTACTGTTGCTCTGTGGGCACCTCGTAGCCAGGTTCAATTCATGAGATCCACACCATCTCAATGAATCCTACCCAAAAATCTCCTCTTGGAATTACTCATGCATGTCGCCCCACCTCTCACCTGGTGGTATAGCTGCATGCACTCCCTCTGCCCATCTGGCATGAAATTTCTCTACATGAGTGGTTTCTCCCACTACATGATCCTCATCTTGTGGCTGCTCTACATCCCAAGGTTCACTATTACCTGCATGCAAATCTAGCTCCCTCTCAAGCTTCAATTGCATGGCTTTCTTACACTTTGTTAGACTACGTCTTGTCTAACCTCTGTCAGAGTCAAATGCAGACAGGTAGCTGTCAAAGTCTCAGTTCAATATACAGGCCAATGCTAATCAGCTTTCACCCACTGCTACTTAGATGTTTGCAAAGCT